>CM021729.1:62339945-62363107 GCA_011074415.1 Stictonetta naevosa | reverse complement strand
TTAATATGGGGCAAATTTAAATTTCTTTTACCCAAAGAGACTGTGCTGACAGTAAAAAAGATCTCCATCTCAGCATTTTAGGAGATCTGAGTTTTGCTTCCCCAAAGCCTTACCAAGCCAGCAGAAAATCAATTTTCAGAGAATTCACTTAAGAACATCTCAACAGTGTGCACTCGCTTTTACCGTCCTTAGCCATAAATCTGATTAGTGACATCTGATGTCTAAAATTCACAAGGGATTTAAGCAGCGTTTACAAAGGGCCAATCTATCAAGCTGTGCTACTTTTACGAAGTTTTGTGCAATGGGTGTTCATCAAAGCATTTTTTTTATCTCCTGCTACACAAACAGTTCTTGTGCCATTCAAAGTGCCACGGATGGCACGTCCCAAAGACATGGTGTGACACGCCACGTCTGTCTCCAGGGGTCTGCAGCTTGCCAGGCCCACGCACAGCCCTGCGTGAAAGGTGGGTCACCCTGAGCTGTGCTTGGTCTCTCAGCTGCACCCTCACACTGTGCTTTCCCCTGATGTTAGCTGTCTCATCCTCCTCTTTAGGTGAATTTATTTTTTTAAGGCACAGGAACTGTGATTTTTCCCCCAAACCATAGGCCGGACACCACAGTCAGATGACCCTGGGGAGGAGATACCACTGTCAGCTCTGCTGCCTTCCAACTTACGCATCTTAACTTGCAGAGCCCCGCAGCTCTGGGCGGCCGCACCGATCCCGTTGTCTGCCGTGCAGCAATACACCCCATCGTCGCTGTCCTCCACGCTCAGGATGGTCAGGAGCTGCCCGTTCCTCTGTATGCTGTACCGGGTGTCGAACAGCCTGTGGGGCAGAGCACAGATGGTGGGGAGTGGGCACTGCACCTATGTCTACAGACCGGTGGTGGCAACACAATGCACAGTTGGTTGTACCTCCTATTTACAATGTCTAAAGACAAATAAGAGCACTGAAAACATCAAGACGGGGCTTAATATTTGGTTTGGTCCTCGCACAACTATGCAGCTCCTGATGGACACCAGCATGGTGGCAATGCTGCCTCCAGCAGATGCTGGGAAAGTGAGGAAGGCTCACTGTCTGGCACCCTATCTGGCACAAGTAACCTTAATCCAGGTGGGTCCTGTTTTAGGTATAATCACCCAAGGAAGGACTGCCTATGCAGGAAATGGCTCTGGCTGAAGCTTTTTAAAGAAACTTTCTTCAGAATTTTATTTTCCACAGAAGGTATGATTTTCTGGCAATATTTTTATTGCTTGTGAAAAAAAGAAAGATAGCAACCAAAATCCAAGCATTTTTGTCTCCATCTATTTTGTATCTGGGAGCATTTTTGCTTACTTGTTTGGAACTATAGAAGTGTTGTTTTTATGGGGAAAAAAAAAAAAAAAAAAGAAGAAAGAAAGTAAAAAATGTACTGAAGAAAAAATCCATCTCAAGATTAGAGGATGTAAGGATATCTATAATATAACAACAGCAGGTTTTAACCTGGGGACTTCTGAAAAGTCCAGAAAAGCCTTGAAGTCTGATCAACAGAAGTATGAGATTTTGCAGAGAAGTCTACAGATCAAAGACAAATTCTAAAGGAGAGTATGCTGTGTGTGCATGTGCATGTTAGAGAGAGAGAGAAGCACAGACAGTGAGAAAGCAGAGGACTGCTCTCTGATTTTCATTGCAAAACTGTAAAAATACAGTAAAACCTTAGAGGAAGAAAATTTGCATAATATTTCAGAAGTTCCTCCATGTTTGACTTTCACACCGTCGTCATTTTTTGGAAGCACTTTCATGCAATTCACTCCAACAAGTAGTAGCAAAATCACTAGAGGACTGTCTCCCAAGCTGTCACAAATAAAATACCTGAAGCCTAAGTATGTCCCCTTTCATCTTTCACTGCTGAAAAACATACACCAGCTACTGCATAGTGTAAATGTGCCACTCGCCATGTTACAGGCTGAGGTCAGCCCAGGACACACCAGTCTACTTGCACAAATTTTGACACCAAAAGGAACATGTAAAGGAGCTTCCAGAAAAATAGTGCTGACAATAGCCTCTGTCCTGGCACTACTCCCATTGAAGCTGAATGTTTACACACTGCATTGTTTTGAAGGTTAGCTGAGCTGTCTGTTCAGGGTGCTTGGACCTTGGCAATAGAAGAAAATTTCATAAGTAAAATAACTATCAGTTATTGCTTGCTGTAGTTGGTCCCTTTGAAGTCTGACACATATACACACATAAATATATTTATACTTTTTTCCAGAAAAAAAAAAAAAAAAGTCCACTGATCCAATCGTTTTCTATTGTGAAATACTTTCATCCACATTTTTGGAAAATAACAGAGATAGTCTTAGCTCAGATATTTCCTTGTCTTTGGCCCTAGCTTGTGTATTCACTAGCACCAGCTATTAATGCCAGCAGAGATTTGGGAAGTGATGTAGTTGTTGCTATTCATGTTGCTTCAGAATGGTGTCTCAAATGTAGGAAAGCAATGAAGCAGCTGAGCCCTCCAGAGAGCTTTTTTGATTGGTATTTTCCTATTCAGTCATTGTGTCTCAGAGAAAATGGGATGGGTTTAGAAAGGTGTGTTGGGCTTCTGGAATTGCAGACTGGGGCAAAAAGTATCATTTTTCATATGATCCTACAACAGGAGAGTGGAATTTTAAAAACCATGGGGTTAAAAAGGCATATCATCTCCACAGTACCACATGAATGGCTTCCTCGGCCAGTTTGGATTTTCAGGCATGATGTCATGAATGGGAAAGGAATTTGGAGGAACGTGACCTAATGTGGAAATAACATCCATGCAAACTTGGACCTCCACCCTGCATCAAAAGTGTTAGGAACAGGGTTTTGATGAGGTTCTGTTGTAGGCAATAAATAAGATTTCTGAATGCAATACATGTAGAAATCTGTTGGTTTTTGTTGTTGTTGTTTGGTTGTTTTTTTTTTTCTAATTCTAAAATGGGCTTCCTAGCAGTAAAACCTCTTCCTGCTGATGGCTTGTTTGGAGTTTCCTGAACCAGTAGCTGAAGGGTGCTTTTGATCTGCAACCCCAACACCAGGAACCATACTGAAGGTGACTATCTGCATAACATGGAGATCAGCCTTGGAGAACAGAACTGTGTTATGTAGAGATCATTCTGTAATTTTCCATTACAGAGATAGTCACTATCAGCAGTCAAGAAGGAGAAACTGATGTGAAGCCATCTGGCAGATATGAATTGGTTTCAGGGTTGGAAGACTGGGTGCAGTTTGCTTTGCATGAGCCTGTCTTCAGCAACAGGGCTATAGCAATGGTAGTAACTTCCATAACATGCTTCCAAGGCTGCCTTTTTCAGATGTACTTCAATGCCTGGACATTAACATCTGGCAGTGCACAACACAGAGATGCAGAAGCAAAGAATGGCATGATACAACCCCTTTTGTGCAGTTCCCAAGTGCACTGCAGACACTCAGGCAGCAAGTCTGGCAATGATGCTCCATTTAAATATTATACGGCATCCTTTGTAAAGGAGCAAACTGAGGAACAGAGAGAGAATTGCACCATGAGAAGCTGAAGAATGAATTCCTTGCATTGCTCACAGCAGAAACAGACTGTCTCCAATTCAAAGTGTAAAGCTGCAAAGGACAGATACTTCAAACATAACCAGAGCTGAGATTCAGAGAAAATTCAAGGCTGTATAGTACTGTTACCGACACAGATATACTGAAAACAAGCCCACGTGGCCAAGAAAATGGCTTTTTACATTCACTTTAACAAAGCACATAGCACAGCAAGAGCTTGGGCTCCCTGCCCTGAGTACTGACAGCAGATTTCTCATTCTGTTATTGCTAACCACATGTCTCACAAGTCCCCAGAGTGCTCTTAGCGCTCCTTAAGAAATAGATTCACTAATAATTACAGACCTCTTCCCCACCGCAGACCCACCTCCAAATGCCACCTTTGTCATGAAAAAAAGCACCAAATGTTTTGGAAGGAGACCCTGGAGGAGGCCAGGCAGCTCCCTACCTGATGGGAATGCTGTTGCGCGTCCACGTGATCTCTGGCTCTGGGTACGACTCCACCACACACACGAACTTGGCGACATCTTCCACCAGTGCGTCCACAGTTTCCAGAGGAGTGCTGATAAAGGGGGCTGCACAAAGGAGAAGAAAATATGAAAACTTCTCAGTGACCCCAGAGGGAGGTGGCCAAGGCAGAGGTGTCCCTGAAGGTCACCAGATGGCTCCTTGCTTCATGCATCCTCCACATACTTGCTGTAACTGAGGTCCCCCTGCGTTTGTTACCTGCAGTCTGCTGTCATTGACCACAGGCTTTGCAATTTCCCCTCTACTTTCTCCACAGGGCACAAGACAGAACAGCCTGGTATACAAGACAGCAGTTTTTCCAAAGCCAGACTCCTAAAGGCCAATCAGCTCTTCCAGATGTATGGCATGACTACTGCACATCCTGTCTTTTTCTCACCTTTTCTAACCAAGTAGCACCAGGGTTAAAAGTGCAATAGCTGTGTCTGACACTATCACAGACCTGTCATTATGCATTATTTGAATGTATCTTTAGAAACATTTTCCATCACCCTGGTAAAAGTCTCTAAGCAGGACTGGAAAGGATCAAAGGGTATGCCTAGTGAATCACTCTCCCTGCGCATGGTATGCATTGCAGCCTTTGCATCCCAAGACACATGAATGACTTCTAATGTATGGCCACAAAGGACATACATCCAATATTTGTTGGTCTGGATTTCATTGACAGCTGTGTTGACATGAACTAGTTTCATACCATGTTCCTGAAACACCACCTTGCAAATGCTCAGCGGATGCAAGAATCTTCCTGTTTCTTTCTTCCTGTAGCAGTATCTGGCATACAGTCTGTTTTTTTCACAGGAAAATCCTTCCCATATTGTATCTGCTGACTCTCCTCAGTAAAACAAGATTTAGGTACAGGCAAAATAAATAAATAAATAAATTAATTAATTAATTGAATTAACCTTCATCCTAAAAAAAATGGTGGAATAAAAGGCACTCCAGTATAAGTGAATGATAATAATAGAAAGCATTTACGTCAATTCTTTTTTAATTTAATTAATTAAAATAAAAATTAGAATGTCATTGGAGTTCATCTGGAATTAAGCTAGGGCAAGAAAGGATAGACTTCCAGTTTTTGCAAAAGTCCTGACACTTTTGAACTGTCATTAGAACAAACATGTCTCAATAACATTTCTACATTATATGACTTCAGATTGCATAGCTGGTAATTGTTGTACTTATACAGAAAGATCTTAAAGCTACAGTTAACATGGCACTAAAGGTTATACTATCTAAATGTTAATTAAAACACATCTCTGTCAGATTCACTGTTTGAGATCACTGCCTCAAATTGTAACAGGCTGCAATTTATTGGGTCATTTTAGGTCATACTAGATAGAAGTATTATCTATATGGCATCCCAGATGAATCCCACTCTAGCAAAACCAAGTGGAAAATTTTCAGAAAGCCTAAATTTTCCTGTTACTGGCAGCCATTTTAGAAGAATAACTTCCACTGATGGTTATCCTGTCTACTTCAAAGGAGATGTTGTGATTTCATGACAGATTTTATGAGGTTTTGGTGGAATTAAGCCTGATTGAAATGGAGTTTTATGATCTAATTTTATATTGTATGTTTTTATTGCTGTTGTCCATTTGCCTTGATCTCAGGAATGATGCTTTTTTAACCCTGAGAAATGTAAATTCTTACATTAACTTAAATTCAAGGCAACCAGTTTTATAATTGTCACAATGAGAATTGCCATTCGATGAATAAAAAAGTTAGATTTGCACTGTTCACAATTCTTTATCACCTGCGGCTGAAAAACAGAAAAGGAACATTGTTTTACACCTACCACCCTAAACTCTACGGCCTCAAAGAAGGACCATGATAACAACAGCAGTGTGCAATCTTCTCATTTGATCTTTTAATTTCCTATATTAAAATTAAATGTGGGGCCAGACAGGAAGGTGAAGGCAGTACTCCTTTCACTTTGAGACGAAAGAGGGATGGAAGCCCAAAAGTCATTTGGTGTATCTTCAGGCCATAGTAAGCGGTGGAGCGCACCACCATTTTGTCAACGTGCGGCAAGAGAGCCCCAAAATGGCCGAGGTAGCACCTTCTTACGAGAGGCTCAGGTACTGGCATCGCTCCGAGTTTTCTCAGGATAGCAGTCAAGACTTATGATGCCTTTATGACCAGATTTTAATGCAGGGAAATAAAATCAAAACAGTACAATATATATTTATCAGTATATAGAAAAGGCCCCTGACCTTTCCGTGTGCATGCGTTGGGGCTCTCTGACATTTTTAGGTAACCATGTGGGATTAGATAACACCGAAAATCAGTTAAGCTATACATCTGCAAAGCCGCTCTCATGCCATTTTTCTGGATGTCAGCTGTAGTTACCCAAGATAGCAAAATGAACCAAAGGGCAGTCACAGGGCCAGTGGGAAAGCCAAATCCTACACTGCCTCCCACCCACCAGAAGCTACCAGGTTATTTGGTGTGGTGTTTGAATTCACAGTTTTAAAACAAGAGAAGCCAAGCCAACAAAGTGGAACAGAAAACAGAGCCTCCCCTGCAGCGTCACAGGCTCCTCCGACCTACAACCACTCTCAGAGGTGCTTCCAGCTCAGACCTACTGCAGGGCCTCTGTAGGGTACCTCTGGGCTGCACTCACACATGCAGCCCCTCTCCACAGACATGGCAATGCAGCTGCCCGTGATGTTTTAGGAACAGATGACTATCTCCTCACTGCACTGTGCCACCAGGGTAGGAAGCAAATCCCCCTCCTCTTAGGTTTTCTTGTCCCTCCGGTCCCATGCTATCACCACTTTGAAAAAGAGTGGGGTACACCAATTTACATTACTGCCTTAGCAAAAAGCTGACAATTTCAAAAGCTTTGATTAAAAAGAAGTATTTTTTTCCCCATTTTGAGGCCAAACTGACCTCCAGCTTCAAGAATACACCTGGGTGAGAGCAGCAATGTGCGCCTAACTGGTGACTACCAATATCCTCCTTGAGGTTGGTTTTTTTTGCTTTTTTTTCCTGAAGCTGCACATTTTCTGGCATGCTCTGAATGTCTCCTGACAATCAATATGCAATGAATCCCTTTGTCCACAGGGTTACCAGATGGCAAATCCAGAAAAACAGTGTTCCCATTTGTACCTCAGGGACTTTTCTGAGCAGATTATTTTTCAGTTCATGCATTGGCTAAAGGTATGTGTGTGTATATCTGTGCAGAAGAGAAACCAGGTGTAGTAATGCCCTGCTGCATGCAACAGACAAGTTGCTTATGTGCATTTATATGTACACCCTATACAGTCCTTATAGTGTCATCTTCAAGCTGTGTACCCCCACAGGCAGACACAGGCAGGTGGGACAGCACCAGCCTTGCCTCGGCAGCACTGCATCCCCCCAGCAGTGGAAGCCTGTGAGCCAACACAGGACACGTCCATCCCACCCATGCTGAACCCAAAGCTCTCCACTGCCCATTGAAACAGGTCTCACTGCTATTCCTTGGCAATCAGTGTGAGACATGAATTATTCTCCCTGCTATCCAAAAAGCATCCAAGTGACCACCAGACAGACAGAGCCAAAAACAGCACATTTTAGCACATTTTGGGGAACACCACCCACCCCACTGTTGCCAGAGATGCCTTCCCCTTTGCAAAACCTCCATTGGCAGGAGCAGAGCAGGGTACAAACCCTCCCAGCAAACCTTTCTGAAGCGTCTCGGCCAAGCTGAGGGCTGCAAGGGTGAGGATGTGCCCAAGGGCCACCACCAGCAGGTCTTTCATCCTTGGTCCGGAGGGTGCCCAGCGCTGTCAGGCCAGGCGAGCAGAGCTCCCCAGCTGCATTTTGGACGGTGGTGTGTGAGCTGCGCTCCCCCGCTAATGACGGAACAGAGTCTGTGACTCTAAGTATAATCAGGAATTCTCCGTCCCGGCAGCGGTGATGGACATGGCCAGCTGGTGCGTATCCACTTCGGGCAGTGTGGAAACGTGGGGCTCATGAAACAAGAGAAAGCAAATCCCTCCTGAATTCCCTCTAAGCAAACAGTGAGGAGTACAATGGGCAAGCACATTTACAGGGCCATACACGACCCCAACGCTGTAAAATCAGCAAGCCTTTTGTTCAGCACCATGTAAAAGCAATGGCAAAAAAAAACTGCTAGCCACAGGGTCTTCCTTCAGCTTTATCCCCCTCTTTTTCACGTTTTCTTCCTCTCTCTCACACGTGCTCCCTCTGTCTTATTATAACCCTTTCTTGATTCGCTGCAATATACCACCTGTTGCCCTGCTGATGGCATTTCTTTTCTTAACAGATACCTTTGCTGCAGCGGGAAAGGTTGGCATCAGGGAGCTGGAAGAGCCCTCCTTTGCCAAGGCAGTTGTCCACATTTGGGAGCTGCTGCAGCACACTGGAAAAGTAGATCCTTGTCCTGAAACAGACTAAAACAAGGGAATAGCCACAGAAGGAGTGGCATTTGTACCCTGAGGGGAAAGGAGTATTCCAATTCAACATCAGCAACTGCCCAGGGGATTTGGGCACAGGCAGAGGCATTGCTGTAAGAAAATACACAAGTTGGCTACTGGTGTTGTTAACCCCTCAGAAATACCTTAGCATCCATCTCCATTTTAAGTGAAAGACTGAGAGTCAGAGCTTATTGTCTAGAAGGGTTTAGAGAAACATTAGTCTTGAGGAGATCTCCTTACTAACTCAGTCTTGCCTGTTCCTATCCACCAGCATACATCATATGATCTTCCCAAAAAATGTCTTTTGTTGTCCCTCTTTCTACTCTGTAAATATATGAACAGCATTTGCAATCAGTCTTATCCATGTAGAAAGGCTGATGTGGGGGCAACACCTACATGAGGAGAAGAGAAAAAGATGAATAATTAGCTAGGGAGAATCTAATTGATGATGATGCCCTGGAACATGACTCCAGATACTTTTCATCATGTTATCAGCAGAGCGGATGTGAGCTTGGCTCTGCAAAGCACTAAAAGGCCTCATTTGAGGAAAGAGAATGTGCAGTCATAACATATCACAATAAAAGGTGCTTTGAGATCTGTGGAATTTCCTTTACTTGATGAACCCCTCTATTTCAACCACCTACTAGCAGTCATTTCTGCAAAGAGCATGCACAGCTCAGTGGTGTCCTCTCTGAGGAGCAAATGAGTAAGTCTGGCAAGAGTTAAAGGTGTGCAAATCCCAGCGGTTCGATATCGTGTGATGACAACGTTAATTTGGGGGCATGCAGTGGATGATTAAGAACAAGGATCCCCAGACAAGTGCACCTCTGAGCTTGAATAACAGCAGAAGCAGTTGATGAACATATGTTACAGATCTTCCAGGAATTCTGGAGCTAGCAACAACAACAAAGCAAAACAAGACAACAATGAAACAACAACAATCCTACCCAGAAAACAGAGAAATCCTGACTTAGGGCTGAACTTACAAACATTTATTTCACTTTCTTTAAGTCCAGTCACAGCCAATTAATCTGCCCGCAGAAATGCAACTTGTTTTTTTTGTTGTTGTTGTTGTTCGTTGTTGTTGTTTGTTTGTTTTTATGGTAAAGTTCTCTCCATGGAGGGAATTGACCAAGGACCTCTACATCACCGATTTCTGATGTGTTACAAGAACTTTGAAACTGCACCATACTGTACAAGTCCAAGAATTAGTCTTTGCCTTTTACGGGCTAATTACAGCATTTAGAAATGACATTGGCAGCGGTGGCTGTTACATATTAATACAAATCGCTGCTAACCCCTCATTTCCTCTGCTTTTTAATTTTTTATAAAGGACTCCAGAGAGCTGAGCCGCTCTAAACTGAAAGGGTGTGCATTTACATTGTAAATGTGAGCAGAGAGGATACACTTGTGCAGGGTGGAGTTATTTTGTTCTCCAGCTGCACAAGCTGGATGGCTAGTGGATAATACATACTGAAAGCTGTTTTTCATCTGTGTCCATCATGGAAAGAAGTTTCCTCTTTCCATGCAAGGGGAGATGAGACTGTATGGAGTGAAATCAGTAGAACTGAAACAGTGGGGACACCAAACTTCCTTTGCATCCAAGAATGTTTTCAGGCTTAGCTTATCAAAGTAAAATGTTCCTTAAATTTTTACTCAGAGTAGTTATTAGTGAGATGTTTTGCTTTGCTTTGCCTTGTTTGTGTTGCGTTTTTTTGTTTTGTTTTTGTTTGTGTTTTTTTTTCCCCTGACAAAGCTGAAATGCATGCAGTGTACAGCTAACTATTGTTGTTGTCCTCAGTCATGCCCATAAGCCTCTGCTGAGATGAGGTTCTGCCCAGCTCATAATGAAAAGCAGTCCCCGGTTTCCAGATATTGCAGTGCAAGCCTTATTCCCACAAAGACCCATCAGCTGAGCTCTCTGCACTGCAGAGG
Organism: Stictonetta naevosa; assembly: GCA_011074415.1. Lineage (NCBI taxonomy): Eukaryota > Metazoa > Chordata > Aves > Anseriformes > Anatidae > Stictonetta > Stictonetta naevosa. Next base: position 62,352,672 of record CM021729.1, on the reverse strand, counting down.
ACTCAACAGGAAGTCCATGCATGAAGTTCAGAGCACAAAGACCAGGTGTGTTGTAATATTCATTCATTTAGTTACCTTTTTCTGCCTTGGCAAGTTGTTTGCAAAGTAATTTTTAACAAACACACAATCAGCACTAATCCAGTTTATCCAGTCTGCATTTTGATGCAAAGTCAAATGGCCTTACTTTTCTTCATCTTGTTTTCAGCCCTTTTAAGTATTCACAGACTGAAAGCAGGCAATGAAGAAATAAGTAACTCTTGTACAGTCTAATATATAAGCAAGGAGAAGTACTATGCGGAGGAAAACACTTGAAAGCAGATGTTCTCCATTGGTTGAGATTGGGACACCAGATGTGTAACAGGTTTGTTCCTAACATAAATAACTGAACATATCTGTGTATGGAAGCAAGCTCCCACACTGTGAATTCTATTTTTCCCTCTGCTACTCTGGCAGTTCATTGAATAAAAGCTGCTGCTGTGACCAGCAGAGCAAACTCTCACTGCATGCCACCACTAGGAAAGCCAGAGCCATGGTCTCACTGGAAAACCAGAAAACAAAAGAACAGAGGCTAGTATGGGCAATGCTACCTTCAATGGAAATGGAAAACGACTGCTGGGAGGCACTGAGTGGCTTGGGGTGAAGTCTGACACAGGTGATTTTTTTGTGTTTATGGAGGTGTTCTTCATAGAGCTGAGCAAAATTCCCAGTTCTTTGAAGACACGGCACCTTAAGTTGGGTTTACAGGCAGGCTGGTGACTGAAGGCCCGTCTGGCCATTTACAGATTTTGCAGCATCAAGCAAACCTGATTTGAAACTAAATAAACAGGGTGTACTTCTGCCACGTGTAGTACTGCAGCCTGCAAGTAAGCTACTCAGGTCAGTTTTCCACTCCTGCACCAATTTGTTTTCCCCTGAATTGTCCAAATGAATGACTTTTCTTTAAAATTCTTTAAGAAACACAGCCCCATCCTAACTTCTCATGTTTCAGTTGCAGGATTTCAGGAGCATTTGACTTGGCCTCTGCTCTCAGACATCTGGACCATTCTCTGATCCTCCTAATATTTCAATATTTACTGAGCTCTGATGCCTGAATCTAAAACATTCTTCTTTTCTTCTTTTGAAATGTTGGGGAATTGGGAAATCTCAGATTTGCATTGATTTCTTGCAATAGTTGTGCTGTATTTTTTTCTGGAATTTTTCATCTCAGAGAATCTGCTGGTACTGACATAGGCCAATCTCATCTGTTCTCCCATCTTGCAGAGGGGCAAAATTATGTAGCATAATGAAGTGTAATTAGTGCACTGAAATAGTACAAATACTGTTATGAAAGGGTAAGACACATTGTGATGCAGCTAGCTAACTATGCACCAGTATGTATGGCACAGAGAGTGAGGAAATTCTTCCTTGTAATTGCAATTTGTCATTGCAATTGGTGTGCAGAGTGAAACAATGACATTTTGAATTGATTATAATGAATGTTAAATTATTCCATCACTGTCCAACATATCTGTTATGTTGACTGCAATATTGTTCTTTTAGTAATGCTGTCACGCATCATGGTGACCTCTTGCATGTCTGGGGTTCATGATCAGACTCTGCAGAGAGGAAAAGGCTTCCTCCACAGCAGTCTGAAACACCTTAATGCCATGAGGCCTGTATCAGGAAATTACGTTTCATCAACTTATTCAGGTATTTCCATATTCTTCAGTTCCATGACAAGGTAAAAGAGAAAAAGTAGCTCATTATCCTTGGACCATTTGTGGTGCACAACAACCCATACATTTCATCCAGTGCTGTGGTCACAGCTTCTGCCACCCCTCTCCAGTGGGGCTCTGCCTCCAGCCTCCCAGGCCTCACCCAGCAGCACACCTCCTGCCATGTCACTACCCTTACTTCTCCCCACCATGCACAGAGGTGTCATAAACTGGCATGGGAAACCTGTCCTAACACCTAAAATACTTCTTGAGCTGGACACCGCAGTGCTCTCACTCACCATCATGACACCAATTGTTCAGTGAACACACCGCCCGTTCCCAAGCTGGTAGTGTCAGTCGTGCAGGCCCCGGACACCATCAGAAGAGTGCAGGCTCCTGCTCATGGCCTGCTTATAAGCCAGTGGGGACTGAAGGACGATCAGGGCATGATCCCACTTGCAGAAATGAGGAGGCACTTCAGGACAGGGATGCTCTGGGATTATAACTTGTCATGATGACCTTGGTCCCAGTGCACTGGAGACGGTAATTCAGAAGCTGCTACACAAATGCAGGCACCACAAAGTACAGTTTGCCTGTTTCTTGTCAGAACTCCTGCAAGTAAAATTTTAGCTATCATCAGCACCTCTTTAAAACAACCCAAACTGAAACCAAGAAAAAGCACAATGAAACAAATGTACATACAATGATGCTTCATGTCAGACTAAAAAAGGTTTTTCATTTTTTTCTGTTACCATTTGTTGGTCTTGCATACTATGTTGGAGTACAGAGGAGCCAAACCTAAGAAGCAGGAATATATATATGAGTCACAAGAAAAAGTCCATGTGGTTTCAAACATAAAGCTTCCAGCACAACTGGCTTTGAGTGGAAGACTAAAGGACACAGCACAGAAATTGTTTTACACAAGTGATACCTGCAGATACATTTCCCACCCATCACTACAGCAACTCTGAAACACCGCAGCATCTCTCCGCAGCCACAAGGGATCTGAGAGGTCTTACGGCACATGGGCATGATGAGAGGAAGCATGCAGGTTTCGGACAGGCCTGCACCCATGCAGCAGCTTGTCTGCCAGAGGAACTGGAGCCCTGCAATGGAGATGCTGTGTCCTGCCAGCCGATGGCACGCTGCCACAGCCAGCCACAGGAGGTGTGTAGCACACAAGTCCCACAGCCTCCCTATCCCCTTTCATTCCCCTGAGGAAGAGCTCCTCACACTTTCTCTGGACAAGCTGCCTTTTTCTGTTACTCAGATAGGAAGAGAGCTTTTCCAGCAGAAGCTGGTGGTGTACCATATTGCAGCGTTACTGAAAAGCATTCTGGGGGGCTTCCACTGTACGCACTGAATACAAGCCACTAAATTCTGCTGCAAGTTAACCCCAGGCAACCCCACTGATGTCAATGGAGTGTAGCTGAGAGCAGAAGGTTGCCTGTGATCTTCATTTCTTAGGAGTTCACCTGCTGCTTGTTTGAAGCCATAATCCTTGGTGACATCCCAGTCATTTCTATGGGAAAGAGGCTTGAACTGCAGAGATCAGATCCCGTTTTGAACTGCACCCAGTGCTTGGGTGTTTTGGTAGTGCTTTGGACCAGCCCAATGCCTAACTGCTACCAGTGTCTCACTGGCTGTCATTTAAATGCTGATATTTATCATTTGGAAGCACCACTATGAACACAGCTGTATGTGTGGATATGTCCCCTTGGTCATATGGTGGGTCTTCAGCTAAAAGACACATCCAACACGTTCAGCCCATTGAACAGCAACCACTGCCATAGTGATAGGCACCAGAATGACTGCTGTGAGCAGGACACAGAAGCAGAACCAAAGACCCAAGCCCCAGGAAAATGTCCTTAACAGTATGCAGTCCCCAGTGGACAATGGGCCCTCCTGCTTTCTGCAGGACCCAAAAGGGAATTTCTGTGCCCCAGCAGCAGAGCCATGGTTGCACAAGCTACCTGCAGATTTTGCAACCCTGCAATAGGCCTGTGGGGCACAGAGGGTACTCGGGAGCAGGGAGCTCTGGATCCCCTGGGGAGCTACGTAAGATGGATAGGTATGTGATTTGGTACATGCCTGACGAGCCTGGGGAAGACTAGATGCTGAGGGGAAATTTCTGCAGGCTGCACATTGTAGGTGACATTTATGACCATCCATGATATGATATGCTCTCCTGCTCCACATGTATAAACACTGTGCAGTGTTTTTCCACAGGAGTTGGTTTGTTCCTGAAGAAGAGCACATAAGATCTGATCCAAAACACTGGAAAACCCATAGGATTAATCCTTTCAAATAGCATGAATTTGGCCTGAGGCTCCCATCAGTTCCTGTTGTTGACATAACACTGTTAACTTTGTTTGAAGCAAGGACAATGTCCATGGTCTGTGGGTCTGGCACTGCAGCCCAAAAGCTTGGTCCCAGTGGTGTCCTTCTGGTGATTAATGTACTGTGAATGACTTATTAATGGTGGAACAGCAGTAGAGCTCATCAGGAGATGACACAAATGGGGGCAAGGAGTTGTAGCAAAACCTAAATTGAAATTGTTTTGTGCCTGTTTCACAATGCAACACCCATCTGTTGGTGAGGGAGTGGCAAAGGAGAGTTTTCTTTATGCCCTGAAAGGATTGACATAAAACAAAATACTTTTGTTCAAAAACCATAATGTGCAGAAGCCACCCTAGATAGCATCACAAGAGGCTGAGACCCATAAGATGGCTTAGGGCCTGTTCTGAGAGCCACAACAGCTGCCCTGGTGCATCCCTGATGTGCTGTCCTCTGAGGACATCGCATGAGTGAGGGTCCTTCCTCCCTGCCACCTCCTCCATCCCTCACAGCTGGAGAGGGGCTCTCTGGCCACCACTTCAGCATGTTTCCAGCCTGGACCTCCGTTCCCTACCTGAAGAAGACTTGCTGCAGGTGGGTGGTCTCCAGGAGAGAGATAGAAACCCATGCTGCTTTAGCAAAGCAGACATTCCCAATGAGTGTTAAGATGCTGAGCATCTCTGGAGCAGCAGCCAAGGCTCCACTCTGTCCCAGCCATCACACTTGGCCATCACCACTGAGCTCCAGTCCCCAAAACAGCTTGAGATCAGTTGTTTGTAAATGTCAGCTTCCACAGCAAGCTTTGGCTAGAGTGTTTTCATAATACTTGCCTTTTTTCCATACCAGCTACATCTCTGGAGTGTTTGGATGAATAAAAAATGTACTGGACCAAACCATCTCTGAGATGTCTCCTCTGGCTGCAGCAGAAATGCACTGGGGCTAGATTTCCCATTCCCAACTTTTGCTGATAGTAGGAGACAAATTCCTACTGGTGTCAATCAGCTTGTTGACAATGTAAGGCAGAAAAAGCAGGATGGACTTGCTTTCTACAAAACATCCGCAGACTTCCAGCTGATGTAAATTGTTATGATTCCCTTGGCAATACTGGATCTGTGCCAGTTTGCCCTCAATCGAGAACTGGGTCTGTGCTTAACACTTGATGAACATCACTGAGACTTCAGCTGCTTGTCTCACCCACACATCAGAGGCTCCCTGTGCAGCTGTTATGGTCTGTATACTGCTCTGTTCTCCCATGCCTTATCTCCAGCTGAAGAAGTGTTTTAGATCATAGGATCATTTTAAATAAAGGCTCCATGAAGGTTTGTACCTCACAGGCTGAGTAGCACCTAAATTACAGCTTTGGTGGATGTGTCCCCCTGTGTGCATAACAAATCATACTGTGAAGCCAGACTCTGCACTTCGAATGTGAATTTTCTGGTAAAAGTCTGAATCTGTTATGCTATGATAATCCTACCCATGAGGCAAATGCCATTTCTCTCACAGCAGCCCCGAAGAAGTGAGAAGGCTCTGTCTATAACAGCAAACATCACTGTAGTCAAAAGGTAGGCACCAGCCCACTTTGCCAATGCTGAGGTGAGGTGGTCAGCTTCCTGACCAAGGCAAGGACCCATATTAAATGTGGAACCACCCTGAAAGTTCATGTAACACAACCCAAAACAATGCCAAAAAGCTTGTAAACCACTGTCCAGTATGGACCTTCTGGTTCAAGGAACATTTCCAGCTGCTCTGCAAACTAGAGGGATCATCCAGCCGTAGTCCCCTCAGACCTCGTTCACACCAGTGTGCCTTTCAGAAGCATTGCACAGGCCATCAGTGATTACAAGTGGCAACACCACCCACCAATATCACCAAGGGTCAGACAAGGGGGTACATTTTTTCTTCCATAAGCCACCTCAGAGCAAGCAGGACATGCTCCCTGAGCAGTAAGAGATCTTCTCCCCAGATACTGTGCCAGCAAAAGAATGGATTGACTATGCCTGAAAAAAGGAGACAGGATGGCTGCACACAGAGTTAAGATGCACATGTGGGTGCCTCACCGCCCGTCTGTCCTTTCAGGTGCTGAATAAGAAAGATTCCCCCTAGCACTAACGGAATGTGTATTCTAAACAAAGTTTCATTGAAGAAACGGTGCCAGAAGGGATATATCTAGCCACTTTTTTTTTTTCTTTTTTTTTTTTTTTTTCAGACAAGCATTATTTTGAAACTGTAAACATCCTGTAGGACATTTGTTACAGCACCTCCAACAGCAGATGCATGACAGAGCTCCCGGGGGCTTGCTCCTGGAATGTCAGAAACGCATGACAGAGCTGCAGCGTTCAAAACATTCATGGAAACAAAAATCCCTGAATTAGGCAATGCTGTCAGGATAGGGAAATAAAAAATCAGAATCAAATAGCCGTATTTTTGAAAGTACACTACAGTGTCCCTCAGGCATTCAGAAATCATGAGTCAGGTCTTAAAAAATAAAAAATCATTGGCTTAAATATAGTTTGGGGGGAGGTGCTAGTTACCATACATTTACTGCACTATTAAGGGTCACATTTATAAGTTCTTCTGGAAAAACTAGAAAATGAACTTTATTTTGTAATAAAAGTACAGATTCTTACATAATCTTATAGCCCTAGGGGATGAGGCATTAAGCAGAATTTCAGATAATGCGATAAAATCCCAACAGTTGGAAATGCTGGAGCAAAATCTAACTTGTGTAGTAGCCCTGGCAATATCGAGCAATATCAGGTTTGGGACCTGGTTCAAGAACCCACATCCAGGAGCAGCCCATTCTGGTGGAGTGATTCACATCCATAATTGTTCCAGACGGCAGTTTTCAGATGGTGGCTGTCAGAAATGAGCTGGCACATGACAGCCCTGTTCCAGTCAATGGAAAAAGCCTCTCTGAATAAGAGAAGAAAAAAGCCCCTGTGGGGCAGATTTCTGCAGTGACAAGTTAACAAGCACAACAAAGTGAGGAGTTTCAGATGACCTTCTGAGGTTTTAGGAGTTTTACATGGGGAGAACGAGTCCCACTGTATTTCAATAAATGCACCCAGTTCCTCTAAATCTTGTCCCCTATGGATCACACTGTGGTGACTTTCATGTGTAAGATAACACTTGGCATTTATTTATTTACTAACAAGTTTACCTCTTTTAAAAAATGTAGTTCAAAAACAAAAACTAGTTTCTGCTTCTGACACTTCCATTCACCCTTGCAGCTGCCCAGCCTGTCCTAACACAGATCAGGGTTCTTCCCACCAACTAGCCCCTGGGTATGGGAGACAGTGTGGGAGCCCTGGTTCTTCACACTGACACTGATGATGGACCTGGGACAAGTTCCTAGTCTCTGAGGATATCACTGTGCACTTTGCATGGGGAGAAACAATTCCCATATCTGTCTGGGGACAATTCTATATTTGATAACAATTCCATATTTGAGAAATACTGACTTACCATGAACATCATGGTCATTCACGTCTCTTTTCTGGAACACAGGTAGCTGTAATCTTCTGCCAGACTTTTCATTCACCCCCTCAGATCCACCCACTCTCAGTTAATTACCATATGTCACTTTTTTTTCTTTTTTTTTCCTGAAGAACTTACAGAATGTTTCTCAGAATGTGTGCATCAACATTTCCAGAAAGTGCACTTCATTCCTTCGCCAAGTGATGCTGCATCTGGCCACACCTCTGTTACAAAAGATGGAGCACCATATCTATTTTCTAAGAAAAGGGATGCAGTTCTCCACCATCAGACTTTGCCCTTAAAAGCAAAGGTGCTGCCAGTACAGCACTCTATGCTGAAGCTGTCCCAGTCTACTGCTCCCTGCTTGTCAGAAGCACAAAATTACACAATCTCTTCTGTGCAGCTGATATTTGAGCAACTGTGGTAATGTCTAGACTTCCCTCATTCTCATGTGAGCTCAAAGGACACAGGCTTTGTCCCAGTCCGAGTTCCTGGGAGGCCTGATAAAAGATCTGCGGCTCTTCTTGTGTGCCAGCCAAGACCTTATGTCCATCAGCACTGTCCTCTGACATAGCAAGACTTGGGTTCTCACATACATTATTGTGGCAATGATCCCAATGTTTTCTGTAGCTGTAGTACCTGTCTGTGGCAATGCACAGACTTCAGTGACAGCTGTTCAGGTCAGGAAACGCTCTTCAGCCTCCATCCTGCTTCTGTCCCCAAACATCAGTGTTGGGGGACAGAAGCAGGACCTTATAACTAGACATTAAGTTGGGCATGATAGTACCCCATCACTACCTCCAGTGGCATAGTTTACAAGTCACACATGGGAAGAAAAAAGCTGTAGGAGATAGAGAAGGGGCAGTGGTGAGTTCTAAAAGACCTGCAATCAGCCAGGAGTCTGGGGAGAAGCAGAAGTCAGAACTGAGAGATGAAGCCACTTAGCAGGTTGGAAGTAAGTCTCATGGACCAAGGAGGATCATGCTAGTGGAGGGGATTAGTGCTTGGTGATGTCTGGCTGAGCAAGTGGTCCTGTTACCTGGCCACACCAGGGCATGCTACAAAAACCACCAGGTGGTTTCATACCTCACATTTCCAGTGCTGCTGGAAAGATAAGAAATTAATGCTGAACACTACTGTGCAAATATAGCAGTTTAATCTCTTCTCAGCGAAAGTCCAGCGGGATGTGAAGAGACTTCTTTTGTTTGCTACCCACAAGCTAAAAAGCATAACACAAGCATGTCAGGATGAGAAAGAAAGGGCTAGTCAAGTGCATCTGAAATCAATGGAAAGTCAACTACAGCACAAACTACAATAACTGTTGTGCATTTCTCACCTTCCTTGTGCTGGCAGTCTGACGCTCCCCTTCTCCTGCAGCTGAGAAGTGCATTAATGCTCTACAAACCCTTGCTCAGATATGGAATCATTAATCTATATGCATCTATATCAGCCACTCGGCACTGGCAGCAGACAAATAATTTTGCAGCCAGTCAAAGGGACAGTGACTAAATCTTGCCAGAATAACAGCTTCCCCATTTGTTAGCTGCAGTCGTGTAAGTCATGTTGCAAGCAGCCGTTTTCGTGCTGGACAGAAGGCAGGGAACTAGAAACCTAGCCATAAAACCCCTGGTTGCTGCTGCCCAAAGAGTGAGAGCATCTTCCTAGTGCTACCTAGCACCATGAGAGAGTAGAGCCAGAGGGTGAGTGCCCATCACACAATGTGAGGCTCACAATGATGTCAAACAAGAGGATAGAGCAGGACTGAGCAGGTCTGGTAGATTTTAACCCTGTTGGAGCTATCCAGTGACCTGGGAGCCAGCCTGGATGGCTTGTTCCTCCTGTGGGATTTTCCAGGGGCCACGCTTCCCACCAGAAGTGTGGCCACATGGGTACAAAGCCCTGCAGTGCTGCCCAGGATGGGAGGAGCTGTACTGCATACAAAGTAGTACTCATAGTGAGCAAACCCAGGCACTTGGACCAGGGGATGAATTTCTGGATAGACCTAAAGGAGCTGCCAAGACACCAAAATTCTTGTTCTGGAGAAGTACCTTTGTTCTGATGAAGTCATTCATTATAAGCATATTCACAAAGTTAAGTAATAAATGTTATAAAAATGATAAGTTGTTTAAAACTGGATTTTGCAGATCTGCTCCACTTCTTTTGCTGAGATATGCATTAATGTCAAGAGTCTTTGAATTACCACTGAAAGTCATTTAGAGAAGCTTTTCCTACAGAAGTATTTCTATGCACTGAATATTGGTCCTGTAGATCTTCACGCAGGGAATTGGCAGTCAATGAAAATATAAGGAAAGTCTCCTGATTTTCAGCTGGATTCTTGTCCAGGCTTCAGAGAGTCTTTCCTTAATACTGTGTGAAGTGTCTGATCTGATCTAAAAGCTATTACTTCTTCTAAATCAGATAATAAGGATCATTAAGCATTGCCAAGTTAAACTCTCCTAAACACTAGGAAAAATAAGTAAGGCCTTAAAAAGAAAAATGCAGTCTGGGACTAATTCCCAGGAGATTTTTGGCACACAAAAACTCTGTCAGATTCAACTTAGTGATAATTCATAGGCATAGTCCACAGATAATCTTCCTTTGATTTAATTACAGCCTGAGTCATGGTAGTTCAACTCTAGCTGCGTTTGGACTACTCAGACATCTGCAACGGTTTTTCAGGTTTGAGGAAATGCAACGGGAATGGGATTCTGTGGCACAGTGTCCATTTGCTGATATGAATAATATCCTTGCTTGGTACAAAATGCAGCATGCCTTGCGGTTTGGTTCTAAAACTTAATCCCTGGCAGTGGCAAGTGTGAACTTAAGTTCAGCACTGAAGTGACTCACTCCGAGCACCACAACAAGGCAGCATTTCAGGCACACATCTGACATAGTGTGTTCTACCTCTTTCAGCAAGACATTTTTGTGGTTCATGGTATCTGCATTTCTAGGGATGCAGGCACAAGCAGCCCATGAAAGCCGTGTGTTGAGGAAGTACAAGTCACTGAGCTAAATGCCACTTTAAGAAAGGCTGAGGATTAGTTTTGAGGGTTGTCACCAAGTCAAAGTTATGTGAGTGGTTAAATTGTGCAATAGGGTCAATTTAGAAGGAAAATTCTGTCTGCACCCAAAAGAGTCATTACTGTTTGAGTTCCTCTCTGTGCCCCTGTGCAGACTAAAGACATAAATGCAGAATAAACCACTTTGTTAGAACATACCCTTCATTAAAGTTGTAGGATTAGTCATAGATTAATGTTCAGCATTCACTGTACTCCCAGAGAACAAGACACCCATTTCCAAAAGAGTCAAGACTGAGCTTCTTCAAGTAGTTTCATGGGGAACGCTGGGTCATAGTTTTGCCCTCTGTTGAGGATCATAGTCTTTAAGAAATATTGTTCCATTATGTGAAATTACAGAGTCTAGTGGGTGTTATAAATCTAGGTTTATAACAACCTGTCTTAATGCCCTTCAGTAGTCCCACACTGAAGGTCCAGTTCTCTGCCCAAAAGCACTGCCTAGAAACTACCTCCTGGAAACTAGATAATACTGGGTGTCTCGGAATACACAAATTAAATCAAAACTATTAAAATATTGGTGTGAGTATTTTTGGTATCAGAATTGGTCATTTTTGTTAAGTTTCATAAAGAAAAATATGTTTTCCTATGTTTTCTTTGTCAGGGCACGTTCTGTTTAATGTCTTGCTGCACAGCCCCAGGTTCTCAAGATGCTGCAGATGATGCTCTTCCTAGTGCCTGAGGAACCAGGACACACTGGTAGCACATAAAACTGTGAGAAATGAAGGCAACTCAACATATGCAACAGACCAAGAATTTTAAGTGCTGGTCCACCAGTTCCTGCCAATCTGCCCCATAAAGGCACACGTGGCCATCTGAGAAAAGTCACCGGGTTGACTTGGAGTGCATGGGACTTGTTGGGGTCCTACTCCTGCCATCTCTGCCTACAGTTTTGCTTGGCAAAGCGAGAACGTGGCCTTTCCAACACTGAATGCAATACTGCTGCTGAAAGTCCTCACTGGGGCCTTTCAGGAGCTGCTTTCAAAGCCTGCCTCCCTCCCTGACTTCATTCACAAGGCACGATTCTAGCATGGGCACAGGCAGGAAAAAAAAGTCCCTTCTTTCAAAAGCGGATAATCTGGTTTGTTTCTATATTGGTGTTTATTTTATGACAGTGTAACAAAGCCTGTAAATGTTGTTAAGCCAGAGTCAGTATTAGCAATGGAAATAATTACTACCACTTTAACTGACGTTTTGTTAATGTTACTGTGGCGCTGTCTCATGAGTCATGACAGGATGGAAATTAATTTGTCACTGCTGTAGGTCTCTTTTCTCTTTACTATAAAGCCAGTTTCTCCTCTTACATTCATCTGCTCAAGTGTCTGCAACAGAACTAATAAACCAAAAACATGCTTGAACATCCTTGTACGTGCTGCTGACTCCGTGGCCAAGGCATTTTGAATGTCATTTAGCTTAGGTAATGGAACAGTTGCGTGAAAACTGAGGCCCTGGTGAAGGCACCTTTGAAATTCACAGAAAGGCTCTGGACTCCTTCAAGCTTAGAAAAGGTATATTTTTACAGCCTTTGCAAAGAACTTTGCTTCTGAGGACTTTGTGGGTACATCCTTTCTGGGATGCCTGCTTCTCATGATTCAATGGATTCTTGATGAAAAAATGAATACAGCAGAACTACATGAAGAGTAAGCAAAAAGCAAGGCATATATTCTACCTGGTGATGACAGGAAGTCCTTGTAATGGTTGGGGCTGGAACACAGGGAATATGAAGTGCACCAGACCATGGTGCACAAGAAGCAAGAGGATGTGATTCACAAAAAGGAACATTCTGGCCTACCTATTAAGAAAAGTTTTCACCAGGAGGGTGGTGAATCTCACTGGAAGAGGGACTTGGAGAGGCTTTAGGATCTCCAACCTTGGAAATATTCAAAGTTTGACTCTTTAAGGCACGGAGTAACCTGTTCTAACCGGACCAGCTTCGTGTAGGGGGTTGGACATCAAGAAGTCCCTTCCCTCTTCAGTTATTCCATCAGTTAATTAACTCTTTGGAAAGTTGGTTTGTTAGTTTGTTTAGTTTCTTTGAAGAACAGGATTCTGATAACTGCTCACATTCTTTGCCTTGGATTTAGCAAACTCAATGCATTTTGAAGTCTCTGACCTGCCCTCCATATAAGGGTTTTTTATTCCCCT
>CM021729.1:62182999-62334945 GCA_011074415.1 Stictonetta naevosa | reverse complement strand
TCCTTTCTTTCTTTCTTTCTTTCTTTCTTTCTTTCTTTCTTTATTTTATTTTCTTTCTTTTCTTTTCCTTTTCAGAGATGCTTTACTTTTTCTTGGTGCATAGTTGTTTTCATTGAATTACATTTTGAAAGCTATTTAGTGTATGATCCACGTCAAGGAGAACATGCTTGCAAGTTTGACTAGGCAAATAACATAGTCCTATTTGTCACCTTTGAACCTATTACCTTAGAAAAGGTTCTCCCAAGCAATAAAGAATGGGAAGGTTGACTAAGGCATTAATAAGTTCTGAGACTGTCTCTAGTGCTTCTTTGAGTTGCCTGTAACCAAGCAGTTTGTTCTTTGTGACCATCAATTCATGGTTTCTTTGAAACACTTGCTTTGGATGTTGTTAGCAGCACTGATTTATGAGATGGGGGGTGCCTGTTCATGAGCAACTGCATGAAGATCATCAGCTCTAAGGCTACCAAATGCTCGTTGAATGCTAACTACCCCCCACCATTAAAATCTGAGACGTGTGAGCCAGTGACCTAGAGGTCATGAGCATTTTCAGTAGACACCAGTTCTCATTTTCAGCCCTCTAGTTTATCTTTACATGCAGCCCTTTTGCTAAGCATGAGCTATAAAGAAATGGTTGTGTGTTGGAAGTAGGATGGCCGCTGCCTGACTCTGTCCATGAGTAAAACACAGGTGCCAGTGTGCTAGCTGTTTCCCCACATTAATATTGAACAATTTTAATTCTCCAAGAATAATCCTTCTCCTAAGCCATGCCATATATAAAAGATCTCACCCAAATATTGACCTCTCATGGAAGGCTAAGCATCTTTTCCTTAGCGTGCACTGCTCTGCCTGAAACTGCCTCATGCTGTTCTTTGTGAACATACTGACATCTTCTGGTTGCATCTGAAATTCTGCTACAGGGAAAATAGTTCATGTACAAAAGATGAGCTTCTGCAAGAGATACTCTAAGTCTTAATGTAATTATGCTGACTTGGTGTGACCCAGCCTTGTCCTTCTCCACAGACCCCTGCTGACATGTCCTTCTCCACAGACCCCATATGCTGACACATGTATTGGCCCAGGCCACTGGTGTGAACACACATGCTTAGAAGATAAGTTTTGTTCATGCCAGAATGCATTTCTAAAAAGCTGGCTGAATCAAGACAAAAGACAACTTGGGTCACATGTGAAATGCAAGCTACAACTAAAAATCTCATCTTCTCCAGAAAATGAGCTTTTAATAAAGTTTATTCTTGGTGTTTAAAGTTTTATTTTGGTTTTGCTTTTAGGAGGTTCCAAATACAAATGAAACTCCTGATGTGTTGTTGTGTTTTGTTGTTGTTGTTTCTGTATACCTGAAATACTTTTTGCATACCTGAGAAAAGATGTTTTTGCTTTTTGGCCTGTATTTTCTTTCTACATTGCCCAAAGCAGGGTTCTTTCTGAACTTTAACTCTTTGTCTGGTAAGGAAATATGTTCAGATTTTTTAACAGATGTATTATATATATGCCCAGCAAATATACTTAGCTTTTTAGTAAAGCATAGCCCAGTGCTAAACCTTCTAACTATGCCTAACTTGGTTGAGTTTTCTGCAATTCTAGTCAATGAAATGTTGTTGATATACTGGAAATGAGAAGGAAGTAAGAAATGTCACTTTAAAAAAATATATACCTCTCCACATATAGGCTTAAGTCACCTTTACATAGTTATTTCCAAGCAATTCTATGTAAGACATAAAAAGTCTAGAATGGTGCCTGATTCTGAACTCTACTTAGGCGTGTTAAATATTGTCTGGTAAAGGGCACTGTGGAAAATCTTGCATATAACTTCAGTCAATTAGTCTGTTTCAAGCAAATCTAACCCTGGGTGCTGGTCCTTGGTCATCTCATATATGTTTGAGGGGAGTGTGTTCTCCTTCTTAGGGGCCACAGTGGCATTTTAGGCTTGTGGTAAACGAGGAAGGCCACCAGTACTGTATCTGCTTCCTCCATGAAACCAGAGATCAGCAGAGCCAGGACATTGCTGACAGATGAAGAGGGGAGTTGAAGTGATTTTGAGGCTGTGATGTAGGCAATTTGTTGTGGGCTTTTTCAACAACGACCTAAGAATGGATGAATGCCTGGCTAAAAGGCACTGCAGATACTGTGCTTAGCTGTGGGTCATTCACACATTACTGACTTTTATTGAACTGCTCCAACTCAGCCAAGTAAACTGTCACTTGCTGGCTTCATGGGAAGTGTTCTTTTGCCCCATGACAGCGGTATTCACAGGGAGCAGGAGGGGGCAAGAAGCATGAAAGCAAGGAAGTGAAATAATAGCATTTTGTAGAACATCATCTGAATTGTTTGAGTCAAGGAGATCTAGTGAAAAAGAAAGAAGACTACATGATAAACACCAGTCTGAGAAGAAAGTCTAGCAGAGAGAGCCCAAGAGATTGTGCTGTGCAGGATGTGTCAGTTTTTGGAGGAGAATGAACAGCAGAGGTGCATAAGCTTCCCTGTTTGCTTTCAATAGTTCTCCTATTTCATATATTTTATTAAAAATGTCTCACATGGAGTGAGAATATCTCCGAGGTGTTGCTATAAGGAAAGGGATTGAAGCAGGCAGAGGAAAGTGTTTTGTGTCCTACACAGAAGACAAGTTTTTAACTGCCCTGCAGATAGGTGCCCTGAGGGGAAAGAAGGGACCAGGGGTAGTCTTAACATAAGCAATGATTATGTGCCCAATTTCTAGCTCTATCAAGCAGTGAGAGGTGGATCAGATATCATAGTTATATATTATGCACAATAGTTATTAAAAAAAAAAAAAAAAAAAAAAAAAAACCCTCCTAGAAACAGAAGAGGCTATCTTAACAATGATTTGGGGGGATTGCTTTAAAGCAAAGTGGAAGCATACCAGCTATGGAAAGGTGGCCAAATACCCATTGAGGACTACAAGAACCTTGCTAGGGCATGCAGAAATATAGACAGAAAGGCTAAGTCTCAGCTAGACTTGAAATTGGCCAACAATGTCAGGAACAAGAAAGGGCTCTTCAGATATAAAAGCAAAAGCACAAGGAAGACATAGGCCACTTGTTGAACAGGGCAATGAAACTATTGCAGATTTGTAATAGTTTATATTACTATTAATGTTCTATTACTATTTAATAATCAAGAATGCTGACAAAGCAGAGGTTCTCAATACCTTTTTCACCTCTGTTTTCACAGGAGTAGCCAGAACCCAGATCACAGGATCACATAGCTATGACAATGCATATGTCATCCCTCAGTAGTGGAGGAAGGGCTGTTCTGTGGTATCTTGCAAGAGCTGATCCTATATCAATTTAAAGGCCCAGCCAGGATTCACCCCAGGATGCTGAGACAAGTGGCTATCATTCAGTGTAATCTTTGCAAGGTCCCCGTCTACAATTTTTGAAAAGCCGTGGAGTTCAGGAGATAGCCCTCATAACTAAAGGGGCAAATGTCACAACCATCTGCAAGAACAGCCAAAAAAAGGACCCAGGAAACTCCAGGCTCATTCATCATATTTCAGCCCCTGAGAAAGTAAGGAAACAAGTCCTAGAAACTACTACAAACCAAATGAGGCAGGTGAATGGAAGAAGGCAACACAGATTTACCAATGGTAAATCCTGACTGACTACCCAAATCACCTTCAGTAACAAAGTACCATTATCTATGAACATGGGAAGAGCAGTGGATAATACTTACGTGGACTTGAGCAAAGTGTTCGACACTTTTCCACAGCCTTCTCCGGAACAGACTGACAAGATTCAGATTGGGTGGGTGGGTGTTATGTGAAATGGGTAGGAAATTTGGTAATGGGCCATCCTCAGAGGGTAGTGATCTATGTTTTTTTTCTCAGGCTGGCAGCCTGTCACAACTGGGGTCCCTCAGAGATTGATACTGGGCCCCATGCTGTTCAACATCTTCATAAATGATCTGGTTGATGGGATTGAAGACACCCTGAACAAGTCTGCTGATGACACTAAGCTGGGTCATCACTAAGTAAGGTGGACACATCAGAAGGGAGAGTCACCTTACACAGAGACCTTGACAAGCTGGAAAAGTGGGCAAGCACGAACTGCATGAGATTTAACAGACAAATGCAAGATTCTGCAACTGGTACAACATAACCAAAGAGCCAAGTACAGGCTAGGATCTAAGTGGCAGGGGAGCAGCCTTGCTGAAAGGGACCTGGGGGTCCTTGTGGACAACAAGCTGAATATGAGTCAACAGCATGCTTTGGACCTGAGAAGGTCCACGGGAGGGCTACAAAGAAATTCAAAGGGCTGAAGAACCTGTCCTATGAGGAAAGAGTACAGGAGTTAGGACTTCTCACCCTGGAGAAGAGAAGGCTTGGAGGGGGACCTCATGACAGTATTCTAGTTACTAAAGGTTGGCTACAAAGAGGACGGAGGCTCTCTCTTTAGAAGGAGGCACATGGAGAAGACAGGGATAGTAAAAGCTGCAGTGGGAAGGGGGTTCATTTTGATACAAGAAATACATTTTTTACAGTGAGGTGAGAACAATATATTACTCATACAACCTCTGCAGGAACATGGTCAAGTCCCCGTTACTTGGGGTTTTCAAGGTGCTTTTATCTAGTGGGTGACATCTCTGCCTATGGCAGGGGGGGTTGGAACTAGGTGATCTTTGAGGTCCCTTCCAACCCAAGATGTTCTATGATTCTATTATATGATTCTTTTGGTCAGGATCCTAAATAATCTCGTCTAGGCTCTGTTTTCCCACAAAAGGTTAGACCTAATGGTCTTTTGAGTTCCCTTCCAACCCGGGCTATTCTGTGGATCTGTTGTTCTATGATCCTATTGCTACAGTTCATGTGTTTGGACATTTGGTGTGCCTGTGTGACCGAACAGCAGTGCCTGGCAAAGTCCAAGCCCAGGAGCCTGTGGCTGCTCCCCATTGAGCACAGTGCTGCCATCAGGGGTCAGGGTGCCACACAAACAGCTACCTGACCCTTCCCTGGCCCTTTCATCACTGACATCCCAGAAAAATGGTATTTGAAACACATAAGGCCAGAAAGTGCTCATCTAGGAACAAGCAGATATTTCTAAATCTCTGTCTGAGAGGAGGAAGGTAACTGGAGGTACTGGTACTACTTTACTACGCTAGGTAGCTGGCCCAGGAGACACTGCAGTGCCTATATTTTAAAAATGCAATATGATTTTTTTTCCCTTTGTCTGCAATATGTTTTGAGCCCCATGTGAACAACATGTTGGTTATCAGCTCAAAACTGGTATTGAATGGTGTATTCATTCCTGTTCATCAAAATATACAGTAATTCCTTGTCTAAAGCCAAGCTACCCTTTGTGGACAGTTACATGTGAGGACAGATTTGGGGCTCAGGTTGTAATTGTCATCCAGATCCCTGCCTATTATGACACAGATTATATTGCCAATTTAGCAGACATGGTGCAGGAGGCAAACAGTAAAGTAAAACATGCTTATTCAAGAGGCAAAGGCTGGATAATGTACCTCTGGTCTTTCCTGATAATGTGTATTTCTCCCTACTCCAGCCTTTCAGCCTTTCAGAAGTTGTAAAGAGTGTTTTACTCCAAGGAAGACCCCCACTGTAGACCTCAGAAAGGTCTTTTTAATTCAACAGTTCACATCGGCCCTGCTGAATTTTAAGTATTTTGTGATGGGTTTTCAACAGAGCACAAGAACTCACAGGCTTGGAGAGAAGATGTGAGCAGCCCTCAGAGGACAGGGAGGTTTCTGTCAAAAACATGTGAGACTTTGCTGTTTACAATCTGCATTTATAACATGTCATAAAATCCACCTCAGCCCCTCCTTCTGGCCTTCCTCCATGTCTGGCTAAATGTTAATGGCGTCCACACAGGCAGGACGCATGGCCACCCACAGCAAAGGTGGCCGTGTGTGGGCTACTTTGATCTGTATGACAGGCAGATTTTGTGACAGAGGGAGCAAAAAGCAAATGTCAAGCTGTCAGCTCTGACCAGAAAGAAGCCTTGTGGGCAGCTTGTACATAGCTGGGTGAGGGGGCTGACCCACAAGTTTTGCTTGCCTCAGGTCTCTCAGGTGCTCTCCTCACCTCTGTAATGTACACTGCTGTCCTTCCCCAGGTGACCTCAAAGGCCTGTGAGGGAAGGGATCAAAATAAAAATGCAGTAAATTGATGTTTCAACTTGTAAGGCCCTGTCAACTTGTAAGTCACTGACCTGACAAGGGGAAAATAAGAGCAGGAAATAGAAGATGCACACAGTTAGGACTGGGAGAAGTTCTCATCTACCTCAACCAGATTTTGGATCTGCCCTTCATAACTAGATTTTGTCTTCATGATTTTCAACATGGTTCTCTGTCCCTTCACCCAAAATGTTGTGACGCCAGCATTTCTGATCGGTGTCTCTGCCCGTGCATTTACCAGGGCCTCGGCTGCAGGGCCACATCCTGAGCTGTGGCCCTCCTGTCTCAGTTGTGACACAAGCGATCACGGACACTGGAGCCAGCCAGACAGAAAGGAAGAAGGAAAAAGAGATGGATGAAATATTACATTCCTGCCTCCTCAGATGACAAACTGGTTTTCCTGACATCCTGAAGCAGGGAGGAAAATAACTTCTGAAAACCAGTAATATGTGGTTGAAACAGAAACAAGATCTCATTGATCTGTAAACAGAAGTGTGTATTTATGGAGTCAGAGTCCATGCAGATAATCTTAAAAGTGTTTGAATAGAACAGTTTGAGATTTCTAATAACAGGCATTTCCAAGAAAGTTGCTCTAGGCCACCTATCTCCTTGCAGTCTCAAAACAGACTATTCTTTCTGGAAAAGACTTTGTCAGAAAACTGCCACTTCTCATTGCCTACTCGATAGTGCAGGGCTTTTTCCTACCTCCCAACTGATGGCAAGAACTGAGATTATGCTTAGAGGCAGAAGTGACTGGCTGCTTGATTTACTGACTTCCCTCTTTCGTGTGTGTGTGCATTGCTTATTCCAAATCACTTCTGGGTAAAATACAAATTATTTGAACACCTCCAGAGCTTGTAGCGACTCAGTTTCTGATCAGAGTCTTCAGGCACTAGAGCATTTTCAAATGTCAGTGCACCTCGAGTATGCAAATATTTGTAGTCTGCATAGTTTTATTGTTGACTTTCTTGGATCCACCTCCACACGACTCCCAGGTATGCAAATATGCACACAACATGTACAAATCTCTGGAAAATGTCTTTTTGCAGGTATATTGCAAGGCTCTGTAGTCTCTGACTTACTCCTTAACCAATCTTCAGCACTAGTTTTATGCATGTCCTGTTCAATCAAACCAGATGTCTGCTGGCAATCACATAAATTGGTCTTTCTTAGGTTGTGATTGTGTTTTAAGAGAGCAGCTGTATTTGTCACTCTCCAAGTTACTTGTGAGCTGCGTGCAGTTTCACCAGAGCATCACCAGAGGGTAGCAGGAAGCTTTATGCAGCTGATGCTCGTGAAGATTGCTGCAGCTTTCATATAGGCTGCCTTGCCCCGCATTTGATCCACAAGGGATATTCATTTTCTGTCCTTATTCTTTTGAAATCCAACATTGGACTTAAAACCTCATCAGAAGACCCTTAGAGCTTTCTCTTGTGTAGGAGTTGTGCAACACAGTTCAGATTTAGATTTAGCAGGAAGACTGGACTCACTCTTCTCATCTAGCAACAGTGGTTACTGGTCTCTGATATTCCACCTTCAAGAGCAAAGCTGCTGAAATAGGAACCTGCCTTCTACACATTTCATTCTTGCTTCCATGGAAAGCAGTTACTAAAATGTTAGTTTCCAGAATGCGGTTTGCCACTGCTTTGTATAGTTGCTGCTTGGATGTGACCTCATGCAGGCCCCAAAGTGCATGCTTCTATGCATCAGTACAGACTTGTTTTCTTCTAGGCACTAATGATCTTTGGGGGCTTCTCCAAAGTACTTCTATTCAAGAGAGTAAGCAAGTGAGCAAAAGAGAGTCATGTATGTCTCTCAGGTGCACTGAAAACACTTTCCACTCATTGGCACGCTGATAAAGAATAGCAATGTTCATAGGTGCAGTGGCATGGGTTTTTTTGCTGCTGCCTTTGTGGGCCTCATTCGGGGTGTTCTGGGAGAATCCTACAGAGTATCCCCGAGTATCCCCTCAGTGTGAAAAGAAAGGGCTGTCCTGGGTACAGGTACACAGCTGGTTTAGCAGCTACTGCACTGGGCTGTGTCTGGCTTCGCTGAAACAAGTTCTTGGTCCTGCTGTTCTTCCTCAATAACCTTTGCTCACGGGGGGAAAGGAGACAATAGTTTGTGCTCCGTATAAAAATCGGTATGGATGTGAACTGGTGTTTGGCAGCTGGTTCACAGAACCATAAGATGAGTGGTTTTGGTAAATCTCCACTAGATGATGCTACAGCTATTTCAAGGAACAATGGCTGTAACTCTTAAAAGGGGGAAAAATACTTCCTTAGTTTTAACTGCATATTTAACTGAATAATGTTTTCTGCTCATCAATTCACACCCTAGCCCAGCTGTTCAATCTTGTACTCTGGGTACTTTAAACAAGGTATTTTTCCATGTATGATCAGCCGAGATGACCACCCAGCTACTTAACACTGAGGGTTATCAATCCTGGGTGGTAGCAGACTTCCAGAGCTAGCCTACATTTCCAGCTCTCATCTATCTGTCTCCTTTCTTCTGCAAGGGACGTTATCTTGGGTATCCTAAGATCAGACCTTGGTGGTCTGTTTCCAACACATGTCCGCAGCAGCCAAGCAGGGCAGGTGTCCAAAAACCCTGTTTTGTTTAGCTGGAAGCAGAAATTACTTTTCTAGTAAATCTGTGATGTGATAGCAATGAGGATCGTAATTTTAGGAAAACAAACCCAAACTGTGACCATTTATTTTGCAGTGGTTCAGGAAAAAAAGAAAAAAATAAAAATAAAGAGAGAGAGAGAGAGAAAGGGAAGTTGTGCGCACATCCTCTGTGTAGTGAATTTCTTAATTACACTGTAATTAAGAGTGGCTTCTGCCAAATGCTGCTTACTTTTTGCTGTCAGATCTGTCTGAATTAATCACAAGCAACTCAAAAGTGAGACTTGTTCTCCTTTGCTTGCTGAGTGACACACAGACCAAGTGCAAGAAACAGCCTGCCAATGCCTCCATCAGGCAGCCCGCTTCAGTACAACTTCTGAAAACTAAATGATACCTTGCCAAGACTCCATCTTATCCCATGATCTCTCCTACTGCCCTCCCATTGATGCAGTAACATGGCTGTGGCATGGAGGAAGCTTTGCTCTATAGATTTCCCATCTGTGGAGCAGACCTTGCACTGGCAGCATGTTCAAGAGAGAAATAAGGCAAAAATCTTACTTCAGAACACTCTGGCCACACACAATTTAGGGCTGAGGGAAATCAAGTCTGGATGGCAGTATATATGAATATGGGGAGGGACACAAGAAGCTAGACACTACACTGATGGACTAGAAAAATACAAAGGAATGGTACAGCAGATTAAATGAAGTGTGCTAACTTCCAGCATCATGAAATGTGTTAGAGGTTTTAATGCAGAGTGTTTATGGGCTAGCTGGGCTTTTGGAAAGGCAGTCCTTAGTTTCTCAACCTGTGATAACCTCCATTTTTCTACAGTGATCTCATCAGTGTGTATTGGTGGTATTTATTCTGCCTTCATAGATAAATTAAGGAATACATGTTAACACACATACTTATACTTCACGAAATATAATTGTCCTCTGAAAAACAGGCTCTGGCCTTTTCTTTTCTTTTCTTTTCTTTTCTTTTCTTTTCTTTTCTTTTCTTTTCTTTTCTTTTCTTTTCCTTTCTTTTCTTTTCTTTTCTTTTCTTTTCTTTTCTCTTCTTTTCTCTTCTTTATTTTCCCTCAAGGCATCTGATATTAAGTGAGGATGTCTAATTCATTCTTAATCTCCCAGGGACTTCAGAGGGAGCAGTCAGATCCATATTTGACCAAGTCTCATGATCAGTACTGTAACCTTGAGCAGTAGTGGTTATAACAGTGAACACTTTAGCTCACCATCCTTGGTAACGTACGACCTCTTTCTGATTGTGACCAAAATAGGAAAATTCTTCATACTCCAATTCACACAGCTGCAAAAATTGAAGAACTCAAGAGAAAGTGAAATATCTTATTTGAGCTAACCATTCCTGGATAAACTGTTGACAAATAGGAAGGGAAAATACTATTTTAAAATTATAGGTATAACAGGAGAAGTTTTGCATTGTTTAGGTGATCTCAGATGCCTCTGTATGAGCAGCCAAAGTGATGCACAGGAGGCCTTTGGCCTCCCCATTAGGTTATGTGTGTCCCAGACAACCACCATCATTAATATACCCCATGCACTTTCTGGCAGACAGATATCTTTGGCTGGATGAATGATAGGAAACAAAAGTTTTGTTCCAACCTTTCTGCACTTGACCCTACAGGGAGAAAGTACTGTCCATGTTCTGATCCTTCCCTGCCAGTCTAACTCGTTTCTTTAAGAGAAAGGAACAAGAAAACTTCGTAAGTCAACATATTACATCAGAAAAATCCCATGTCCTCCAGGAATTCCTACGAGTTAGAGCAAACAGAAGGTTAATGTCTACATGCATCTGTCTGGAGTGAATTAAATCACACCCTTTGTGGCATTGCTTTTACATACTGGTTATCTGTGTCTGCCTAGCCGTACTGCCATAGTGCATATAATAAGCTGCTCAATGATCCAAAGAACTACCATCCCCATGCTCTGTATTTCCTGGAGGGATTCACCAGCACCCGAGAAATGCCCACTCCCAACACCATATGCATTCTGTTGCTGAGGGTTCTTACTGTGCAATTTGGCTTCTCTGATGTCTAGTTAAGGTTAAACTTGTAAATATGTCTCCTCATTAAGATGTCTTTTTTCCCAGTGTCTGCTTGTTCCCGGGAAGCTTTCAGTAACTCACGGTCTGCTAGTGTCATTGATTCTCTAAAGCTCAGGCATGAAGGGTTGAAATTGTTCCTAAGGTTCAAAGTCTACATGGGATGCACGTTATGCATCCATCAGCACTTAGTTTCCTTATGCTGGAAAGGAGATAAACACAATACTGGAATTAATTATTGACTTGCTTATAACCAGAGTGCTTGCAGTTCAATTAGGCTTCAAAAGCCATTAAATGCTTAGTTTTATATGCATTATGTGAAAACGACAACCTGATCTGACTTCAAACCTACTTATGATAACACCAGTTTAGTCAGGAGGTGTGACATGGGAGCTACATAGGTATATGTGGAGAGAGGAAATCACCTGACTAGTGGTGAATTTTTTTAACATAAGGCCCTGATTTTAAGTTGGCACATGCACTACACCTGAAGTTTCACCGACTGAAGTTGATAAAAATAAGTGTGATTCACTGAGATGTTCACAATAGACTCCAGACTGTTTTTACAGACAAAGAAAGCAACGGGCCCATCAGCTGCCTCGCCTGGGTTGCAATTGAAGGGGGATGAATACATTGCAGCATGGTAGCTCTTAGTCCTCATCTTGGGTATTAACTGTAACACAGTCTTAGAAATCTACAGGATTTTGCACAGCCATCCTCTGCCTTAGCACAGCTAATGCTTTTTCTACAAAATCCTTGTCAGTTTGACAGAAAGCTAAATCTATGCAAAGATACTTTATGATTTAACTGACACTAGTATAGTAAAAATCTGTTCTCTGGCACCTCAAAATCTCTAAGTCAGGTCTCGTGGCTGTGATCCAGCCAAGCATTTAGTATGAATGTGCACTCTAAGCATGTGCATTGTCTTATCAGATGCAAGCATTTGCATAATTAAAAGCTATCATAGCAGAAATAGTCTGCATTGCATATTTAAGAATTCATCTCTTCAAAAAGGATGTTGAACATCCTCTTTGCATGCACTTTTCATTGTTGCTCATCTTTAATAGAAAGCTTCTCTAGGAATTTTTTTTCAAATCACTGACCTGGGAGCAAAGATCAAGAAATGCCCCTGCAAATACGAAAAAATGCCAGTATCAAGTTACTGTGAATTTGCATACAGTCTGCACAAACCTTTCATAATTTTGCACAGTGGTGTTTGTTCTGCATTAATTTTGGAAGCTGGGTGGGGTTCCTCTTCTGTCAGACACTTCCAAATTTCTTTTGCTCTCTGTACAGGGCTGTCAGGCTATCCCATCTCTTGGGTGGTATCTCTAGGTCTGTCTGCTGTTCCAAGGCTCTGACCTAACAATTGTTATGTTTAGACAACGCCTCTGGGAGTGAGTTTTCCTTTTCTGCCTGTCTTTAAGATGGGTGGGAAACAGACTTCCAGCTCTCAGATATGCAGAGCGCTCTGTTCTTGCTGACTCTGTCCAGGTTAGCCTGATGCACAAACACACTCAAGAACACAGCTCCCACAGTGACAAGCTAGATAGGGCTTACAGCAGAACATGTCCTGCTGAATTAGCAAGTGCCTTGTTCTTTGATAAACTGTAAAGCTGCTCTATCACATGTTTGTTGTAGTTTGAGGCACCTGAACGAAGCAAGATTTTCCATCCTGGCACTGTTGAACAGCCATTGTAAAAGTATTGACCTGCTGACAAGTGGGGGAAACATTCCAGTTATGTAAACAGATGGGAAATATTTTTTTTTTTTTTCTCCAGCATTCCTAGAATAAGCTGGCTTTAACTTAGTCCATAGCTTAACTTCTGTGTGTGATGTTCCCATTACTGCCTCCAAACACGCAAACTGATTCCTTTACAGTCACCAGCTGTCAGCCACTGAAACAGGGGGTTTCACTACATTCTTGTAAAAGCCATCAAACTGCTTTGAGAAGACTTCCCATGACCAGTTTGAAAATGCATTTCAAAGGATGTAAAACTACTATGCTGGGTGAGGCCAAACACTGCTTTGAGAAGCAGCTCTTTTCCAACACTGGCCACTACTGACAGCTTCACAAAGTGTGCCACTGGACAAGTTAAAATATCTTCTTGTAAAATGTCTCAGCTTCCAGCACCTAGCAGCATGAGAACTTTTTGCCATAGCCACTACTGAAATTTAACCCAAAGTACTGAGCTCAACAGACTTTAATGGCCATACATAGCTCTCTCCACTGGATCTGCTGAACCTATTTTAACCATTTATATATTGTCCTCTAAAATATCCCATGCTAGGTGAGTTCTGATGTTTAACTTCTGTGGTGTGTGTAGTGGGGAAAATGTCAAAAAGATGAAAGCTTATTTCTGTTGGTTTAAATTGGTTGCCTAACATTTCATGCCTGTTGCCTTTAGCACCTGAAGTATTAACAACAGTAAATTCTCCATGCTCTGTACTTATGCTTTGTACAGTTGCATTCTCAGTCATCACTTTTACCAAAGCAAGAGTTACTTCATATATTTAATGACTTTTCTGTTCTTTTGACAGGAGGATGGACATCTGATAATACTGATAACTGGCTACACCACAGGTTCATACAGGGATATAATGCTTTTTATTCTGTTCTCTATCTGTAACTATAAGAGGAAGGTGAAAGTATTTCAGTACTAGGTTAAAGGTTGGACTAGATGATCTTAGAGGTACTTTCCAACCTGAATGATTCTATGATTCCTTTTAAGTGATTTTTTTAACATATACAGGGACTTAAAATTCAAGAAGTGTAGGAATACTATCACAGCATATAGTGCGCTCTGATGTCTCTTCGTTTAGACTGGATCTTCATCTGGACAACAGTGGAAGACAGGTGGAAATTACACTTGGTATCAAGATACAAATCCGGTAGTTGTCTGGATATTCATTTCTTGTATAGCTCAGGCTCAATTCTTCACTCACCCATCCAGGAATGCTGCCTGCAGTATATGCTGCAACCAGTCCAGTTCTAAACCCTACTAAACTGACTGCACCCTGTTAGCAAAGCTGTCACAGATTTGCTGGTTCATTAGCTTTTGAAACTCAGCTTTAATGAGTAACTGCTGGACCTCTGACCTGGATTGCACCTGCTTCACCTTGTCTTGGTTCTTTCTGATGCATTTCAAACGAAAGAGAGAGCAGAATAACTTGATTCATGTATTTGCTAACTGGCATCAACATGGTCCTTAAAGTAAAGTTGCTCTGGCATGCCAGAGATAGCGAAAGCCCCACATACATAAACCAACACCTCAGAGTAATAAACTGATCCACACGATTTCCTGCATTGTCTCTTTGGAGTCAGTGGGCTCATGAGGATCCCAAGCAAGCAGGAAAACGACAACCAGCTCAGACAAAAACAGAGGTACTGCCATAAAATACACTCTGCAAGACCTATGTCAGCTGCTGTGGGTGTTACTTCACCTTTTCAACCTATGATGAAAATTGAGAATACCAGAAAAAATAGTGGTCCAGGAATTTTGTTGTATGTGGGTGTCAGACCATGCTCAGAAATAGCAGTTCTACTTTGGCTCCAGTATTACCATTTCTATTGTAAATAAATTGCGGACAATACATTATGAAAATCTGCTTTTTTTGGTGTGCACCAGAATTGCATTTGGCATGAACACACAGAAGTGAGGGCCATGCTCTCTGATGTTGGGCACTGTCCTCCTTCTACTGCAGGCACAGAAAGCTGCACTGGTGGGTGTATTACCATCCAAGATGTACACATCTTTTGGACCTTATCTGAGTAGCACATAGCATTATATATACAACTGTCTGCAGTGATTATTGAAAAATTAATTGATTTGCGGAATGGCAATGAGATGCTACCTCTCTTATGCCTCTTTTATTCCTGTTGGATTCAAAACAGTAACATTACAAAAAATGCTGATCCCTTTCCTAATTCAGAGCTGAAATCTGATGGCTTTTTAATTCCATAGTAAACGCTCACTTACTACAGTGGGTTTGGCATTCGCCTGTAAGAAAGTAAACCTGATTCTCATCCTGAGGTTACTTTAAAGGATTCTGGATATCCACATGAAGCTGCTTCTTCACAAAGATAAGTTTATAAACAAAGTCAGAAGAACAGCATGAAGCCAATAGTGCCGCAAGCTCCTTGATCCTGTTTCCATCAACAGATACACTTGATAAGTGTTTGCTAAACTACTGAGAATAGTTCTTAGGTCCATTTAAAGTCTCCAGTAATATTTGGACAGAGTAACTGGCCATGTGAGAGGTATAGCCTTTCATTTGGATTCACATGCGTGTGTGCTTGTATGGAAAAAAACAATGTCAGCACACCTTATTCACGATACTGCTCCCTTGCTCAGTGAGAGTTGTTGAGTATACAGGGTCAAAAAGAAAATTTAGCTGTGTTATTTCCTAGCCACAGAGCTTTTGCAACCTGAATAGATCCCTTAAACTTTTCAAGCACTCTTAAATATAGGATTAAGGCAGCAGACCCAGACTGCATATTTCCCATGACTCCCTGGAAAAATGGTGTGCTAGACACAATATAAATTTAAAAATACTTGGAAGGCAAAAGTAGCAGAGCTTGCCAGAGGATGACTGTTTCACAACAGCTCTCAAGGTTTCAAAACTTGTTTTCGATGTGTGCTAGAGGAAAAACAAAAGTCTTCCAATGCTTTCAGGAAGTGGAATCATGACAAAATGGCCCTCCCAAGACACAGAAGCCCAGGGTGGGCACTTTCTTCCTCTCAGCAGCAAATTTGTTGTGTTTAGTTCTAGAATCCTCTTGAATTTTGTGAAAGACTTAATCAAAAAAAAAATGTTTTATTAAATGAGGATGGAATTTTTCTTACTTTGAAAGCCCGTGGGTAAACATAGTGGATCTCTCAGCTCTAATGCCAGTGTCACCTTGCTGCACCACAGCGAGGTATGGAATGCTCCACTACACAAGCCCTGACCCAAAGTCCAGGATGGCAATAGCAACACTCATTAATTATTACTTTTCTTACATTACATTTCTAGCCCTACATTTATAGCCTGAATACAATTCTCTCTGCTCCCCTTGCCTGCCCAAAACAAACAAAAAAACAAACCTGTGCTGAGTACAGCATGTAGAAAACTCATGTCAGAAGAGCAGAGCCATAAACTTTACAGAAAGACACATGCTGTTCGTGCTGCCCTTATCTGTTGTTGAAGTGCAGGAGCGCAGTGCATTTTGCATGTTCTGCATGTTCATATGTTCTGTGCCAGAACCTCTGCTGGTGAAATAAGTGCCTTGCCATTTAACCTTTTGCCACAACTATGCAGATTATTTAACAACCCAGGCCCAGGAAGTTGAATTTTCTAGGCATGTTTTTGCAGTGATTTTAGCATTTTAATGTGTAAGTGGTCTAATCAATCCATGTTGAAAGCCCAGAAAAATAAATGCGCTTTCCCATTATGTTTTGTGTGACTGGTTAAGATCGTTTCATGAAACAATAACCAATATGATTTTCCAAGGTCATGTGCATGTTAGTGACAGAATTCAAATATAAAATGTCAATGTACTCTTAATTAGGTCAAGATGTCTGCACAAAATTCCTTCTGTCCAAAGCATCCTCTTTTCCCTGTGTAGAGTAATTAAAATAAATGATGCCCATGAGAAAAGCCATGCTCTATCATCAAAATCCCATTTATCTAGATAAGCTTCAAATCCCTCCTTGTTTTGTTCAGACAAAGTTCATCTGTCTTTATTTGCAATTGATCTGGCTTTGCTTAAGCTTAGTGTAGTGGTTTCTTTTTATTATTATTATTTTTTGTCCACCTCTGTAGCCTCCACAGTTAGGTTTACATGGTTGAAAAAAAGAATCCTTAGCCCTTTCTGTTTCCCAGCTCTCTTCAAGCTCTATCTTAACTGTTGTTACTAAGCTTGGTGGCCTCTTTAAGAATCGAAATCCGACGAGCCACCAACAGGTCCTTCTTCACCCTCAATCTCTAAGGTATGGCACACTTTTCTCATATGTAAAGCAGTGGACAGCCTATTTCACTCCAGTTGTGCAGGTGGAGTTGTGCCAAAGAGACAGGAAGAGGACGAATGTGATTGGAAATGCACCAGTATTTGTTTTTGTAACAGATACTTCAGTTCATTTTCTTCCTTCCCTGTATTTACATTAGAAAGTACCTCCAGCCCTGCTGCTTTTTATAGGACAGTTCATGAGCAGTTTTCATTATTTATATCTACACACAATTGTATATTCAACACCAAAGAGGATGGTTGACCCTAGCCTTTAAAACAAGAAAAGCAGCCTCCCTTCTGTCCTATCATCATGAGTAAACAAAACCATCCTCTGCCCCTACAGGGAGCTGTTTTCTGTACCTCTTCACAGCTTTCCAGGAGTTCATCGTCCTTGTTCTAACTGTGATTTTTTTTTCTGAGCTACTCAATTTGGGGTTTTCACCCAAAATGTTATAATTTGTAAATGTGCTTGCAGGAGAAAGAAGAAGAAATAAATAATAAAAGGGAAGGGGTGGATCAAACAAGAAATGACATTTTCTTCTTTCTATTTAATAGAGAAAGAAAAGAATACTAATTCTAAATCTGGACGTTAACTACATTTGTTATTTTGAAAGCTCTTGCTTGCTGGTCTGTGACATATGCAGCTGGTAATAAATTCATAAATATTAGTATTTGAGAAAGTTTTAAACCTCAAACTAGTATTTTTGTGGAAAGGAACACTTCTGTAATCCTTCACCCTTTCATGAAGGACAAAAAGCAGTTTCCATCATTATCTCTTCTCTAGTTCTGCAAACTTTACTTACGGAGTTGGAACTTTCCACTTTTTTTCTAAATCCAACCTTTTATTGACTTCAGTGAGAATTTGAGCTGTCACTGAACTTGGCTTTCATTCAAAAGAGCTTTTTTGTCATGCATGTCTTTCCTGACCAGGGTTACATATCTGAACTGGAGCATTAAATAAGTGTATGCATATCAATTCCTTCATTACTTTTGTAGGCATTTTGGCAGCTCCTTCAGCTGCCAACTCAAGATTGCATAGGACAGAACAAAGGAAAGAAGATACACTGATAAATTTGGTATTCATAAATCTACAGGAGCTTAAGAAACACACACAGTACCATAACCTATTCATTTTTAAGGACATCACAATAGTAAAACTTGCTTTTAGAGCTCATGGAGCAGTAGACTTTTCATCTTCCTTCCTGTCTATAAACTTTTTTCTTCAGTATTTTACAAGCTCAGACAATACTTTAAAAATCATGTGAATGTACTTTGCACTTCTGTTTTCAACATTAAAAATTTCTCAAGCTGTAATAAACAATGTACATTTGTGATACATTGTATCCCCTTTTCTTGCATTTGTCTAAACACAAGAGTGGTATACAGCTAATCAGTTTACATCAGCAAGTGGAATAGGAAAACCTGCAAAAGTTCCTAGTCATGGAAACGGGAAAACTCTTAGAGAGAACAAAAGACTTCGACTCTTTCTAGTTCTTGAAGGGCTTAACACCTCATGAGAAGAAATCTCTAGGGAAATAGAGATTTATTTTTTTCTAGGACTGTGTAAGAGATCTAGAAATAGTTTGGCAATTAATTGTCATTTCTTTGTTCCTGTCATTTTAAGTAACTGGGATTTGTTCTGATTTTTTTGATCCACATCCCCATGTCTCATTCACCCTCATCAACAATGTAGAGAGAAGGGACGGAAGAGAGAGGGAAGGTAAACTGCTGCTAGCACGGCTCTGTCCCAGAGATGCTGAGAAAAAAGTGGATTTATCCTCA
Source organism: Stictonetta naevosa (assembly GCA_011074415.1). Classification (NCBI taxonomy): domain Eukaryota; kingdom Metazoa; phylum Chordata; class Aves; order Anseriformes; family Anatidae; genus Stictonetta; species Stictonetta naevosa. Next base: position 62,316,318 of record CM021729.1, on the reverse strand, counting down.
GCAAAAAGCACCATTTTTTGGCTACATCCTGGTGAACCTGGTGTGCTCAAAGGTAATTGGTTTACATACATGGCTAGGTGCTATGCATACCAAGTCAGTCAATTAGCTGTAAAGAGTTTACATATAACATGTTGATTTGGAAGGACAGGGACTGTCACTGATGGAAATCTGCCCACTCCTGAAGGTAAAGACATTGAAAACTGTGTATACTGCCATAGACTAACGATTAAGTAATAAAATCATTATTTCTGAAAATACCACTCTTTCTTGTTGAAACATTAGGATGTGATACACACTGTAAACAGCTTAACCAGCTGTGTTGATCAAGAGTGGCTCATGGGCTTATGCACAACCAAAACAATGTAGGGAAAAAAAAAGAAAAAAAAAATCTTGGCCTTCTGGACTAGAGAATGTATCTCTTGTGGAATAATTTAGCAATTACCTGCAATTAATTGTATAAAAATAGGCAGACTGTAAGCAAGGAGTTTTTGGTGTAAACAATCATTTTAGTTGGGGTGAAAAGAGCTGCTGTTTTCATTCATGAAGAGAGGTTAAAAACCAAATATGTTCTCTTCTAACACTTCTGCTAATGTCGAGGAAGATGTTTTAGGGACTGTATCTAACTAGGAATTCTACTATTACTTTGTTGTCTCCTTTTGTGAATCCTGGTGTATTAAATATATATCCAAAAAGTGTTCCCAGTTTTTTGGTGTAAATACAAGCGTAGCTTCAGTCCAATATGGATAGAGGCCTGTAGAGATGCCTCCTAGTGTTTGGGGATCTGAAGGAGCTCCTTGAAAGTGCTGACTGAAATCTGGTTATTGAGTACTGATATCAGGGTATTACACTGATATGCTTAAAAGAAAGGGCAAAATTAAGAGCATATGTTTTATGTGTACATACAAATTATGAGGATGAAAAATATAAACATCACATTTGGAAGGGAAATTGAAAACACAAATGGGTGGGAAAGAAAATATCAAAAGACAGCCAAAGTACCTCTTTCCACGCAGAACATGATCCAGGCCTTCTGTCCCTACCTCATGACTACTAATCAGCCCTGTCATTTCTCCCCCCCAGTGTTTGAAAAGGTATTTACAAACTATATTTATGTCTTGCTGGATATAAAAAGCCTCTCCACACTGCATTGAGTGATTCCATAACGTTTCTAGCAAAAACAGGTGCTTAAAACTTCACTCCTGTGATATTCAAGGGCTTGATCTAAGGTGACTTGCATCTGATAGGTTCTTTTAGAAGCCAGTGGTACTTTTATCAGAATCCACCAGGCTGTTATAAGTAATCTAGAAACCAGGGCTGAACCTGATAGTGAAGATAACAAAGCTGCAAGCAGCAGTAGGTTCTTCTTGTAGCTGAGCTCGGTCATGCAGCAGTATTTAGCACATAGACCCGATAAAAGTTCTGTAATCTGGTATGGCCAAGAGTAAAAGACTGTTGAAGCAGAATGAAGGCTTTCTCTATTGGCCGCCCTCACCCAAAGCTCTTCCTTTTTCAAGCCTCTTTTCTTCTCCGCAGTGCTTGGTACAGAGACAACTTTCATCTTCACCAATGACCACATCACAACAAGAGAGTGGAAAATCTAAGATGAAATCTATCCCAAAGCCTGGTGCCTAATACAAAGCAAATCAGGGTCTGAAGTCACATAAATTTCAGTGAACACAGGACTGAAGGCCAAAATGAAATCACAATTTCTTAAAACCACGGTTTCAGTTCTCCAACAAGAAGAGAACACCGTGTACACATAAGTAGAACACCTTTAAAAAAAGGAAGAGTACGAGCATTGGGTTGGCTAGACATGACTCTCCAACATGACTTCATATTTGCATGCCTGAAGTAATTTCAGGGAAAAAAAAAAAAAAAAAAAAAAAAGCTGATCTATTCCCAACAATAACAAAAATAGGTTTTGTACAGGATATCGTAGAGTATACCCACCATATTTATTTGATGTCTTTTTCCCCAAGATTTGTCTATGAGTAATGATAGCACTGTAATTACATTTTTTTTCAAAGTAGTACCTCAGCTTTTAGTGCAAGTTGTCTATTGGCCAAAGCTACAATGCTTATCTTGTACCACCACATACTCTGTAAAAATGTAGTAATTAACGGTATGCTTTTTCCAGTCGTAATTAACCTAATTTCATTCCCTATAGCAAGAAAGGATGAAGTCTAGGTTTTGGATTAGGAAAAGTTGGAGTCATGTATAAAAAGAAAGACCTGAATGTCCATTAATGAAAATTATGAGTAATGGAGGAGGCCTTTCCTTTTATCTTTTTTTGTGAAACTGTAAAAGTAGAAATCTTATTACAAATTAATTTCCAAATTATACAAGAGTTCAAGGAAAAGCAGTTGGTAATAAAATGTAAAATATATATGTATTTTCAATAGAACAAAAACATACATAAAACTAAAATATTGATCAGTTTCTTTGTTTGTTTCAGCTGAGGATCTTGATTTACCTCTTGAGAAAGTTCATCCAATAGCAAAAATCTAAAACAATGATAGCATGTGTAAACTGAACTAGGTCTATCCAATTTATGCCTCCTTTGTGGTCACACAATAATGATTTGCTCACAGAAGCTCAAGCAAATCTTGTTGACAAGTAGACAAAATACAAGACCACAGAAAAGGTAAGCAGCAAGATATAGAGCAAGCAAGATATGATTACTTACAGAGTCCAGATAAAGAGCAAGGCAGCATGCAAAGCATATGCTTAGTCACAGTGCAGATGTGTCTTCATGCACCTTAGGGCCATCACATACATGGGCATGTCTGTGTGAGGACAGAAAGACAATTATTCACTCTACGCAACAGAAAACAGATAACATTTAGATGATTTCATTCAGATTCATATTTGAAATTCTGAAATGGTGTCAGCTGCCATGGCTTCTGTTTTCACTGATTTCCAGAATAATTCAAATTTGCGGAGTTTCTCTTTCTTACTTAGCGCTTACTCTGGCAAAATTCCCTTCAGTAATGGATGGGAATTATGCCTGAATATGCAGGGAAGGATTAAGCCCAGAACAATCAACCTCCATTTGAATTTCCTGATGTTTATTTCTTTTTTTTTTTTTGCTGAAATTTTAGTATTATTTAGCTTTAGCTAATCATACAGGAAAGGAGACAGACACTTTGGATGGTTAAAGTTAGAGGACATACCCTAAATGTCACTTCAACCAGAAACAAATTCACATGAGCCAAATGGGTCACACTGCTAGAAGAAGTACTAAGCATACTTCAAACACCTTTCTGGTTTAACTGCTGCAAATGCATATATCTTTAGTTTGATTTCAAGTGGGTGAGGCAGCCAAACCCAAAACACAACGTGTCCTCCTTTCTGTTTGTCTGTGCACCTGACAGACTGCCAAAGTGGACACGGGAGGTCTGTGTGTGTAAGTCCAAGCAGGAGTTTGCAGGTCTGGAGGTACTGAGTACCTGTTGTCAGGACAGAAAGCATGCACCAGATCTCTGGAAGAGGAGAGGAGGGAGCCTGATGCTCTCCCAGGTGTCCCAGTGTCGTGACATGACTTCTGGCTGGGATGTCCCAGTGCTGTCACAGAAAGGAAGAGGTAGCTGGACCTTCCCAGTGCTCTTGCTCTCACTTCATTTTTTTCATACTCCCCTTTCAGCACACTGTGCTCAGTGTTGATTACTGCTGCTGTCCTTGAAGTCATGCGTTTTTCTGTAGGCACACGCTCTCTCTCCGGCCTCGTTTATTTTCCTCCCCTTGGTGCTGTGGTTTTGAGGGCTCTTTGTCCTAGATGTGTATCACAGTAATTCTGAAAATATTTCTACTTCTCATTTCTTCAGTCCTGGTCTGGCTTCATTTCAAAATAATATTTTCAGTAACATGCACTGAAGTTCTCATACTGAGGGAGAGTGATGTATGAATGCAATATGAGCCATGCCAGACTAGACTAAGGCTCTGTCTACATTTGAACCTTCTCTCCATCTGACACATTTTAGGGAACAGTTTAAATACAGACAAGTGTTGTTAATACTCCATTAAAATCTGGGATATGTAACTCCAAGTTTTCAGAGATGGAAGTTGATACTTTTTTACATTTTTTAAGCTTTGGATTTATTTTTATTCCATGCATAAAATTTCAATTGCTTAAAAATGTATACTTTGAATTATTATATTGTATTTTTAAATAAATTAGATACATTTATTACTGCTTTTCTACAAATAAAATTATGGTATCCATTGCATTATGTGAGTTGGACTTCAACTGCTTACGTACACACCGTGGTGTAAATTATCTCCTAAAACACATCCTTGACATGTTCACATGATGCCACTTAATCTTTGCAACAGGGGAGTCACTCCCTATTCATCACCTCTATTTTTCTCAGGAGTTACTACTATCTGTCAAATTATTTAGCCTATCACATCTCTTTTCAGCTCTCTTTTCCAGGCAAAAGATCTTTTCTTGTCTGAGAGTGGTATTTTCATGATTATCACAGTACCGTAAACGCACTTCTAACATATTTGATCTTCATGGGTGATGATAAATGTTGTGTGAATTTTAATGAGGAAGCTATAGCCCTGGAGAATGCAGCCCTTCCTTATCCACATAAATTTACACTTATCCACTTGTGAGACTCAGTTTTGGTAGGGAAGAACTGCTCCACAAAGCCCAAACCTTTTCTCCTCGAATCTTTGGCACATCTGGAAATGACAGAGCTTAAATCTCCCTTTGGAAAACCACTTTCCAAACATGGACCATTTTCAAGACTATTTCTGAAGCTCTTTGGGTCCTTTTTGATGCAGGGAAGAGAGTTTAGAAATTTACTTTGATCCTTCTAGAGCAAGGTCCTACATTGTGGGGTTAGTGCAGAATACCCTGTGAGGTAGCTGAGCCATAACTGTGCACTGTAAGTAAGCAGAGTTAAAGACTGCCAGTGATTTTGTGTTTCAAGGTTATAATACACAGCAAGTTTTGAAATAGTAACCTGTAAAAGTTTGTCTAAAAAAACTATTTTAGTGGTATTAACCTATTTAGGAAAAAAAAAAAAAAAAAAAGTCCTAAGCAGCTGTTGCCCTACAGGCTTTACTTGTATCTTCTGTCCTGCCACACCAGAGCTTTCAAAGCTTCCAGTTTCCCTCTATTTGAACCTGCCTTTTATGATCAAAGAAGTCTTTCACAAGTTCCCTACATTTACAAAAATCATGTGCGTACTTTGGGGTATAGAATATGCTAAAATTCAGTCACTTCAGGCAAAATATGTTTCATGAACTCCCATGAGCTTAGCTTAGAAGTGCATTCAACATCTGCTACACAGACGAAGACCAGCAGATGTTTTGATTTTGCCTTTTTTTTTTTTTTCTTAATCTTGGAAGCTAGCCATATGATATTCTTAGTGTGCACTGGGCTTGTCCACAAGTGAATATGAAATTCCTATGACTAAACTTTGTCGTTGTCTGAATACTGCAAAGCAATATGAATCTTGTTTTTCTTTTTTTGTGGGTTGAACTCATAAGCCATGGCTTGGATGGTTCAAACACTTGTTTGCTCTGCTGAAGACTAAAACACTCATCTCCTTTGCAGACCTCTGCCTGAAAGTAGAAACTTTTGGCAGACTGACTCTTCTCCTCCTACGTAATAATCTTTTTCCAAAGTCATGTGGACAGACACTTTGCCCTCATTTAAGGGCCATGTACTCTCTTCAGTCTGTGTCAGAACTCCCAGAGGTGTCAATGGGATTTGCATGCATAAATCAAAACTGACTACCCTCAATTTGTGTGTGTTTAAACAATTTATGTGGGAAGTCTGAACTTCAAGTTTCTAGCCCTGAACAATGTATCCTAAAATAATTTAAGCCAATGAATTTTTGCTATTTGAAAGAATTCCAAAGTATCTATCCTAGCTTTTTAATAAGACAACAGATAATTTAAAAGATGAATCTCTTTTCTCCTTTTACTTTTTTTGAGGGCACTATTACTTTCACAGAAAATCATTAATTTCCTCCATGTGTATTTATTTATATTTTGTTTGAGCCAAAGACTGGGGCCTAAAACATCAAAAAAATCACTCAGTTGTTATTTCCTAGCTTTGGTACTTCAATACTGAATATAAAATACATCCTGATCTCTCCTCCATACTCCTTTTTAGCACTACCACTAAAAAAAATCCGATGGTCAGGAAGTGCTGAGGCAGCATGTGCCAGCAACACATTCTACTGCAGGGAGCTAAAGGGCAAACTATGCTCTGCAAGACTGCATTCCTGCCTGCTCTTTGTCATAGTTTGGGGACGGCAAATGAAAACCATAACTAGGGCTGTAGGTACTAAGCCACTGGCAGCAGTGCAGTTCTGGGAGGGGAAGGTTCAGGGGTGAGGAGAGAATTCACCTCCCTGCATTCAGGAGCTGGACCTGATCTCTCTTCCCTTCCTCCCAAAGGTACAAGAGGAAGGAGGAGGAAGCAACTTCAGAGCTCCTTCTTTGTCTTCCTCCTCCTTTCCCAGAAAGGCTCTGCTGCTCTCATACACACTAGATGATGGACACCACCTATCAGTGACTGCCTCAGGGCACTTCTCCTGTTACTGAGTTAATGGTGCCCCAGCAGGCATATTTCAGAGGACATCTTCTAAGAACACAAGTATTTCCCATTCTATAAGCACTATATCTTCTAGTTTTGCTCCTCCCACACAATCTTAAACACCTCCAAGTTGAAGCACTGCCTAGCATCTGCAAGGGAAGTGGATAGTACAGGTTAATCCCATAACCCTGCCTATGGCTGAAATGGAAGGGGGTCTGGCTCTGCTGGCTCCGTATTGTGTGATGTTTCCCCAGATGGATGCTCTGGTGAGCACAAAGAGAGACTTAGGGTAAGCTTAAGTAACATCAGGTTCTTATTTCTGTTCTAAAACTGACATTTTATCTCTAGCTTAGATAAAATTTAGAATGCTGCGAGTTCCCTGCAGAGGACTTAATGTTTCAGTTGTGGCTGTGTTTCCACTATGGCATGAAGTCACTCACTAACAGAACACCATTGCAGTAAAAACAAAAGTGACCTGCATTCCTCCAAAAATTGTAGGGTATGTGATACTGTGGTGTTGCCTCTGCAGGCACGAATTCTGTGTGGGTTGAACACAGGGTTGTATTCCGTCCAGCTGTATTTGGGGGAACATGAAGGGGGAGGAATATAATGCTTTCTTTCTCCATATTTGGAAAGATGCTTGGCCATGTTTCATTGAGTAATTCAACCAAAAAGCTATTTGGCTAAAGGACAGCAGTCCTCAGACTGTTTGTTTGCAGAAGGGCTTTTAACTGGGGGTAAAGACTTCCCTTTTGTTCAGTAAGCAGGGTGGTGTTAGATGACCATATGATTTTGTGGGGAGACAGCAAAGAATTACTGGAATTCGTGAAGTCTGTGGATTTTATTAAGACAATTAAAGAGATACAGGAATGCAATTGTAAAAGTTGTTGAAGTTCAGCTCTTAAACTTGCCTTGTCGGGAACAGTCAGCCCTCCTTTGTCACAGGACAAGGGCACTTTAATAACAAGATCTAGCATTTTTCTCATTACCTGCTGTTTTGTAAAGGAATAGAGTCACAGCCCAACACTGCCTTCTCATGCACGTTGTCACCAGAAGCAATGCAAAACCTGCATTATCTGTTCAGACAGCGAAGCCCAAGACAGATATTCTGACCTTCAGGGACGCTCGAAGTGGGAAAAACTCCTTCTGCTCTCCACTTCCCCATCTGCTACAGATCAGCATGAACCAAAGCACAAATAATATGCATGAATACAACAGGGAAAAGACCATCAAAAGCAGAGAGCTTAAGCGTATCAACATGGAAAGGATTTGTAAAGAACTGGCAGGGAGGCTTGGAGAAAGCAATTTCATTAGAACAGAGATTTCCAGTGGAAATCGTGCTTTCAGAAAAGCCTAGTGAACATAGAGTGAACAGAACTCTTGCTGCTTACACACACACAACCTCCTCCATCATCTGTAAGATGACATTTCTCTTACAAGCACAACCACTTGGACAAAATACTTTCCTGAGGATATCGGAGGTGGAATCCAAGCTTTTCAAAATTCAGTTTATTCCAGAAATTAGTCTCTTGTTCTCTCAGTTCAAATCATGACAGGAATGCACTGGAATACTTTGGACACTGCATCCTCACTCTTTCCCCCATACAGTTAGATTGTGTTTATTACAGATACTGGTGTTTCACAGTATCACATATTTATTTAGTGTCTCCTCTCTGTATAACAAGGTTGAATCCCAGTGATTTTAAAGGGAATATGACCTGTGTCATAAAGAAAGGGAGAACACACGAGGAAAGTTTTTCACAGGTTATAGGTCACTGATTCTTTTTGAAGACTTTGAAAAGCTAATTATCCACATATCTAAAGGAAATTTTCCCTCACCACTTCAATTTTCCTGGATTTTCCTTCATATCAGTACCACGAGAGGGTCTTAGACTTGCATCCCATCAGAGCTTAGCTTTTTTTCACCTATTTACTCATTTTCTACTCTGAACTGACTGTGTGACAAATATGTTTACATCTTGAACTGATGACTTCACTTTGCTACCCTTATTCATAAGAGCATCTTATACAGCAAATACAGCTTTCAGGTGAACCACTAAGGGCTTCTGTGCAGAGTGATTGCAGGACCCCTGTGACCAAGGATAATATGCATTTTCAAAAACTGTGTGTGTATCAAGGGTTGATTTATAATTGCCCTGTTATTTGGGGGAGGGAGGTGTCAGTTCCGATGAGATTGATGAGATTGAAATGAACTGCTGTTGTTTTCACACTCGATCATTCCCGAATGTGGTCTCTTGTGCTGGCAGTACAGGAGGTGCATATGAAAACTGACCATCAACACGAATCGCTCTTCCTTTGCTAATCATGTTTCCAGTTCATCCTCCTTTCCTTTGCTTCCGAGTCCTACAGTGCATTATAAATCTGAATCTGATTAGTGCTACAAAAACATAGCGAAAACAAGGGAACTGACAGTTACCTTGCCAACAAACTGAATTGGCCTAGAGAAAATTACTTGTTGATTATGACCTGAACACTCAGGAGTAACAGGAACACATCACAACTGCAATCATCCACTTTAGTTAGGAGCACCCTGTAGAAACCACACTTTTCCTCTACTTTCACCTCTTCTCCTTGGCTATACTTTTCCATTCTCCATTCCAGACTCCGCAGAGACTGACATGGTCTCTAGCCCGGTATAATTTAGGTGAAGAGTGTTTTAAGGCATGCTAGTGGTGCTACTCAGACCACACTGAATGCAACTGGGGCGACATCTCTTTCATCCTCCAAATAGCAACGGAGTAAAGCAATTTGCTGTGGGTTTCAGTGGTTGTAGCAACTTCCATCTGCCCCTTTTGAAGACAAAAATGTTGTGTGTTACTGCAGGGGCAAGGCAGAGCAGCCCAGGCACGATGCTGCAGACTTGTTTCACTGTCTGGAAAAAAAAAAAAAAAAAACGCAGACAAAAAAAACTTAATTAATCCCCCCAAGCAACTGCACACCCTTCAGAACCAAAACTCCTCTCCACACGCCTCTCTAGCAGTGTCTGATTGCTATCTCCTCTTCGAGCACTATGTGGCAAAAGTGTACCTAAGATACATGTTTTTGTGAGGCACTCAGACCACCACTTACATCTAACACCGTGCTGGAACCGTGTATCAAATGCATCGTTTCCCTAATTAAACGGTACCTTCTCTCACACAGTCTCTTGCCATTTGCAGTGGGATCTGAGTGTTGGGGAAAGTCAAAGGAGCAATATTGGGGTATTCTGTCGGCAGAAGAGAGGCTGAACAATTCAATTACATTTAAATGTGGGGTTTGACTTGCAAATGTACCGCTGTTCCTGTGTAATCCACGGCGCTGTTAAGTGGCAACAAAAGTAAGTAAATGCTGAGGGAATGACAGGGAAGTGAGTAAGGGAAGGAAAAATACTGAGGAAGGGAAAGCGCTGAAATGTTTTACCCGGTAGTCAGCACACTCAGAAAAAATTTCGGAGACCGAGTTGCTGCTCGGGACATAGCAGGCTGACACTGAACCAGCGGCTGAAGGGAGCCGAAGCTCACAAGTCCCAGCGCACCTCGCAGCAGCCCGGACAAGGACATTTTCTCAGAAAAACCGTGCCCCTCTACCCCCCCAGCCCCCTCTCTTCCGCGTCGGGGCGTCCCGGGGCTGTGCAGGGGGTCTCTTCGGGAGCTCCATGCTGCGGGACGCCGCGGGGACGCCATCCACACACACCGAGCACACCGCCCCGTCCCGTATCCCCCCACCCCCGGCACCCATCGGGGCGGTCGGGGGCGGTCCGGGGAGGGAGGACACAGAGACGGGGGGGATTAAAGGGGCGCGGGTACCTGCTGGGGGCCGCCCTGCGTGGAGGTGTGGCGACGAGGGGGCGACCGGCCGCCCTCCGCCCGAGCCGCCGGCGTCCGCCCGCGCCCGCCATGTGGCCGCTGATGGCCCTGTGCTGCCTGGGGGGGCTGTCGCTGTCGCTGCCGCAGAGCCCCCGGGCACCGACCTTCGCCTCGCCGGCCCTGGCCGCCCCTCCAGCGGCGGCGGTGGCAGCGCTGCCCGACACGACGGGGAGCCGCGTGGAGCGGCTGGGCCGCGCCTTCAAGCGCCAGGTGCGGCGCCTGCGGGCGCGCAGCGGGCGGCTGGAGCTGGTCTTCCTGGTGGACGAGTCGTCGAGCGTGGGGCCGGCCAACTTCGCCAGCGAGCTGCGCTTCGTCAAGAAGCTGCTCTCCGACTTCCCCGTCGTGCCCGCGGCCACGCGCGTCGCCATCGTCACCTTCTCCTCGCGCAGCAACGTGGCGCCCCGCGTGGACTACATCTCGCGGCGGCGGCCGCAGCAGCACAAGTGCGCCCTGCTGGGACGCGAGATCCCCGCCATCGCCTACCGCGGCGGCGGCACCTACACCAAGGGCGCCTTCCAGCAGGCGGCGGTGAGTGCCCGGGGGAGGCACGCGGGGTGGTGGTGGTGGTGGGGAGTCGGGGTCTGCCCGTGGTGGGGGTGTGGGGTGTGACCCTCTCTCTGGGGTGAGTGTGGTGCTCCGTGTGGTGGTGGTGTGGGGGCTTCCGTGTGGTGGTGGTGGGGAGTGGGGTCCTGCCCGTGGTGGGGGGGTGGGGTGGTGTGGGCTTATGTGTGGTGGTGTGGACCTCACTGTGGTGTGAGTGTGGTCCTGCGTGTGGTGGTGGTGGTGGTGCTCTGAAGTGTGGTCTTCCATGTGGTGGTGGTGTGGGGTAGAATCCTCTTTCTGGTGGTGGTGCTGTGGAGAGTGGTCCTGCTTGTGGTGGGGGTGGATTGGTGTGGGGTCTTCCATGTGGTGGTGGTGTGGGGTAGGGTCCTCTTTCTGTTGGTGGCATATGTGGTACATGTAGTGGTGGTGCTGCTGTTGAGGGTGGTCCTGCATGTGGCGGTGCTGTTGCGTGTGGTCTTCCCTGTGGTGGTGATGGAGTGGTGTAAGGGTGTAAGGTCTTCCATGTGGTGGTGTGGGGTATGAGCCTCCCTGTGGGAGTGTTTTCCTGTGTGTCCTGCATGTGGTGCTGGTGATGCTGTGGAGTGCAGTCCTGCATGTGGTGCTGGTGGTGGAGCGCGGTCCTCCATGTGGTGGTGGTGTGGGATGTGATATTCCCTGCACTGGTGGTGGTGGAGTGTGGTCCTCCATGTGGTGGTGGCATGTGTCCTTGTCCTGTGTGTGGTGCTGTGGAGTGCATTCATGCAAGTGGTGGCGGTGGAGTGGCATGGAGTCTTCCATGGTGGTATGGGGCATGGTTCTTGCAGTGGTGGTGATGGAGTATGGTTCTCCATGTGCTGGTGGCATGTGGTCCTCTGTGGAGTGTGGTCCTCCATGTGGTGGTGGTGTTGTGGCATCTGGTCTTCTTTGTGGTGGAGATACAGCGTATGATCCTCCTGGTGGTGGTGGTGTGTGGTCCAGCCTGTGGTGGTGGTGTGGAGTGTGATCCTCTGTGGTAGTACTGTGGAGTGTGGTCTTCCATGTGGTGATGGTGTGGGTTATGATCCTCCAGGGGCGGGAGGGGGGAGTCCTGCATGAGGTGATGGTGGTGGTGTAGCACCTGTTTCTACACATGATGGTGGTATGAGGTCCGGGCTGTGATGGTCATGATGCTCCATGTGGTGGTGATGTGGAGTATGGTCCTCCCCGTAGTGGTGGGAGTGTGTGATCCTCCATGCTGTGGTGGCGTGTGGTCCTGCGTGTGGTGGTGGTGTGGAGTGTGATCCTGTGTACAGTGACAGTGATGTGTGATCCTCCATGTATTGGTGGTGTGGAGTGTGGTCCTCCATGTGATGGTATGGTGTGTGATCCTGCGTGTGGTGTGGTGTCAGGGTGTGCAGAGCTACATGGTGGTGTGGGACATGGCGTAGTCTGGTCAGGGCAACTTGTCACCATTGTTGCATACTGCCTGCGCTTTCAGCTCCTCTGTTCTCTGCTGCAGTTGCAAATAAACATATGAAATGTGCTCTTTGAAGGAGGGTGGACACGGTTTCAGAAGTGACAGAGATACATATGAGACAAGTCTGGCATCTGCCTCCCTTCTTGGCAGTGGGACCCAGTTCCCTGATAGCAGTCAGCAGTCGAGGATGTCTACATACTGTCACCAGGTGACTATTTCACTTGCTAATGACTGACGTAGGTGCCTTCAGGGTGTGTGTCGCCTACCAATAAATAGAAGCATGCCCAGGAACGTTTCCAGGCACTGGAATGGCAGCGTCAGGGCAGCTCCTGGGCATGTGCTGGCACTTGTGCATGCTGGGGAGGATTCCCAGTAGACACTGGTGGACAGCCAATCTGCTCTGGAAGCTTTTTTATGAGGGTACAGGACCATGCTGTTCCTGGCCGTTTGGCCTCTGTGTGCAAGAGCATTCCCAAGCAGGTCCAATTTTTTGGTATTTTTATGTCTAATTTCTGGTAGTGAGCTGTAGCCAATCATCGATTGTATTTATCTTGAAACATCTTAGGCACTTGTTTGTAGCTGGTGAGAGAGGCTGCAAGATGTCCATCAGTGTTAGGCTTATGAGGCTGGAAACGATTATTCTCATCTTCATGTTTGGCAGGAGACAGGCAAACCATTTTCCAGTGTGCCCTGAGTTGCACATGGAAAACGTGCTTTAGGAAAAGACATTCCTTGTTAGATCTTCCATTCTGGAATCAAGATTTGATGCGGATCCATCTCAGGGATGTTGTGTGGAAAAAGTTCATGATACAAGTTAGAAATATTGTTACAAACAAAACATAACTTAAAGAAATGCTGCTTTCTTGGACGTGAAGTCCTGACTAATCATACCTTTGAAATGAAATAAACAAAAGTTCAGAAACTTACAGTTTATTTTTATGAGCACAGCTAAGCCTTGTGGATACCACAGCATCGCTGTCATTTTACACTGTGGTCCCAGGAGAACATGGGAAGAAGAACATTAACATGATGGCAGAGAGAATTGAGACAGAGTAATACATTTAAGTTTTGCACTGTTTGCTGACTTTTGGTTGAAGATGCTGTCCTGTGGTTTTGTTCAGTGTGTCTTCTTCCTGTGAGACAAATTGCAGCTTCAGGGAATACTGTCCTTTCTAGGACTCTTCAGAGAATGACTGTTCTATGTTTGAAATACCACTGCTGGAATAAATTTAGAGAAGTATTTTAAGTATTACAAAGTTGGTGTTCCCTATGGACTCTTATATTGCTGTCCTTTGTTCTAACTGTCTTTTGTTAAAATTGTAACTATTTTTTTCTTTCACTTTCCTAAAATGTTGCATTTTTATTCTTATACTTTAATGTGGGGTTTCTTCTGCTTCTAACCAGAATTCTCGGCTTGTTTCCCAAAACCAAAAGCATCTGCAAAGCATGGCAAACTTTAACAAATAGTTAAGTCTCATAGTAACAGAAAATTAAGGAAAGTGCATCGCTACTATAATCCTGGCACTTACTCTCCATGGGTAAGGTCTCGAAGTGATTTGCTCATGTCCATGACTGTTCTGGGGAAAAATTAGGTACAAAGAGAAATGAATTATGTAAGGTCATCAGGCCAGTTGGTGGCAGACTTGGGAATGGGATGTAGTAATTAAACAGGAGCACAATATACTTGATATTTACTGTAATAGAACCCGTGGCAGCAACACTCTTCAGTTAACATCCCCTGAATGCAGAGCTACTCAGTTTCACCAAGCGTAACACATCCACGCAGCATTCATCTTCTTCCAAAAAATTAGGGGGTTCTCCTTGGTTCTGCAGTTTTGTATCCTCTTTAGAGGTGCTTTTCAGAGAAGTTTATTGCAGAGCTTCTGCATTTTGTCAGAGCTGTCCATGCTTACGTGTAGACCACACCTCAACAAAATTCCTACCCAGCAGACTAAAGACGGATCTTATAAGGTACATAGAAATATGTGTCTTCATACCACAAAAGACAGCAGCAAGTGACAGTACCTTGATGCAGAAGGCTAAACTACTATCCGTGTTTAATTTTGCAACCCTGTTTGGGATTTCATGTCACACTGCAGCTAGCAAGCATTAGATACATTTACTGATGTAAGAAAGACTGGTATTTGTGTTCCTTTTCTCAGTGATGAAGGTGTCAGTTTCTGTTGCCATGGTCTTTTTTCCAGAGCTCCAGAGGCAGGACTTAATTGCAGGTTTGGGAAAAAAAATCCAGTTTGTCCTATCTTTAGTTCATTCAAGAGGTTGATCCATTGCAATTACATGCATCACAGACATCTTACGTTAGCTTCAGATTGCAGGAACTTGATGGTATGTTTGTTGTGCTTGCTAGTTAAAGTTCCCCAGTGAAGGGAAGTTTTTCAGGTTTGGATTCTGACCAGTTTAATAACATTTCAAGGTGAGTTTTACTTAGCCATTATCAGTGTTGTGTTCATCTGCACACACACTAGAATGTTTTCAAATATAATTTTACTCTTAAAATTTGGTTTTCTATGTCTGTAGGAAGCACTACTTACACCTTCCTACGAGCTCATAAAGTGTGGTGGCCTCCAGGTTAACCTTCCAGATACTGTAGTTTTTTCTTCTTTTTATGACTTCATATTTACAGGTCATAGGAGGTTTGTGATTTTAACTTTGTTAGCATATAAGGCAGGAGAAGAAAGAACAGTTGGGAACTGGGTACTGAATCTGGACCTTTGGCAAGTATCAGTCAAAACCCCTGTATGCTGCTTCTAAAACTGGATGGTGTGATAGCATCTACTTTGACATAACACAGGGTCTGCTTCGAGCAGTTGGAGTAAATAACAGCTTTGTTGGAGGTACATTTTTCTGTGTCTTGGATTCACAAGATGTTAGCAATGACTGTGAAATTTAAGATACTGCAGTCCTCACCTTATGGCTGAAAGCTGTAGCTTGAGTAAGACTGAAAATTTATTCAACAATATCATCTATGCAATCAAATAAAATATGGCTTGTCCTATGTATATGTCTTTTATGATATCTAGAGTAGTTAATATAAAAATGGGGAAAGAGTTATGGCATGAAGTCATTCAAAGTTCAGTTTTAAGATCAACAAAACTGCCTTCAAAGGACATCAATACATGTGGCTTAAGACTCATTTTCTTACTTGTATAGACTGTGCATGTTAAGAAGAACAGATGTTGAGTTTTAAAACATAATTAGCATAACAAAGTATCTGTTAAAGCAGTTATTTAGAGGTATGAACTTAGAGGCAGTCCTTCCTGTAATGTGTATGTAACCAGAAATAGTGTAAGGAAGGGGAAGAAACTAAACTCACTTATTCAAAACTCTTTTTGGCTCCAGTTTTTCTTGTCATGAGTTGATGGGACAGCACAATCCGCTTGCTGCAGATGTTAAGCAGATTGCTTTCTGCATTCTGGAACACTGCAGGGCTGTTGCAAAAGTGAGGAAATAGCTGAAGCAGAAATGAAGAAAGTACAAGCAGACTTGAGGAAGCGGTACTGCTGCTGTTGAAGGGATGCATCTAAAGTCCAAAGAGCTCCCTTTACTGTGAAGTGCTGAATTTCCCAGATGTAGGTACCCAACACTCCCTGTTCCAAAACCTCAGCACCTGGCAGGATTACATGAGTGTTTCATTTGGAGCTTCTGCTCCTGAGAGGTAACCAGTACCAACAGCACCCATTGCACCTTGGGGGAGCATTCTGTGTTTCTTCCCAGATCAATCAAGACATAGAAATGGGACCATCATACTGGAGCAGGAATTTAATGGTATGTCCTCAGTGCCCAAGAGTCACAGTTACAAGTGTGCTAGCAGAAAAAAGAGGACAATTTATAGCTGGACAATTTATATGGCCTGAAGCTGCACTGATTTTTATGGGCTAAAAAAGATAAAAATGATTTAAACTACTCCATGTAGCAGCCTTTTGACAAGATAATAATAGACAATATAATAATAGCTGCTTCTAAGAAGACAGACCATGGTCTGTCTTCCAATGTAAGTAAAATGGCAATTCTTCACAACTGGACTTGGAAGTTGTAGGTTTGTATGTTGCAGTGCTCTTGAGCTGAAGTCAGAGGTTACGTACCCATAGCCATCCCTAAATAGACAAGCGAATTGTTCTAAGCATCTGGGCAAAACAGTAGCTGAGAAAAGCTCTTGGTTGTTGCTCTGTGTTGTGAGAATTTTTAGATTAAAGAGCTGGTCATTTTGTTTTTGTAGTTCAGCTATGCTCCACTGAAGTCAGTAGTATATGTAAGTGGAAGGTCTGCCACAACATCTACAGACTCAAGTGACACATTTTCTATTTCTGACTGCAACTGGTCTTTAAAAATGAAATCTGGCTTTTGTATCTAACCTGATCTTGAAGGGAGCATGACAAACAGCCAACCAGTATGACAGATTCGGTATTCTGTTATCGTCCAATTAACAAACATGAAAAAAATGACCTTCAAAAGAATGTAAGCACATATTAATTTAGGATAAACAAATTTAATGCTTATTTAATGCTCGTTTAAATATGCAATGGTTGGTTTGTTTCTTCTATATGTCAGAAGCATGAAAGCACAAGATTGAGCATTGTTACCCACTAAGAACAGTTGGCCTACAATTTCAATGCATTTTCAGGTTCAGTACCTCATTTTGAAATTAAAGATTGCTGAATCAAGAGGAATTGGAAAAAAAAAAAGTCTCATCTTGTAACTGGTATATATTTTTTTATTTGGAAAAAAATATCATCTCATTGAGAAGACTTGCATTTAGAGTCATGTAAGTTGTCATTTCACAAAAAAACGTGTTTATGGATTTTTATTCCTACAACCTCTTCATAATCAGCAGATGATAATGAGAGAGCAGGACATCTGATCTATCTTGGGCATGGTCCTCTAACCATCAGATGGTGGCTTTGGTCAGATGGAGCTGACAAACTATTTGACAGCAGTGGGCCTCTGTGAGTCCTGACTCAGCCTTGGAGTTAAAGGTTACAGTGAAAAATACAGAAGTCAACCTGTTTTACCTCTGTGGCCACCTTTGAAATTGCTGAGCTGGTTGTCAACAATTACTGAGCAAACTGGGAGTGCCATTCCTGTCAGCCAGCATTATGCTCAGCTCTAAATCACCACTTCTAATCATTGTGGTGTTTGTGAAAAGTACTTGTCCCGCATACTGCAATCTTGCATATGTTTTGCTCACAAGATTAATACAGCAGGGTCAGAGTCAGGACACGCATCTGCACACTGTTCATTGTCTTTGAGCCTAGCCTGAAATGAGCCTACCTTAGAAATTTATGATATAATTACATTTTTCTCTGCCTTATTGTCCAGGACTGGCAAAAAGTTCTAGGTTTAACATCATTTATGAAGATAAGTGGAGTTACCTGGTGGAAACCTACTTGTTGGAAATTGGTCTGTTTCTGCTCCCAGAACTGAGTTTTGCTTCTGTGTAACCAAAAGCATGTGGTTTGGAAGTCTGCTATTTAGCAGGCTAGACATTTCTATCTTCCCTTTAAGTTAAGTGTAATCTGTTTTCAAAATGTTAGTCTCAAAGAAGCACTGAAGGATACTGCTGCCTACCCTTTTGCCTCGTCAGTTCGACAAGGTGGAGATGAGTTGATCAGTGTGAGGTACAGAAGAGTAGCAGCCTGAGACTCAAGCGCTTCAGCCTGTGAGTCTGACAGCCCGACAGAGACCTCTACAAGGGCCATTCCCACCAGCAGCACCTCCGTACGGCATTTCTAGCTGAAGCTCTTTATTTCAGCATCTCCCTCTCCGTTGGGTATACAGGCAGCTGCAGGTGTGTAGATAGACCACGTAGCTCCAGACTCTAAACTGAAGTAAATGTCTGCTTCCTCTCCCTTATTCTCCAAGATCTTTCCTCTCCAGCATCCCTAAAAGCAATAAACTTGTTAGTTCTGATCAAAAGCAAAAAAATACTCGTGAGCATTCTTCAGTTCTTCATTGCTTGTTGCAATGAAGAATGAAAAGAATTGTATTTCATGGCGTGAAAAAATCGCTTACCAGTCTCTTTAATGCTTTGAACTGCATGCCCTTCCAAATTGCAGTTCTTTTGGCTTTGAATATACTCCAAGAGTATGTTAATGCAAATATTAGAGGTAAGTAACAGTGATGCAAAATGTTACGTATAAATTAATTGTTATCAAATGGAGTGGTTTGCAGTACTTTCATGGAGCATCTGTGGCTTACTAAAACCTGGCCTGAAAGTGTGAAAGTTTCTATCTACCCTTACACTTCTGCACAGCTCTTGGCCTAGAAATTTTCTTACACAACTTTCACTGAGAATGGCACACCAGTCCACAAAAGAACTTGAAGATCCCTTTTTCTTTGATTTTCAGGTGCTCATTGTGGCATAGTTTGGTTTTTGCTTGGTGCATTGCTACGAGTTTGGGCAGTGGTACTCAAAGATGTTTGTGGTTATAGACAGCAGAAAGAAAAACTTTGAAGCCATGTGAGATTTAGTCTAAGTCATAGTCTTCATGAAAATCCATGGAAAGCACATCAGTTTTTACTAGTTTCCAGTTAACTGTTTCCTGAGTGTCCTTCATAGAGTTTTAAGGCTGAAAAGACCCTTATGGGTATATCATTTCATCCCTCCTTTAATTGCCTAGAGTGCTTTGTGACTTCCATTTCTGAAGAGTACCTCGTGGTGATGCTGCATAGGGTAGAGTTGAATGATGAGCTGATGCTTTCTGACTTTCTCATCTGCTTTTAATAGGAGATTGCATGCACTTGGAGCCTTTCAGAAGCAAAGAAACTGTTGCAGTGTTTAAGAGAGGTCCTAGGGAACCATGCAAATAGCCAATTTTAGTAGTGACACGGACTTTGCTGAGGTGGTGCATATTAGTCATCTGAAGTCTGCTTTTCGTTTCTGTGAGAGACCCTTTCATTTTTACCTATTCCACCAGTGTTGGTCTATTCTAGTCTTGTTGATGCTCTTGAGTGCCAAGCATAAAAAGAAAAAGTCAGAGAAGTACTGCTTTCTGTAAAAAAGTGGGAAACCGTAGGAGAATGTTCTTATCTCAGGCCAAAGAAGGGTGTTCTCTCTTGTTGCTGGGTCAGTACAACCAGGGAGTTGGGCACTACCAGATCAGAAAGGCAGACTCATTATTAACAGCCTAGTACCACAAAGCCTCTAGCCATTTCCTGGAGCAACAACATAACCAGGTAGAGGATAGGTGGGAAACATGAGATATTGCAGAAATTGGCACGTCTCATTGATACAATAGCAGCAGTAACAGGACAATGAAATAAACCTTTCATTGCTATAGCATCTGGATTATCTTTTCATAAATGTTTCAAGAATAGATTACTTCTCCTGAGAAAACCATTTTCTGTCCTTTTCTCTCAGAGACTTTGCTGGAGTGGCCTATCACTCAGTACCCTGTGATGCATGCTCCTTTAGAGTTAGCACCTTCACAGATAAATTAGTTTTAACACATGCTTTTCTCCAGAGACACAAAGCCAAACGAGAAACATTACTAAGTGTTTTGTTCCTAGGATAGGAAAGGCATTATAACTTTGAAGAGGTCAAGGGGAAAAAAGTTGTTTTATTTATAATACATTTCCCAGCCTTATGAGAGGTCTTTCAAGCAATATACATCATTTTTAGCAGTACTTCCTGACATGAACCTCCACATTAATATTCTGTTTGTAATACATTTTGCATGTTCTGTGGCACATTTTTAGCCTCTATCCTCTAGCTTCACTTGTTACTGGAATTTGAAAGTTAAATTTTACAAGCAGGACAGAAGAATGCCTGTGGCTCGGAATTTTCTGACTGTCCTAGCTGCAGAAATTAAAAGCAGCGTTGCTCTTTAATAGCAGTGGCAACCTTTTGCTCACATGAAGCATGTCCTTGACAAAATCTGAAACATGTTCTGTTAACAGAGAGATGAGGTTGGTCAGAATTACTATTTGCCACTGTTAAAGTCTGTCTTCCTGCTTGCCGGGGGTTGTCTTGGTAGAAAGACCACGGGTAAGATCTAGAACACCATAACTGGAGTGCTGAAATTCTCAAGCATTGTCTCTTTTTGGGACTAGGACCCTACCCAAGTTTTTGAGCTACTTCTCTATGAAGTGAACACAAAACAAAAGCTCATGTTAAAATTATGGTAATCCCACTATTTCCCAGTCTCTCTGGTAACCTCAACCAGGAGGATGAAGAACTTCATTGAATCCGACAGGCAGCCTATAAAAAGCTTTAACACACAGGTCTGTGGTGATTTGCTGAGCATACACAGTATAAACAGTGAAGCAGGAAGTCCATCTGTCAGTGTTGTTTCTCTATCAAATACTCCCATACACCCCATTGGGCTGAGACAGCTCTTACGAGTGATAACTGTGTGCATGTTGCTTGATTCCAGCAGTCCTGGAGCAAAACTTCAGAAGATAATTGAGCAGTAACAGCTGGCAGTAGATAGGATAGGTCATGAAGTGTGTTTGTCCTCTTAGTATTAGTTACTCTGTTCAGCTTCTTTGTTGCATTTTTAGAGAAATGAATGTTTAAGACAAACTCAGAAAAGTATTTGGCAGATGCACCAGTCAATAGTAGTGTGAATACTTGTCTGAAAATACCCGAAGATTAATTATGTATTCAGTAAAATATTTTGGAGTCCCTTTTTTTAATTACTAGCAAAAGACTGGAGCATACCAGAGAAATCAAGTAACATCTTGGTTATATTAATGATGACAATTGCTCAAAGACAAAGAAAATTAGGAAAATCTACATCTTTCAAATGAAACTCAGATCTATTAGCAAGACAGTATTTTGAATATAGCACCCAGCATAGCGACGTATGAAGACTGCAGCAGCTTTTCAAATTCCTGAGTAACTTGTTAAAACTTGTTTAACTTGTTAAATACAGCACCAGGAGCAGAGGAGGTGGTTATGTATATAAGATGCCTTATCTCTTAATGTCCATTTTAGAAGTCTAAAGGGTGATGTGTTGTTGTCTCCTGGATAATAGGTGTATTCTGTTTGTTATATTTTGGAGCTTAAAACTGCAAGCCTCCCCGATGTCCAAGTCATCAGACCTAACAGTCAGTCCCAGCACTTGTGTAGAACTGAACCTAGGTCAATTTTTTTTGTGATGGTTCCTGTGACTGCAAAAGCCATGGTGGTTTGTGGGTTGTGTTTTTGGTTTTTGTTTGGATGGTAGGGGGAAGAGGTAGTCTTTATACAAAGACAAAATCAGGGTACTCAGGACTGTGTTCATTTAGGTTTTGAGTATGTCCAAGGATGGAGAGCTTACAATGCTTCTGAGAAACCTGTGTGATCACCTTTATAGTAAAAATACCATTTTCCACTGTTTTAGTGGAATTTCCTGTATTTCATTTTGTGCCCATTGCCTGTTGCTTACACCTCATGCTACTTCTGAGAAGAACTATTGTGAGACTTGCTGAGTTCATTCTCTGCCAGTTACTTAGAGATGCTGGGGAGTTAAGTGCTGTGGGTAAGAAATACTAGATTTTTTTTACATAGATCTGTTTAAGAACACCACTTACTTCGTTAAGATTCTTGCAGTATGTTATTGACGAGAGATTACAAAGTTCATTCTCAGATACTCAAAGAATACATTTAAGTTTGAGAAGTTTAAAGGATGAAGGAAAGATGACTGCATGCAATGAGAGTGACACATTGCATGAAGAAAAGATGAAGATAGGGTGAAAAAGGATAGGAAAGACAAAAAATGCATGCGTAGATTACACACATGATTTTGATCACCCATCAATTTTTGCATAAAAGAATCATGAGTATCTAGTATATTGTTTCACTAAAGTAAAAATCATTGAAGTGCAAGACTAGACCAGCACAAAATCACTGCATTTTAAATAACCTTTTTTTTTTTTTTTTTTTTTTTTGCTGGTTGTTTTCTTCAACAGCCTATTAGTTTTAGCACTATTTAAATATCCAGGTTCACCATATAGTTATGTTTTTCCTAAACTCTGGATGCAGTTCCTGCTAGGCAAACATTCCCGGAAAGCTGGTCTGATAATTTCTTGTATGGAGGTAACATCTCATTCTCTAGAGCTTATGTAGCAGTGCAGAGGAAAGCTGTGAAAGTGCAATTGGGAAGCAAAATCTCTAACTATAGAATATTTTTAGTGCCTCTCCTGAAAGAAGCAACAAAACCTAAAGAGGATAAGATTTGAGTGAATGGAACAAGGGAAGTAGCAGTGTCCAGTGACCTAAAGAGACACTGGTGAAACGAGACATTGGCTGTTTTAGAAGGGGGGCACAGGAGGTGTAGAAGAGCAATATCTCTATCATGATTTACGGGACAACATTTATTTTGCTACCTCGGTCTGCATTACTCCTTTGAAATGACTAACTTGGGATTCCTTAGGATTCTGTGGTGAGATGCCACAGCTCCATCAAAAACTAGGGTTGATCATGATAGTGATTTTTTTTTTCCTTTCAGAATATTCATTTAGATATAATTTCCTGCCAGGCTTGGACTTTCTGCTTGCAGGAAGAATGAAAGCAGAGGAAGCTTGAAACATGGTGAGATTCACAGAAGGACTTAGCTTTGCCATTTCCCTTTGTGAATGATACACAGCTCCCTTTCTGAACCCATCCCTAAGAAATTAAGACATTTTTGTATTTGAAATTATAAGTCAAATCTATACAGTTTTTTGTAGTAAAGCATAATTTACTTTTTTAGTATAAATTTAATGGTGATTATGTTGTATTGCATATAGTTAGTAATATTTTTAAATGGGAATTACTTATTTTAGAGTGAATAAGTGGTCCTCTGGGAAAAATAATCATCTAGTCCTGTTGAACACTCATCCCTTGGTTTGTAGCTTCTCTGTAATTCCTAGGGTGAAAATAAATACAATGTAAGTGGTCTATTGGTACCACAGAGATAAATGGCTTTGTGATAAAGGGCTTTCTGTTTCACTTCTGAGGCACAGCGATGGTTCTTCCTGTCCTACAACAGATAACATTCCCTTTGTAGACCTTGCATAGGTTATTCCCTGCATGGTGTACAAGGAGCAGCGTAGTTTTTGTGATTAATCTTGGATAATGCGATTGTGAAAGCTAGGTTCCAACTTAAACCTTTTAAGGCAAGCTCCTCCTGGCAAGGATCCTGGGTCTGACTGATGTTATCAGTTAGTAACAGCTTAGTTGTGTAAAGTGAGGCAGATTAACCCATTTCAGTTTGTTTCCCTATAGACAGATGTATTAATGGCAAATTCTGTATGGTAAAATCCTCTTTAAAAGCCAAATACTGAACAAGGAAGAAGATTAGGCCCAGCATCAAATGTTTATGGATTAGATGCAGAACATGTAACTGAGGCGGTAACAAAGAACCTCTACACTGTCATTGCTGTGGCAGTTAGGCGGCTGAAGAAGTCTTTGGTTTTGATTTTGTTTTACAAACTTAACATTAGAAGCACAGAAGTTGGAGGTTTAGAGGTGTTTGTGACTGTAGTTTTAGAGTTTCATTTTGCCTTGGAGTAGTGACTTCCTACAGCAGGATTTTGTACAATAACTTTTTATTGCACAAGACTTCATTTTTTATTTCTAAGGGCTGTTATTGGCACAAAGGAAATGGTGAGTCTGCCAGATATTTGTACACACTAAGCACAGATTGAATATAATACAGATGGTAATAACTTTTTGCTAATGTGAAAAGAATGTTTTATTTAAGATCTGGAAGAACTGCTGAAACTGACTGATCTGTCCTCTGAAGGAAGTGTAGACAGGAAAATAGGTACTAAAACAGTCAAAGAGGAGGTGTTTCTAATGGCCCCATGCATTATTTTGCAATCATCATGAATATTAATTGTTTTATTTTGTTTGTACTTATCCCTTGATGCTCATTTATAGCAGTTATCAAATTGGCTGTGTTCTCAATTATGAAGGTCATTCGGCACTTTATTTTCAGTTATGGCTGGTGCTCAGTTTTGTTGTTAAAATCAGAAGCAGATGGGGATCTTCATACCAAAGAAGCAGGTTTCCAGGATCCTTTTAACTTCTCAGTACTGTTCAGTGGGCTCTTAAGTTTTATGTATTGAAAAACCTGACAATGTATGAAAAGACTGCAGAGTGTGGTCATGCAAGAAAAGCATTGTTGCATTGACACAGTCCATGAAGTTGATGGGGACTGGCTAAATACATGGAGCCCCTGCGTGCGTGCTTGCTAGTTGAGGGGTTAAGTGAACAGAAATCTAAAAACAGATGAAATTTCTGTATGAAAAAAATATGTTTTAATGGGACTTTCTGGAGAGGAAAGGGTAGACGTGTTTTGGTGTAGAGGAAGGTGTTAAAGTCAGGGTTAAAGGAAGCAAAAATGATGTGGAGTGCCACACAGATATTGGAGAGAGGGGGCAAGTGATGCATCTTTGTAGTGACTGTGCATAATGCGAAGGCTTTTCAGAAGACGTGACAACAAACTTTTACTTGGCTTGTTAGCTGCTCTGGATTGTGGCCTGCTCTTTATGCCACTGTACTTTTTCAGAAAGATACAAAACACCATCTGGGCCACCAGACATATACAAATGATGTAAAAAAAAAAAAGAAGGCCCTTTTTTTTTTTTTTGTTTCCTCAAATGTTGAATGTTTCTTTCTCTTACTCTTTTCCTCTGCTGTTATACAGCAGGGAATATGTATCTGGAGTTACAGCTGCAAGTCTTGTGGGCCAAGCTATTCAGTGGCTTTGATTTGTTTTGATTTCTGGGGTCAATATGTAGCAATCCTGTCAGTTCCTGTGCTCAGTTCCTTTGCTCAAATCCGTCTGTGCCTGAATGTTTTAGTACCTCAGGTAGCATCAGCACAGCTTCATGCTCCCTTACCCACCAGCTCTGTGTGTGACAGAAGTGCTGCCCCAGAGAAGAGGTTGCCCTTTCAGATGCAGGGGACAGAAGAGCTATTGGCTGCTTGCCATATCTCAGGCTCGTACAGCTAAGGGACATTTGACCCTTCGTAAATGGTCTTTTCCTGACGCTTCCAACTTACTGTAACCCATTATGTTCATTTTTAAAGAGGGCTTGATAAGCTGTTGTTCATGGGACTTACAGCCTGCGAACCTTTCTTGTTCTCACAGAAAAGACACAGAGGGTTTGTGTACGCAACATTTTCGGAGGGTGTTGGTGGCTGTGTAGTTTTATGGAGCAGAGATCCTTGCTAATTTAGTTATATAGTCCTTTCTAAGATACCTGTTGCCCTGGCTAGACTGCCGGGAGTCAAGCTAGCATGTTTATTGGACATAGAGACACAACCCTCGATTTGGGGAAAATTTGGATGTTTGATCGCTACCTATTATGAGCAGGACTTGCTGAAAATTGGTACTGTGTTTAATGCCATCCGCTACCTTCATATGCAGAGTTTGTGAAGCTTTGTGCTTTGCACAGAAGGAAATGGTGCTGAAATGATATTACTGAAATTAAAAGGCAGGTCCTGCCAAGACTGGGCTTTGTTCCCCCTTCTGTGCATGTTACAACATAATCGTGGGTTGAAATGACATTCTGCTAGACCACGCTGCTTGCAGGTGGGATCTTCCGAGAATTGCATTGGCAGCCTCCAGAATGTCTCTTAATCCTGAGCAAGTTGTGGTTTCTTCCCCAGTTACACGCGTTTCACCACTTGAACAAACTTTGAGGGCATTTTCTTTTTCCATAGAGGTGATAGAGGCCCATCTTTTTTATAAATGCAATCTGCAGATTGAAAATTCATTCTGCCTAGAGATGCTACTGTTGAAAAAAACAAGTAAATATGGTTGGAGCATATGTTTTTCCTCATCTTGTTTTCAGAAATAAGAGACATTTTTAATGAAACAGCTTAACACAAACATCCTGGGCGGAAAATTTCAGCCTGAATAGTTAAAAGGTTGATAGAAGTTTAAGTTGCTTATGTTCTATTTTAAAATAGCACGGTTTATACTAAACATGTTAATTAAAAGTGTTAATTATAAATATCACTGCATCGTTCTCTGCTTGCAATACTGCTTGTTTTAGAGCAGCTCTTTCAGAATACATTTTGAAATGAGGCATTTGTGCTTTTTCTTACTGGTGGTCTTCATATTGTCTTTTGCCTTGTCTTTATCTTCCTGATTCTTTTCATTCTGGTTTTCCACTTCATTCTTGTTTTCCACTTACGACACAGGAAAATGAAGAACAATGGGTTTGGTTTGCAGAGGGTTGTGTTTGCAAGAGAATTTGGTTTCACTCCCTTTGGTTTTTGCATACAGTTATTAATAAAATCAATACCAACAGCAACACTTCACCTGGCAGCATTTCAGACCACAGTGCCAATGGTCTGTGCTTTGATTTACAGTGCATGTGGTAGGTTTTGCTTTAAAAATCTACCTGAAATCAAAGAACTGCAAAATCAAATTTGTTCTGAAATTTGGCCTGGCTTAGTGAGAAGGTTGTAAAATCTCTGCAGGCTCTTTGGACTGGCCTAACGTGTGAAGTGGAATCTAGACAAGTTTCATTTTATTTATTAAATTAAGACTTATTTAAGATTTTGTAATAAAACTTCATAAAATGATAGAACTATAGAATGGTTTGGGTTGGAAGGGATTTTAAAGATCATCTAATTCCAATTTCCCTGCCCTTGGCAGGGGCACCTCCCACCAGACCAGGTTGCCCAAGGCCCCATCCAGCCTGGCCTTGAACACCTCCAGGTATTCTACACCTTCTCTGGGCAACCTGTGCCACTGCCTCACCACTCTCTGAATGAAGAATTTCCTCCTAACATCTGAATATCCCCTCTTTTAGTTTAAAACTATTTGTCCTTGTCCTGTCATCTTGGTTCATCCCCCTTTTCGGAATTTGTGTTTGCAAGAGTGGCTTAAATACCCTTACTGCTCATCATATGATGACATGGTTTTTGGGACGTACTGTCAGTATCATTGGAAGGCCTACCACATGCGGTATGTTTTATTGATCACAGTGTGGTACAATGTTATTGAAATAAACTGGCAATTTGCATGCTACCAAGCTGAAAATCATGTATCCCTACTTTTACCTAAGTTCACAGAGAAAGGAGAAAGTACACTGTCAGAATCACCTGCTTCAGGGCCTCAGACAGCCACCAGGAGAAACTAGTGGTGGACCCGCATATACTTACTCTCTGACAGGCTGGGGCTGAGTACAAGACTTGTAACTCCATAGGGTGGTTTCTTGCCCAAAATGCATTAGCACATCATTTTTGGAGGTGCTCTGCCTATTGTCCAAGAACAAGCATAGGGTGGGTAGAAATTACCATTAGTGCACAGTCAGACTGGAAAGATGAAATGGGCAGGAATCTGTGGGGCATGTTTTCACTCAGGCACTTCTGAGTATTGTCACGAGTGTCTTGTACGAAGTATTAGGGAATTCCTAATTGATTGAATCCTTCAATCTGTAGATTGCAGCACAATAGGAGGGGCTACAGGCAGTTTTTGATGCCATGAGAGATGAGCTAAAGTGTTGTTGGCAAACTAGTGAGAGAGAAAAGGACAACTCAACAGGGACAAATGTAGAGTGTTACACTAGGGTGGAAATAACCAGCAGTCCAAATGCTTGTTAGAGAAAGACTAGCAATAAATCAGAAGTGGGCTTTAGAATTTAGTGGATCAGAACATAATAAGATGGCATTAAAATATGTCAAATCATATTAGTTACGTCAGTCATGAAAGCAAAGCAAAAATGACCACCAACAGGAAAGCAGTTACCATTGTGGGAAGTACTCATGGAAGGGTTTTGATCTTTTAGGAGCAAGCAGTGTGCATAGAATAAAGAATACTGTTGGTTTTTTTGTTGGTTTTGTTTTTGTTTGTTTGTTTGTTTTAAGCCACATTCATTTTTCTTTCTTTAACAGGTTACCTTGTTAACCTTCAGTTGTTTGTTGTCTTTGACTTGGCTCCTAAATGTATGATGGAGTAGTGATTATTGTCACTTCTGGGCTTTTGCTTTCCATTGATAAAAGTACAGTTTCAAGGACTGCTTATTTCTCCAGGTTCAAGTTCCCTGATGTGGTTGTGCTGGTAGTGAAGATTCTGTACCTGACTACAGGGGTACGCTGAGGGGTATGCTGATTTAGAAAAGCAAGCCACCCTGTGTACGTTCACTCTTTTGA
The DNA here is from genome assembly GCA_011074415.1 of Stictonetta naevosa. NCBI lineage: Eukaryota > Metazoa > Chordata > Aves > Anseriformes > Anatidae > Stictonetta > Stictonetta naevosa. The sequence continues at coordinate 62,287,798 of CM021729.1, read as the reverse complement.
AGCTTTCTTAACAGCAGTTATACCCATATTCTTTCCTTTTTATTTGTTAATTAGTAGCCTGGCAATGACTAAGAACTTGTTTCTGACCAGTCCCATGTTTTTGTCTGTCTATGAAACTCTCCCCTGTACAGGGAGACTTATGAAGCCTCAGCAAGTATAGCTATATTTTTGCATTGCACATGAGGTATCCAAGATGCTTTGTTTTCAAGGCTATTGTTTCCAGCAGTATCTCTTTGGTCTCACTACCTTTTCCTTCCTACCCACACCTGTGTATGTACATGCTCTATGATTTGTTCTCCATTGGTGCATACACTGTTAAATTGCTTTTGGGCTTACTGTATAAATCAGTCTTTCTTTCTCATCTTCCTTAGATAGGAAGAGAACAACATAGTCACTGTTTTGCTTTCCAGACACTCAATCGATTTCATTTTTCAGACAATGAAATGATAGAGGAAGGGCGGAAAGGAATATGTGGGAAGACAAAATTTCCAGTGGAAGCTTTAACCATTCATAGGTTATTCATATGAAAATGTACTATTGTGTGTGAGAGCTCTTTTCAAGATTTATATCTGGTTTTGACTGATTATTCAACTTTCATTGATATGCTTATCCATACAGGATTTCTAGTAGATCCACTGGGGGGACACATTTTGAGCAAAATAACACTTAGTACAATGTTTGTTTTTCTTAGTTATCCCTTAAAAACTGCAGAAGATTTCTCCATATATCACATACTTAAAGTCATGATAATGAGTGTGGGTGTGACATGGTACGCAGCACATTTTCGTGGTGTGGCTTGGTGAGAGGTTTGTGTCTCTGTCAAAATAAGCAAGTTGGGAACCAAGTGGCATTCATATGCTGAACAGAAAGACAACATTGGTCACACGGCAGCTGGTTTATGTCTACATCACTTCTATGGTGCTGAGACAGCTGGCAGCATCTGAACTTTTGTCCTATGGGTCTTGGACTAGATTTTCAATGTATTATCTATTTAAACTGCAATCTGAACAAAGTTGCTGAAACACTGATCAGTATCGTTGCTGTCTAACACATGGATGACTTTTATCATTCAGTGTGAAAGTGTCTCATTACAGATTATGTCATGATTTCACAGCAGTGATTGGGCAGACATTGACCATCTGAAGTGTGAGTCAGTGTTTGGTGTTGTCTAACCATAGTCTTTGCTTGCAGGTGGTTGGTCTTTGCTATGGTGAGTAGTATTGCAAAGACTTAATCTAGCTGTGTAATCCAAATAAAAGGAGCCAAATCATGGAGGAAAGTAGATTAACTGCTTCCAACGCATTACTGAAGTGTGTGATTTCATTTTCTCTTCCAGCAAATATTGCGGCATGCGCGTGGAAATTCCACAAAGGTGATATTTCTCATTACTGATGGATATTCCAATGGTGGAGACCCAAGACCCATTGCGGCATCCTTGCGTGAATTTGGAGTGGAGATCTTTACCTTTGGGATATGGCAGGGGAATACCCGAGAACTGAATGACATGGCTTCCCATCCGAAAGAAGATCACTGTTACCTTCTTCACAGTTTTACTGAGTTTGAAGCGCTGGCACGCAGGGCTCTGCATGAAGGTATTAACCTGAGAAGTCCTACAGGCAGCACAGGGCTGAATATAAAATACTGTCTTGTAACTGCATTTCATGTAGTGCAGATTCCATATTTTTTTGATATTTCCTCTTACTCTCTAGCAGGGGTGTTCATTCCTCAGGTAAAAGAATAAACTGTTAGTTTGACTAACTCACCATCAGCAAAACGTAACCTAAATTCTCTTCCTTGGTATATCCATACTTGCATTCTATTCTACGTTTTGTCAAAGGAGAACAGACTATGGTCTTGGTGCAATGTAACTTTTGTTTGAATAGATGAACCGTGTAGTTAGATTTGTGGTTGTCTGAAAGAGGCCCCCAATATACATTTTAGGACTAGTCTTACTACCAAGTGTGTATTTTACACACCAACAGAAGCTAGCCTATTTGGAAATAATTTAGATCCCCGTGTATAAAGGTAAAGACAATTTATTTTAACGGCCTTACATATTCAATAACATTGAAACAAGCAAGAGGTGGAAAGAGAGTTTGAACTTTACTTCTACCCTTTTTCAGTCTACTTTACTGTAAAGTAGAATAAAGGTTCTACTTTAAAAGTTTTTCGTGAGAAGTTTAGCAACTGAGAACATATGAGCAGACCTTCATATGTAAGCCAGTCCTGCTTGAATGACAGCACATGCATCAGACTACCAACTAGCATTTATTTGCTGTATTTAATTTTTAAAAGCACGCTACTTTTACATAAGTAGTTTGCTTTACTGCTGTTCTGTTTATTCCAGTTAAGGTTTAGCTGTTTTGTGTAAATACTTGAAATTAAATATTTTTTTAATATGACCAACTGGTTGTGTGTCCCATTACCAAATGCTCCCCTGATACCAGTGACAGCATCCAGCAAAACAAGGATAGGCTGTCTCAGCAGCTTCAGTAGGGGGTGAGACTGCCTTCTGGCAATGTTAGAATCAAGCAAAGCCAGGTGAGAAAACTCAGGGATCTTTGCATCACTGGTTTCAGAGAACATTTTTCCAGAATAAGAACACCATTTAATTATTTTATTTTATTTTACATTTTATGTCAATAAATGTTCTACTTCATGCTGCCATCACTACAGTTTAGAACTGGACCTGGAACCTAAGTGTTGTTTTTTTTTCAAAAAAAAAAATATTACACTAATGACATAATGTGACACTGTGGGGGTAATTGGGGTTGGATTTTTTGTTAATAAATTGATATAATTTCAGACCTGCCCTCTGGCAGTTATATCCAAGAAGATATATCACATTGTTCATATCTCTGTGAGGCAAATGAAAACTGCTGTGACATCATGGCAAGCTGTAAATGTGGCACTCACACTGGCCAGTTTGAGTGCATCTGTGAAAAAGGATACTATGGGAAAGGACTACAGCATGAATGCACAGGTGAGTCTCATGTCTCCGTGCTTGTGTTTCTTCTCTGTGTGCCCTGGATATGTAGGTAATTCAGTCTAGGGAGGTCAGCTCTTTTGAGGATTATGATTATGAACCTGAATCAGAATGGATTTGTGGCTTTTAGAAAACTTTCTGGCTAAAACATGTAAGAGTTGTAGCAGTCAAACTCACCCTGTATCTCCCTCCAGCAGCAGCCAAAAGAGATGGCCAGGAAAGGTAAGAGTAGATCAAATGTTCAGACACATTAAAAATGGTAATCACCGAAATGGTAATCACCTAAAATGGTAATCACAAAAATATTTTGACTGCAGATTTACTGAGTCTGAAGTAGTATCTTCTGCATTTAAGAGCTCCTAGTGATTTTTTCCATCATGAATTTTACTGATCACATTTTGAAATTCCATAAACTTTCCTGTTTGGAGAGGTGCTGTCTATGTGCATTTTTGCAGGGTAAATACTTGGTGAATGCTACAGTCAATTAAATGGCCTTTAATTCTCTCATGTTGTCTTCCAGTAACTGAAGAGGAAGATGACATTTTGGTTGCTAAACAGAAAGTTGTCATCACATTTCGCTGAGATTGTTGTTGTTAACTGCTTTTGGAACAGTACTGCTTTTAATAGTATTCACTGAAAGTGTACAGTTGAAATAACAATAACTGTTAACAATATAACAATAACAATAACTGTTCACAGCCCTTTATTGCATGTCAGGATAAAAACATAGAGGCAAAATTCTGGCTCTCTGAGTTCCCTGCAAAGTTGTTCATAAGCAAAGATGAAAGCAAGGCTGTATTACTAGGCAGAGGACTTCAAACTTATTTATTTTTTTTATTAATTGATAGAATTTCCTAGGGAAGTAGCAGGGAAAGTTGAGCCACTGGTCTTCAGTGGAGTTGTGTTTCAGCTCTGGGGGATACCAGATGCCTTTGTTTAATAAGAATATAGATAAACAGATAAATAGCAGGTTTCAGTATGAAGTTTCGTTTTACAGACATTTATGAGTTCAGTTGAAAGCCTTGATGCTGTCAAGATAATCTAATGAAATAGTAGTTCACATACTGTAGTGATTATAAGAAGTGAAGGGAAACTGTGCTTGTAGGAGCAGTTTTTGTCCAACTGTAAGCAGGTTTTGTCCAACTCCATTGATGCATATGGGACAAAAAATGCCAAAACTGTCAGCATATTTGAACTCTGTTAAGTTTTGTGAGCTGGATAAAAGGAGTACTTATAATCAAGTATTTCTCAGCTAGAAGCAAAATACAGTGTTTACATGGATTTTACATTCTCATATTCTCACTTACACTCTTCATGCATAATCACATTATCTATGGATCATGGTTGTATAGCTGTGTTTGAGTGCTGTGCTGCTTATGTTGAATGTGGTTTTCATCACATGCAGAGGGCTTTTCGATGTAACTTGCGAGAGTTGATAGCTCTGCTGAGACAATAGACACAGGCAGGTTTGTGACTAGAAGCTGAAGAATGCCTTCAAGGAACGTTTTAATGGAGGCTGTAATGGCTGTATTCCTGCACTAGGAGTAGTAAAAGATTACGCCTAAGCATACACTGGGGGAAAGGTATTGCCTGCCACCAGTGCAAGAAAGGACTGAGATATTACAGTGTTTGTGTTGGGAAGCTTTATCAGTTTTATTTTGCTCCTTCAGGATTATCACAAGGTAAATGTTAATTTTCCTTGTGCCTCTGGGGCATCTTTACTTTTATCTGCTTAAAATGAAGTAGGTAAGTATTCAGGAATCAGTAGGGTTTTATTGCAAGATGAGCAGAGTAACGCAGTAGAGTCACTGGCACATTGGATGAGAATCTCGTTTTATGTAAGTGATAAGAGTTCACCAGTGTGTTCACTTAACTCCAAACAAAGATAAGCTATTACATTCAGCTTATTTTCAGATGTAATTCTATTTTTTTTTATAAAGTCAATTTTTCATTTTCAGTTTCTTCTGGAATTCTAGTCTCCATTTTGTTCACCTCAGCTGAATGTCCTAGTAACCTACTGACCAAAATAAAGTCAGTGTTTCTGTTTCTATCAGTAGCCTGTGTCATTAAATACTGTTTCGAGATATTCCTGAAGACAGAGGGACTATCATTTTAGAGTTAATGTTACCCTTCCTATATGAAATGAACTTTGATGGGTAAGCTTACCTTTTGAGTGCCATTAGAAATGGTAAAAGTCTGACTTATGTTTATGGATATTTGACAACTGCAGAAGAAAAGCTTCATTTTGTTACAATCAGCAGGTGTTTGTAAGGTAAGTTTTTAAAAGGGATTGGTATTAGATACACTGAAATAAAACTATGATTGCAGCCATTTGCTTTCTGTGTGAAGATAAAAGGTGCGTATGTATATTTTGTGGAGAGTTTGACCAGAGTAATTCAAGCTTGTTCTTTTAAATATGTCTGATCAATTCAACTATTTTATTCTTCCTTAAGACAGACAGAAACAACAGGCAACATGTGTTCTTTAAATGAAAAAGATATTCTGAAATTTCTTTTTTGAAAAGGATTCCAAATCATTTTTTTAACATTCCCCAGCTGAGGATAGCTGTGGATTTGTAAAGGACAAGGAATCTTAAGAATGCCTCTTAACTTTTCTTCAGTGTATCATGAGCAGGAGGACTTCTGGCAAGTTTATGTTGACAGAACTTTCATTTGATTGGTTAAACATGCTGATACCATACTAGCCCGTGTTTACTTAATGAAGTAAAGTATTTTTTAAAAGATTTTTCATTAAAGTGGGAAATTGTTTTTCTTCTGTAGGGTATCTGTTACTTTTGCTATATTGGTTATTTTCTGTTGTTATTTTCTGTATGGCCTTATGCTTTTGCATTATGCCCCTTTATTGATGTTTATGGTTTTAAATGTGAAGCACCAACTATGTACAAATCATAACAGTACTTTAATTTCCTCATTACCAGAAAAAACACTCTAGAAAGCTTTCATAAAATAAAATAGGAGCCACATGCTTTGTGCTGGAGAGCAGAAATTGGGTTCAGTGACCACCTCCTGTTCTTTGCAATATTGTTGATGATGTGCCACAGAAAGAAGAACAGACTGACTGTTCTCTACTTTAGAAAACAAACCAAACAAAAGCCCCTTGGCCCACATTATGAGCCTTATGCAGCCAGGGACATCTGTGACAATTGTCAGAAAACAAGGGAGAAAGAGGAAGAACAGAGACCGTATCATAATCAGTCCCAATTTTTGTGTAGTACCTAAACACCTTTTCTTCAATAAGTCTTCACTTTTTTTTCTCCTTCCTTTCCTTGATTACAAATGTTAAGTTTCAAACTAAATGCAACCAAACAAAAATATAAATGTCAGCAAAAATATATCTGTGACCTTCATGGTCTCCCATTCCATCAATAAAAAGACGAGCTATTAAAGGCAACTGCTTGTTCCATGGAAAGCTAAAATGTCCAGATGTATCTTCTGTCCATTTGTATCTTCTCTGTCTTAGGAAGCTAGGTAGTATGTCTTTTACACAGCCTTTTTCAACATTTTTTTTCAGTGAGACTCTTCAGAGAATGAGGTTCTTTTTTGGCAAGTGGTCTGATGGATCTAATGACCTTGTAGATTCATGATGGGGAAACTAAAGGATGACACCTGTCACATTTATCTCATTGGTTACCTCCTGAGCAGAATCACAGGTATCAGGGAGGGCAAGGAACTGCTGTCTTATAGCCAGTCATTTCTTTTATTGAACACATGGACCACATTTTTTATAGCACAATGTGTTCATGAAGATGACTTACAGTTGGTAGGGCAGAAGTAGTAAATGTAGTACTTACATGGTATGCTAGTTATTCCTTATTTTGTTTAATGTTGGTCCACTACATGTGTATAATTATTGAAATGTAGAATTTCATCATATATATAAATGTTCAGGTTACCTAGGCTTTGCAGTTTTTATGAGTATGTAGTGTTGTTGGTTATCATCTGCATTGCCATCAGGCCAGCAGTTTTGCCTACAAAACAGCACATCAGTTAGATCTGTAAAAAACTTTTCCAGGGAAATTTCAAATCATGTGAACTGTGATCTTTTTCTTCTCTTCTCTCTCTCTCTTTTTTTTTTTTTTAAATTTAACTCAGAACACATTCACTGAAAAGACTGAGAAGAATTTCAAGGAAATGCAGGAGGTCCAGCAAGGCAGGGGGGTCTACATTTTGCATTTTATGATTTCTTGGATTTTGGACCCTATTTTCATTTGAGCTTTTTTTTTTTGTGAGATTTCCAGAATGTTCCTTATGAGAATGCAAAGGAAAACCTGATGTTCATGAGTTGGACAGCTCTATAGTTAGAAGAAAAAAAAAAAGAAAAAAAAAAAGAACACAAGTTGTTTATAATATATTACTACCAGTTCTTTTTTTAGTGAGATAGGAAGAACTGTAATTCCAGTAGTGATTAGAATGGTCCATTCAAAGAAAGCAAAACATCTGTTCTGCCATTATGTGTTTTTCTTAACTCCCTTCTGTTAGGAGCTTCCCCCTGCCTGGAAGCCAGGTTACCCTTTCTCCACATTCATTTTTTTAAGTGTTTCATTAGCTATCCTGCAGGTATTCTGGCTTAATGAATCTTTGTCAGCCATCTTGAATTTGTCATATGTTATGTGGAAATTCTCTTTAAAAGTTGACAGAACTGCAGATTTTCTGCATCTTAGAACTTAGTTTCTTGCTGTCTCACATGACAGTGCCATTTCATTCTGTCATCCATTGAATCTGTGTCTTAAAACAGATAGGATTTTGTTTTGGTTCCTTTACTCTCCTTTATTTTTAATTTCTGAATCAGAAAAATACTCTTGTAGCATAGCTCTCACTGAAAGCTTCTGCTGAGGCCTGCAGACAATGAAAACTGAAAAAGTGAAGAAGGAGCATCTATCTCATCAAGGGAAATGTGATATGGCTGCTATTGTGCTTCCTCGTGCCATATAAACCTGCAAATCTGCATAAGCAAAAAGAAGCAAATAAACATTTTAAACTAGATGAGCCGAAAGAACTGAGATTACAGCTGGGTAAAGAAGTTGAGATATACATGCTTAATAAAGCATTAATTAATGTTTACAAAACCTGGACAGTTTGGAGAGACTTGGAGTTAGACTCATCTATTGTAGAGACAGAACAGCTTGCCTGGAGAATCCTTTCTCCAAGTGTAACGGCTGCCAGGGATATGCTCCTGTAATTATTACCTTGCAATCATGATCCCCTTTCTGTCACCCTTGGGGGTTGAGATACCTTCATGTATGTTACTCTTTAACTTGTGATCTATTCTTTAAAAAATACTTCTACCAGGTGGAGCCTTTTGTTGCAGCCTCTTTTGACTTTGGTAATATGCAGAGTTTCCGCTGTGATTATATTGTGTTAAAATCACTGGCTGTCATGAAAGGAGAAAACAAGAAAGCAGGGATCTAAAACAAGGGAAAGTTGGAAAATACCAATGACTAAGCGACAGTGAATTGATATTTAATTAATACTGGCAAAACCATTCCTCGATGGCATTCAGTATATTTTTTTCTTTTTGTTATGAACCTTTCTTGGCTCTTTATGGGTAACAATTTGAGCATAACATCACGATGGATAAATACAGAAGAAAAGTAAATGAGTGTGTTTTTCTATTGAAGGTATCATAACATCGTGATGGTTAACTACAAGAGAAATGTAAATGGATCTGTTTTTTACATGTGCTGAAAGACAAATGGATGAAAAGGGTGGATTTAGGAAACAAGTGCTATAGGCAATGATAGGAAAGTTTAGTAAGTTAATTTTCTTTATAAAATGTGTAAGACCAGAATATAATGTAAAAACGTTTGTAGTACATAAAGACTAAAATAAATGGCTTGTTATAGATAATTTATTTGGAAGGTAAATCTTGGAAGCATGCAGTCATGCTCTTCAAAATTTTTAACATTGAAATCTTCTTTCTCAAAAATTTTGCCCCTGAAGTCCAATATTTCCTGCTTTGCTTTTGGAAATTCAAATAGAGATTCTCCTGCTTGGTATGGTACAAAACAAAGCAAAGGCTGAGGATAAAAGGATTGAAATGTTCTAAGATTCCAGCACCAAACTAGTTTATTTGTAACCTGTACAACCTGCTTCATGAATGTAGGGCAGTGGGAGCTTCTTTTGTTGAATTCAGTCCTTGTGCAGAGTGTTACAGAAAAGGTTCATAAAACACAATAGGTAATGAAGTAATAACAGGTTTTCTCAATTATTAAAGTCAATTATTATTGTCAATTATTAAATTCCTATAGTAGTAAAAAACCTTTGATCTGCTTCCCTTTGTCTTTGAAGGCAAAAAGTAGCAAAAATTTGGAATTTTAATCCAGATTCAGTCCACCAGAAAATCTCTTTAATAAACCCTTAAGTTAGACAGTGAGCTTTCCAAACCACTGTAGAAGTGGGAAAATTGTAACATCTAACCAATGACTGTGTAAAAAGGGAGCTTTGCTTAATCAATTTGATACAAGCTTTTTGGGTGAAACAAGTAACCTGTGCAGCTACTGGTGGGTTTTAGCCATGTTCAGTTTTAATAAGCTTTTTGAAATGAATTAGGAGTATTTCCAGTAATGTTAATGAATTTGGGATTGAGTCCTTAGAAGTGGGTGACTTATTTTTTTCTTCATCCCCAGGCCTTAGGTACCAACTTATATAAATCTTGTTTTGCAAAAGTAAAAATTTTAAGTAACACAAGAGCTAGTGTGGATAATGGCGATTAATTGGTACATAATTTTTCTAATTCTGCACCACATAGCTTGTTTCCTTTGCATTTTCGGCTGAACAGTAGGGAAGAAACGCAACCATAAAACTAAGCAAAACCCACTAACTTTAAAGTTTTCTTTGTATACCTGCACAATTTCTGAGGGAGTTCTTTAAATGTGAAGTTGTAGGGTAAAGGTGAAAACCCCAATTGAATTTTGGCTTGTACAGACCAGAAAAAGAGAGGTAATTTCTACTTCTGTGTGCAACATTAAAAATATATCAACATTTCCAACTAGTTGTCATCTGAGCCATTAGAAAAAGTTTCAAATTCAAAACAGACTCTTTTGTACAGAGTATGGAGATATTTCTGAAATACATGTGGCATTAAATTGGGAAGCAATGAACAATTCTCCCTTCTTTTTCTTACCATGGAAGTGGCTCGTCCTGGTCACCTCAGAATGTCATGCAAATAAAATCTCTGGCCAAAGTTTTACGTGCACTTAGAGGAGAAAAAGCTGCCATATGGAGGGCTTGAGAGGAGCAGAAGCCGTGCTCTGAATAGACACGATATAGAAATAGACTCCAGCTTTCTGTGCTGACCCAGCTTAGGCTGCTTCTGGAGTGCCCGAGCTGTGCTCTGGCCACAGCATAACCATTACAGGTGGCTGTCACAATGAAGGCTCCAAGTGTAAATGCAGCACAGGTAGCTTTATCCTTTAGTTAAAAGACTGTAAAAGCTTTAGTGTTAAGCCTAGGCGTGGCCATGAGTCCCTAGGTGGTATAAAAAGCAGGCTGTCTTACCTGCACTTTGATTTTACACTGTTCACTGTTGGAGATTTTATGGTGGGAAAACATCCTAGGGTAAATGGGCTCCGAAGCATCAACTTCGAAGTACTTGGAACATTACCAGGACTTAATTGTGCTACAAGTTACTCATGAGATTTAGCCTTAGTTTTTGTACCTGTGAGGTTGTGACAAGGTGTCAGGATTCCTAGCATCTTTAAGTTGCTCTGGAAAAACCTTATCAAAACTGATTCATTTAACCAGACTGGAACATAGAACTGTTATTGTGACAAAATCAGGCAGTCTCTGTGTCTCTGGATCTGAAGCTGGTTGAATTGCACATGGTGTGTTTGTTACTTGCTCAAATGAATTTGACTTTTAGCTCTCAGAATGACTTTCCAATAGAACATGGCGTGTGGGAATATTTTCATTTTATTTTTAAATCCTTATCTTGACTTACACTGTGGTGTTCACCATACCTAGGCCAGTGAACATTGCGAAGTATTCTGTAAGAACAAGCAGTATTCCTTTTAGCACTTTAAGCAATATTTTCTACTTCTCTTGCAGTATTAATCTCATATTTTTGTCTAAAACATAGTTCAAATCATTTTGCAAGTGTTTGGAGGTGGTATTCTGATAATTGCTCTGGAGTTACCCAGATGCAGCTAACAGGAAAACGAAAATATAAAAGCAAAGCTGCACAAAGCTCATCAAGTCATAATGCACAGCTAAATAAATCATTTGTTTTACAGATTTTTACATAAACAAAGTCTTTCAAGGGATATTTACCCAAACAGTGATAGAGACCTTCATCCCACTGTCTTCTCTGCATCTGCGTACCACCATCATAAGAGAAGAAAGCTGGTGGCAAGAAGAGATGGGATGGGTTCTCTGTTGCCTCTTCTGTTCAGACCTGCCCAGATGGCTCAGTGTCTCTGTGGAAAGTTATCTGGCAGGTTCCTCAGATCATTTCACAATCAGTTCCAGGGAAGAAATCCTCTGTCTGTGTCTTCTACAGCTGTGCTTCTGCCTTCTTCCCATCGCGCACATTGTCTGTTTCTTCAGCCACACTCTGGTACCTCTCCAACCAAAGCAGCTGGCAGCAAGAAGAGCGTGCTACAAAAAACTCCATGATGAAAAAGGGGTCAAAACACACTCAACTTGGAGCAGAATTAGGGCAAATAGGTTGCAGACACTTTATAGGCTTAATCTATCTGTCAGAAAATCAGTAGCCAATAATGGATGGGAAGAGTTTTGTCTGCTGTTTTTTAAGCCACCTTGTTTTCTTCTATCACCCCAAAATCTACGGCAGATGACCCAACCTTCCCACCCAGAAGCAGTGCTGACTGCATGGAGGAGTGTGACAAGACCCCTTGGGAATGCGAAAGCAGCAACACAGATCAGTTTCATCAAACAGGAAATTGGTTTCTCCTGGTTTTGTTGGTGTTTTGATGAAAACAAAGATCAGGACTCTCCACAGAAATGGGAACCTCTTCAGGCCAAAACCCTTGGGTTTAATTTGTTACCATGCAAAACAAAGCCAGACCAGCAGCTCACACTTCCAATGCAGATGTTTTAGTAGGGACCACATCTGAAGGTAGTTTGAACATTTGATTTTATTTTTCCCCTCAGTCTGAATTTTTAAAAATTAGGAAGTATTTTCTTCTGTTATTTACCTTTGTAAGAATGAGAAGAATGAAGGGATTTTTTTAGTGTGTATGGGGTGTGGAGTTGAGGAAGATTATTTTTATAGAGGTTAGTTAACTATACAATTTGATTGTAGTTATGTGATTTAGAGTCTGAAACTGACAGATTTGAAGAAAAAAAAATCATTAAGCACTACATTACAGTTACTCATTAGTGTAGAGTATGTAAGATTGACAAAATGTCCATCTGTGTGTGCAGCTGTATTGATTCTGTGCAAAGCTTCAACCTATTGCAGCTGTATTGATTCTGTGCAAAGCTTCAACCTATTGTAATAACTAAGATCTGGCTCCTTCTCCTGGCCATGAGGCATATCTACCATTTTTTTGTGTGTTGTGGTTTTTTTTCTTTCTTTTTTCCATGAGAGCAAAAGAAAAATTCTGAGGATAGCTAAAAAATAATTGGATCTTAGGCCCATGAAGTTCAAACAAAGGGTGTTCCCTTGTAAATGCCATAGCAAACACCCATGCAAAGCTTCCATCTCCTTGTGGGTTACAGTTTGTTACTCAAACAAGAATACCAGAAAATAATGTATGAGAACTTTCCTACATTTATTGCTTTTAATTCCACATGTTCTTTTTTTTTTTTCACAGTAATTATTGCTATTAGTTCCAGTGTGTTGGCTGGTGAGTGCTTCACAGAATAGTGCACAGTGCCTGAATTCAGGCTTCCCTTCAGCTACATTTTTATGGTTTTATGACAAAAGATTAATTACTACATTCTTACTGTGCTCCCCCAGAAAAACTCTTTATCTGGAAATACACAAAGGTAGTATTAAAAACTGTCTAGGGAGAGACAGGAAAAATCAATATTCAGCTGCAATGTAGAAGCATCTCCATCTACGTAGACTGGAAACTCTCTGAGTCACATTAATTTAAAGGCATGTATTTGTATTCTGAGTTTAACGTCTGCATAAAAACCCTTGGAGCTCTGGATGAAAGTGTTGGCCTCTTACTGTGTTTTCTCTTCCTGACCCTCATTTCACGCCTTGCCCAGCTGCTGCCTGCAGAACATCCTGCAAAGCCTGCATAGGCCTGGGAACTTCGGTCTGCTCAGTAACTTTAACAGCATAGAGGACAAGCCCAGAGCATGTTACAGTAGTGACAGTGTTTAGACTCACTCTGGGGAACCCAGGCCACTCTAGAGGAGCTCTGGTACCTTTAAAACCAGCAGCTAACTAGTTTAAATCTTCTTTACCTCTTTGGCACAGAGGTGCCTTAGCCCTTGAGAGAGAAGATATGAAAGGAGGATTTGCCTGCAAGAACATGAGGTGCTTCAGAACTTGCTCTTTCGAGTAACTCAGCTCACAGGATTGGATTTTTTAAGTACAAGAAGGAGTGTGGTAGGCTGGATAGCCTTATTGTATTTTGGTGTCAACACAGAACATAAGGAAAATTTGCCATACCTCATGGTTATACATCAGAAGAGCTACATATAATTGAGCTGGTGTTTCACTTGGTTTTCCATTCTTACGTCATGGAGTCATTGACTTTTACACCTAAAAATGCTCTGGCCCTCTAGTCCTATTTCTGTTGTCACCTTGGCAAAAAATACCACTTTCTGAAATGCAGATATTTTAGCTCTTTTCAGAGCCGAAGACATTGCCTCAGTATAGTGAAGATCAAATTATACAATCCCTTGCAAGCCCTTTCTCATAATTTTTTATGTTGTGAGTTGAGGGGAGAAAAACACGTGCACAATGTTGCTCTCTTTTATTGCTGAGTGGGAATTCAAGACACACAGCCTTGCAAAATGCAGCAGCATATTAAAAACACAGCGCTTGTGTGAGCACCCGTTTTCTTCCTGGTTGGCCAAAAACACTTGACAGAGATCCCCCACTGGGGCTGCAGGGGTGTTGGCCATGTCATGGCACAGGGGTATGCGAAGGCAAGGACACTTAGTATTCATTAGTGACTTCTGTTCATTTTGGCAATGTCAGCAGCCACATTCCTGTTCATATAACAATTTTCTTAAGTGAGTAGCCCACCTTGTGTTCACAGCTCAAGCCCATGAGAACAGAAGTAATGTGGCCACAAGAAGTTTGACTGGGAGACAGCATACCAGTCGCAGGCTGTGAGGCATCCTCTGCCAACATGTTTAATGAAACTGAGGTATATTAGATAGCTGAGGGTTACTTTTATTCCTGTCTCTTCTAGTACATGTCAGGGATGCTCCTTTCCATACTTGAGTGCTGTAATGGCAGTCCCAGCCTAGGTGCCAGAAGGTTTGTGTAGAACTCCGTACTGTCTTCTTGTCCCCCTACTTTTCCTTACTACCTATCCCTCTAGATGTAGGTGATGGATTACAGCAGTTACTTGTCTGGGTTATGCCCCTGAGACTGAAATACAGGCAAGTATTAAAAGTAAGGAGTCCAAAGTCTGTAAATGTGATACTTCATTCACAAAGTTGTCTGTAAGATCTTAAAATGCGCCTCCAGTGATGTTAGGAATTGATTTATTCTCATTACCTTGAGGGTCTCTTTAGGGAAGCTTCCCATGTTGAAATAGAAAGTGCAGTGCCTTATGCATCCATAGGCCAGAGAGGAAATTTGCCATCTGTCACTTGCATCCCTCAATCATGTTCTGCAGAAGTGCAAGACGTTAGTGCAGAATACTTGGCTCCAACTCACAAAAAAAAAAAAACAGGATATTTTTAGATAGCATTAATTATTATGTGAACTTGTCTAATTAAAATCAAATGCTGTTTAGAAGTAGATCTTATAGCTTACAATCAGTGATCTAATAATCGTAAGTCTTACTAGGTCCAGTAAGCAGCAATGTAATCATGCTTACCTTTTTTTTTTTTTTTCTCTTTTTGCTTCAGATTGCAGTTAAGAATTCTTGTTCATCTGCTCTACAAGTGTAGATAGCCTTGTTTGTGACAAAAGATCTCAAAAAAGGGCATGCAATTAGAAAGGAAGGTACAACCAGAAGAGTGGCAGACCTTTTTCCTCCCAGAATGTACAATGAATGGACCTTGCTGTCCTTTAGAAAGAGAACCAGTGATTCTACTTCCTCAAGGTGGTAAAAACACTTGAAACTGTGAAGAGGCTGGAGACCTAGGATACAGAACACAGTTTCACTTTCATGCACAGAGAGACTGAGCACCAGGCAGTTCTTGAAAGAATCTCACTGTTGGCTGTTCCTCTTCTGGCAGCAGCAGCAGGCTGTGTCAGGCTCTTTTAAACAACTGCACTTTAGCAAAGCCTCCAGATGTTACAGGTTGCTACTTCAGCATGTGTTTGCTTAGCACTGATAGCAAGAAGGGATCTTAAAATACATTAACTCACTAGCTAGGAATTCCTGCTTTGTGGGAGAACTCCTACATTGCAGAGGGTTACGTTTTTCTGGAGGGACTAAGGGACAGAGACCAGGCTAGTGCATCTTAGGGGGGGAGAGCAAAGTTGGTGGTCAGAAGTGGCTTCGTGAAGGTTCTTCACTGAAGAGAGCTTATTTAGGCTGAGTACTGAGGCTGTGTATGAGGTTGTGCAACACACTGCAACAATATTTTTTTAACCATAGCTTCTGTGGTAGTAAAGTGTAGTTGGTTGGCGGGGCACACGACGAAGTACTTAAAACACAATTCTTCAGTTCAAATCTGAGGTGACCCCTTTGCTTGTAGCTGACTGCTTCAGCAAGAGTCAGATCCATGCTTACGGAAGAACTTCCTTCCTTTCTATCTCATGTAGAAATACGAGTGGAGAGGGACAAGGAAAAATGGGCAAAATGGGATGAAAAGACTTTTTTTTTCTTTGAATATCTTCTGAGGAAGCAGCAGTTAGTGCAGAGTTATGTAGTTGTTCTCTAAGCATTGTCATGTTCCATAAACAAGACTGTTCTGATCTTCATAGTTCAGATCATTTTAAAAGAATTCAGGGGGGCCTGTCAGTTTCCATAAGCATTTTGCACAAAAGTTGGTCAATGGAATTTATAGTATTTTTCACAGAAATCATGGGTATCGGTAACAATTCCAGGAATTAAGTAGAAACTCTTAACACTAAGTGTACGGCACTTTGCTGAACTCTACACAGGGATAGCTGGGTTTGTTTCACAATATTTGGAAAAAAATGGCAAAAACATTACTTTTTATTGTCTGATTATTGGCCTGAGCCATTGCATGTGCTTCAGTTCTCTTAAGTTAACCAAAAACTGTCTGACTCTCACCCTGGGCTGCTAAGTAAATAAACATGGAAATAGTGACATATGTTCTCCATTTGCACAGTCACGTGCTGTATCTTCTCTGCTCAGAAATGTTACTTAATAGGAGTATAATTGCTGTTGTTGAAAGTATATTTAAATGATAAAAATAAGGGATGTAGAAAACAAGCCAAATTTGGCACCTAATGCAGTAGTGACAGTTTATTGACGGTCTGGGCAGAAATGGCTTCACTTTCCTGTTTATAATAGCTTTTACTTGCTACATTCCCCATCTGTGATTCAGCAGCTGGAGCTACTCTGATCTGCAGAGAAAGGAGACAGAAATAGGTGTCTTTTTTTTCTTCCTTCATTATCACATGCAGCAACAACTGCTGGGAGTGGATGTTGGAGACAGCAGCAACAGGGGAGTGTTTCGCATTGGATAGTAAAACAATTCAGGACTGTGCAGGATTCTGTTAATATATTTCACCAGGGAGGTATAATATGTACAGCTTTTCTCCTCATACAGCTTTCCTCCTTATACAGCTTTTATCATAGAATCATAGAATATCCCAAGTTGGAAGGGACCCATAAGGATCATCAAGTCCAACTCCTCAATTTCTGCCTGTATGAGGAGAAAAGCTGAGGACTTGCTGCCTCTGGTTCCTCCTGGATTTCTTATACAGCTTGCTGCTCTCAGGAAAGCCAGTTCACTTGTTCAGTTCAAGCAGTCATTTTTTAATGATACTCTTAAGTCTGAAGAATAACTGAACACAGAACTGTCAGTAGGTGAACACAGTGGCAATGGATCTTTAACCACTAGGAATGTTCTTCACTACAGAAACACAGCAGCGCTGGGAAGCCCAGGGTACGTGTTTTGTCAGCTTCTAAATCCCAAGTCCTTATTTTAGTTAAAATTACCTTCCAGAAATCCCGGGAGAAGGTGATCTGTTGGTTTAGCCCTGTAACATGTAACATGAGAATCTTGCTCTCTGCTTCTGGAAGAAAGCGTAGGCTGTGCTGAGCAACTGCTGGCTAAGTTGTGATGTTTTCAGCATGTCCCATGAGCTGCAGGCACTGGAGTAGATGCTTCGTTCTGCTCAGCTTCTTCTGGGTAAAGTACATGAGGAGTTGTTAAGGAAACATTTTTTTTTCCCCAGCCCCAGATCAGGCTTCTCCGTTTCCAAGTACTCCCTCTTCCCAGTTGTGCATAAAGGAGGTCTGTTTCTTTCCAACCTGTTCCTCTAGCTCGTGCAGAAGTTAACTGAGCAGAATGTAACGCATCCCAGACAGAGCTTTTTCACTGTTCTGATATTTCTACTATCACTCGGGGTTTGGTCTAAGCCTAGTTATGGTCTTTTGGGCACCTAATATACCTGTTTATTAATCCTTATTAGGGAAGTGATAGATTGATGAGTTTCTTGGTACAATGATGAGTAATGGAAAGGTAACAAAGAATATGGAGTGACTTTTCTCCCTGCATCTGATTTGAATCCCCATCTGCAAGTGTATCTTGGTCATCCCTTTTCCCTTCTGGCCCAAAACCCTTTCTGCAAAAAAGCAGAGAGGATTTATTTGATATATAATGGGTAGACCAAGCCTAAGAAAAACTGGGCTTCCATTGCCTTCAAACCTGACACATATTACATCTTTGAAACAATTATTTGCTCATCTGTTTGTAGCAAAAATTAAAATGTGTTTTTTTGTTGTTTCTTTGTTTGTTTGTTTTTCTTCTTTTAACAGGACATGCTTTACTTCAGCCTGTTTCTACTTCTTTATAGCTTGGAAAAGCAAAGATACAACTTCACAGCACATGCGTTAAAATGGCAAATAAGTGCACCTAGGACAGGAGGATAATGTTCCTTTTCAGTGTTCATTAATTTAAATAGTAGGAAGCTATCCAGAGACCACGGCTCTTAGAACAGACACTTAGAGTAGCCTGTGCTCTCACATCAGCATTGATAAAGTTTTACTGAGGAATGTGTGTCTGTGATTATGTGAAGACCATGTCCAGAGAGGCCTCTGTTCTGAGTGAATCATTTTCAGACCTGCTATTATCTCCGCTTTTAAGTTTGATTATATGCAGAGTTTTGGACACAAAATTTTCACTTGCACATAACTGATATCATAAATAATTTGCATGGTAAACTTCACACAATCAACTGATTCAATTCGCCGCCAACTTTTTAGTACTTCAGGGGTTTGCTGTTCACTTTTATCATGATACATGTTAGAAATACACAGGAGCATGAGGACATAGATCAGTGTCCAAGTTCTAAAAGTCAAAAGCTGCCATGGTCTGATATTCATACCTTATATAGGCACGTTCATACTTGGCTTTGTATATGCTCTGCAAATGCTTCACCAAGACTACTACTTTGATGTCTATGCAAATGGTAAACCTGCGACAACTCTCTAAAATGCCACTGAGATCTCAACCAAAAGAGCTTCATTTTAGTACATGAATGCCATTTTTGTTTGCAGTTAACCAACAAAGTTCCTAAGCTTCCCCATTAGTTTTACTTTACCTTATCAAGCTTAAGCTTACAGTTTGGCTTCTCTAGATTGTTGTGGTTTGGCCCTTCACTAAATGCAGGCTGTCTTCCACCACAGCTAAACCAGAGCTGCCTCAGTACAGGTTATGTCACATGCTAATAAGTGACTGACTGTTAATGCACCCTGCATTGCTGAATGGGTATGTAGAAACCACAGCAGTGTATCTATGCACTAGTGTTCTAGCTGTTGTAGCATTTCCCGAAAAGCTGAAATGGACCTTTCTGTTGTGAAAGTGTGTGAAATGTATTATT
This sequence comes from Stictonetta naevosa, assembly GCA_011074415.1. Taxonomy (NCBI): domain Eukaryota; kingdom Metazoa; phylum Chordata; class Aves; order Anseriformes; family Anatidae; genus Stictonetta; species Stictonetta naevosa. The sequence continues at coordinate 62,268,666 of CM021729.1, read as the reverse complement.
ATTTTTTTTGCAAAATTACATAGATTGCACAAGTTGTCTCATATATCTTGAGAACTTGTAGCTTCAATGAAGCATGAGTAGGCTTCTTTTTGAAGATAAGTTGCATGTCAGAATCAAGATTTTCTTTTACATTCCTGGATAAGCCACATGCTTTGAGACAATGAAGTTACTGTCTGTGAAAGTACATATAGTAGTCTTTATTTTTAACTTGGGAGGGAATCAGTTTTATTTTTATGTTGTAAAACATCTTAAAACACTTGTAATAGCTCTTTGTCCTTGCAAAGCACATGTATTCTTCAAGTATGAATCTACTTAAGACACTCACTGTGCTTTTGACTTACAATAATTGTTCTGATTTTAAAATATCTTAAAACTGGATGTGAATGTATTTTCTAGATATTCTCTGTACTGCTACTATTACAGTAGGATATTTTGAAGTTAGAAACATTGCTTTGAGGTAATCCTATCTAAATATGCTGGCCCTGAGACTACACAGGGATGCTCAGCACCTTTGTGGCCTAAGGCCACAAAGGTGCTTCACTGTGGAAGGATCTTCACTGTGGAAGATCCTTGTAGGCATCATAACTTTTACAAGGTGCTATCACTCTTGAGCTTTTATTCTTCAGCAGGCAGATTGTTCCCCCATGGTCTGTATGCTCAGGGTGCTGAGATGGGATGCTAACCCAAGGGACTGTGTTTTCTTTCAGACAACTTTCAAGTTCTCTTGCCCTATGGGAGTGGGTCTCATTTTTACTGTAAACAAGTTATTTCTGCTGAAACTTTGTTAGGACTGTTTGAAGTTCTTGAAGATCTTGAGCTAGAGCATCGCAAAATTTCATTCCAGATGCTGCAGCCTACTTGGTAGTGCAGTATTGCATTTCTGATGTCTCTTTAAAATCAATTAAAAGGTTTGAGTGAACTTGTCCCCTCCGTATGTATGATGTGCAAAAGTAGCTGAACTTTGGACTTGATTCAGCCTGCTTTCCTTAGTGAGAGGAAATTTGTAAATCTAATAAAGAGATGGAGCAAAATACATCAAATGAGAACAGAGAAGACATCTAGCTTGTTAAATTGCTGATCACATTGCTATGAGAAGAGATGTGTAAGGAATACTGACAAAGAGCAGATGGATGAGCAGGTTCAGAGCTGTCTGAAATTAATGCAGAGCACATGCTGGGGATAACAGGAGGTATTAGAGCTGGAAGACACACTCAAACTTAGTAGAAATCCTTTTCTGATCCCTACACTTAAAGGTAAGTGCAAGGTTTTCTTTTGCAGTCTTTGTACAAGTCATATATGTCAAATGTTTAACTAAAGCCACTTCCTTGCATATTTCTTGTAATACTAGCATGCTACTGGCTCTTTTATTATTATTATTTTATTTTTTTTATGGCACCCTACATGTTGCAAACTGCAGGAGAGTGGATTACAGTATCTGCCAAAGGTTTCAATTTTTTTTCTCATTAGCCCAAATGCATTTCATGGGCACGAAGTTCCTCGTCTGACATACCTTTCTTATAGATTACCAGATAACTTAAATGTAACTACAAAAACTACAACTTCTAGAAACAGTCTCTGAGACAGGGATGCAGGATATGGTAAGTCTTTGAGATGCAAGCTTAGAGACCTTAGTGTGCAGGTTGAGAGAGGTACATTTCAGTGTCCAGAGAAGTCTGTTTTTATGCTAGCCCAACTAAACATTTTTTGACTTGCAAATGCAAGGAAAGAAATCCAAAACCCTAGTTTATTATTTGGTTTAGTAAAATAGACCTGAAAATTACAACATCTTTGGCCATTGGTGCCCTGGGTTTGCAGACTACTTTGATTACAGGAGCAGTGAAGAAAGATCACTGCAAAACATATGGAAATGCAGGGGACTGGGGAGTTTTGTGCAGTCATGGCTCCCATCATATGCCTCTCTTGTTATGCATGTTCTTCCTTTGCAGAGGCCACTCAAAAATGCAGCAGCAGCAGAATGGTTTTTGGAGGAAGGAGGGAGGGCTGGGTAGCACTGCATGCTGGTCCTGTGAGACATCCCACACTTGCTATGCTGCAGCAGCAGGTGGCAAAGCATCAGGAATTCTGTTTGGTGTGAAACAGGCATCTCCATTCCCTCCATGCAGGTTGAATTGCAGCCCTAGGCATCTCCTTCCTTCATTGTCCACCTTAAGCTGACCCCATGCATTACCCTTGTAAAGCATATTCTGTTTGGCAGGCCATTTTCAAGGAACATACGCCCCTTCATTCCCATTGTTTCTTCTAATAGAGTGTGTTATTACATGTGTATTAAATCCTGGGTCTTACAGGATTTAGTCAGGATGAGAGAGGATGATATCAGTGTAGAAATATTCAGCACATGATGATATACTGTGAATTCTTTATACTTGCTTCTTCATGAAAGTTTTGACTTTTATTTAGTAAAATAACTAAGCTTTATAGTGAGGCCCTTTCATGCTGCCCAACTTTAAAGCATTAATGATGGCCAATATTCCTACCACAGTACTTATTTCATAAGCAAAAGTCAAGGTGACAACTTTTATAATTTTCATTTTTATTTTGGTATCACCAGGGCACAAGAATCTAAGGTTAGGGAAAGGAGTGAGAGGTAACCCACACCCTCAGGCTGAAGTTCTTCTCCCCCAAAGGCGTAAACATGAGTTAATTTAAGTTTTAGGTTGTCCTGGTGCTGTGGACTGTAATTCAAAGTAATTGTAGGCACACGGTGGATTTTCCATATAGCTTCCAAAGAACAAATGAAAATTCAAGACCTTGTATGCCAGGTCAAAGATCCACATATCCAAAAACCTCCTGTCTGTGTATGTTCAGTACCAAAAACTAAGGAAACAGGAAAAGAATCATTCAAACATCCAGTGATCACTGTTGAGAGATTTTGTGGCTTATGATTGCATTATTTTTAGTAGACAGCAGCAGAACAAAATCAAAATACATGTTCATGGTATACTCTGATTCTGGGACAGATTCCCCACTTCGTTACGCTTAATATTTATGCATATAGTAAGTGTAATAAAAGTAATTATAGTGGCATACAACCAATGTAAGTGGAAAACTAGGTTTGCTTTCTTCATTTAAGAAGTTTGGGGATTAAGCTAAAGCCACTTTTGTATTTGTGATTCACATCAGAGTATCATTTCATTTAAGCTTTACACATGCAGGGAAAAATGAGAACTACAGATTACAGTCAGTACAGTATATAGAAAATAGAGCAATAGTATATACAAATAGAGCTCAGGTTGATGTGGGAGAGAACAGGATATTGCCTAGCTGATTCCTGCTGTATCCTGCTGAAGATAAATCCTTAATCGGATCCTTCATTAGCATGAAGTGTGGAAAGAACAGCTCAAGCCAGAGATTACTTACTAAATGTAGTTAGTGGGAGAAATTATGCATTGAAGAAAATATGAAATCCCTCAAATTAATCTTTTGAAATACCTGGAGTTCAGCTCTCCTCTCTCTTACACTGGGATAAATCAAGAATAATGCGATTTCAGTGACTTAGACATACTAGCGTAATTGGAGAGTAAATTGAGCTTGCCTGCTCTCCCGGGATTTTAAAAGATTTACATTTTTAAGGCAAAATTATTTGCCCTTAAAATATGTCCTCATACATTCAGAGGAAGTATCATGACCCCATGTCGTAGACTGTAACCCTTCAATATATGATCTCTATCTGCTTAGATCGTGGCTGGAGTCTTCTTGCCACTCTGTGGGTTCAATGTCAGTTGGCTTAAGTTTGTCGCTGGTTTTAGTATTCACTGCTTAAAAAAACAGACTGGATAAGGCATGTTAAGTGATCAGTGAAGTTCTGAAACATACTTTGTTCTATGTAGTCACTTTTACAGCATTAAGTTCCTGTTTGAAGATTAAAACATAAAGCTAGTCATTATTGTATGCAGGCAGAGGAGAATTCCTACTGAATTTGAAAGTCTGTCTTTTGACTTTTTGAGGACTTCCTGAACCTTCCATGTCCATTGTTCAGCTTCACACAATGCCTTCACATATATTTGTACTGTCCATGCGCCTCCATTGACTGAAATGTTTTTATGCTTACCCTGTAGGTTTTTGTTTCTAGCAAGCCTATGTCATACTTGCTTTCTACTGATTCTCTTCTCCATGCAACTGAATATATTTTTTGACAGATAAAGAGATAAAGTGTATGGTATTGGTAGCCTAAGTCATCATGCCCTATAGTATTCCAAAAGAGAACAGACATACTGGATTTTCTTACTTTTTTTTTCAGCTAGTTGTATACCCCAGGAGAGCATAACTGAGGAGGATAATGCAGGAGGAATGATGAAGTAAGCATTTATTATTTAGTTCTCATTTTCTATGAGAAGATGAATGCACTGACGTTAGCACAATAGAAAATGCGCATCATTGGCAAATGTCCACCATATTATGAAAGCAGGTTGTTGTTGATGGCAACTTCAATGTGAGCCATCTTTATGTGCTTGGGGAGTTTACGACGTGTGCCTATTTGAGTTATCACACTAATCCCTGCTACCAGATAGCCTTTCATTCCTGTTACAAAAACATAATCCTCTTCTGTTACTCAGTATTCATTGTTCTGGTCTGAAGAGGGAATTACATTAAACAGAATGCAATTTCCTGTTCCTCCCCTTGCTTCTGGACAAAGAACAACATGGTTCCTATGTAGGCAGTAGTTAAATCAGTTGTTGAGAATATCATGCATGTACATGTGCACATTTGCACATTTCGTGAGTGTCCTCTCCCTTTAAAGGTTGATACCATTTAAATTGTTTCCACATTTCTAAAATTCCTACCTTTTTTGTTATTCTTGAAAGTGCCAGGTTAATTCTTATTTACACTGGGCTTCATCCATACGCTGTTTTGAGCCTTTTTCCACCATCATATTGTTGGCAAGGGAAAGCAACTTTTGAAAAAAAATAAATTGATTTTACAGATTAGCACTGGAGAAGGTGATCTGCAGACAGGTTTTGTGGGTATAGAGAGCAGGTTGGTGAGCACAGACTGGCAATTAGAATTCTGTGAAAACTTGGCACCCCTTCATTCTCAGGAGAGACCCCAGACAGGTGCCTGTGCAATCAGTCACAGATGGGACCACTTGTATTCCTCAGATGAGATTCCCCCACAAGTTCTTTCTCTTGCTGATGAATGCATTGTTGTGTATGGACTTGAGCCATGCTCCCATGGTATCTGAAGAAGGAGGGCATGGGTCACCAGTCTAGTTGGATCAGGCATGGACAAGTCTACAGCAAGTGGATGAAGCTCTGCTCTTCCATCTGTAGCTGATTATGGATGGTTTTAACTTAAGCTGTGGCCAGGCTTATTAACCTCTGTGGCTGCAATGGAAGTGCACACAGGTTAAGGTGCTTATGCTCCATTCTTAAACCATCTCTTGGCATCACAGAATAGACTGTGATCTCACACTCATGGAAATAGCTCTGTAAGCAAGTATTAAGTTGTGGAACTTTTCAGTGTGGCTTACATGGAGTTTGGTAGCTGAATATGCCAAGAAGTGTGACATCAATGAGCAATTCAGGGACAGAGGCTTGGAGAAAACTCTACATACAAAGTCCAGGTAAGATGCAGTTCAGCTTCTTAGAAAGGCAGTGGCAAGCAGTTGAAGCACAGAGAAGCAAAAAGAATCAAGACATTTGGAAAAAACTTGTCTTTCACAGTAGAAACTTTAACAACCACTTCAACAGTGTTACTTATGTCCTGCAGCTTCTCTAGAAAAAGCTAATTGTAAATGTACTTTTAGAATAAAACTGTTTACAAGAGACCTAATATGCAAGGAGAAGATGCCTGCACAGAAGACAGGAGAGAAGTAATAACTGTCCAAGAGGAATGTCTTTGAGGGGAAGAACAGGTGAACTGTATGAAGGGGATTTTTTTGTAGATGGTTTAATGAAAGTCCCAGAAGAAAATGTAAGAATTCCCAGCTCTGATTTTGGTTAGATACATTTTCCTTTTTTTCTCCTGAGAAGCTTTCATTTCTATTTATACCCTTTACTTTTGGGGCATTTTCACAGTCTTTTTAAAAGTGTATTTAAAATACTTATCTGTAACGTTGAAGCCAATTTATAATGCTCATAGTCACCCCTTAACTCATAACCACTATGACTGCTTTCTTCAAAATAAAACTGCAAATTTTCCTGAAAATGAAATAAAAATATTATCTCTGGAAGCCATGCAAAACACCATGCTTTTCTTGGAAAGAAGTGCTAACTGTTCATACAGGTTGATCTTTTACAGCATCATTCAGAAAGTTTGACTTACTATGGCTGAATCTCCCTTGATGGGTTGAGGAAAAGGAGGCTAGGGTTTCTGTTGGTTTTGGTTTTGCGGTTTTTGTTTTGTTTTATTTTGTTTTGTTTTGTTTTTCCTTTTCAATTGCCAAGAAAGCAGAATGCTGTTTCCATTAGTAAGACAAATGTCAGAGAATTTTAGCATGTAGTTTACAAAACAAAAAAAGCTGGTCCAATATCTACCAAAATACAAGACTGGTAATGCCAGAATCTTTGAAATCCAGGAAGTGTACTTCGACAGGAGAAACTAACTTTAGAGACAGATCAACAGATAATTTCTTACTACATAAGGCAGAAGACACTTGAAGGCATTTATGGTCAGGCTCAGTCAGCTGATGGCTATGGAACTGAGCTGTCCATTGCCCTGTACAGTTGTCTGTAGCATGCAGGGCTTCATCAGACGGTGCAAAGTGGCTGTACTTCAGCCAGGAAATGAGGGGCTGACTTACTTGCAGTCTGCAAGCAAACATATGGCCATTAGAAAAATTTATAGACAATGAAATTAATGAAATGAGAGGTTCACTATTAAGTAACCTCAAAATATTTGTTGAACTTTACACCTGGAGATATTTTTCAGCTCAAGTACCCTTGAGTTCTATTTCAAATGGCAATATGACCAATCAGTACTTCACTTTATCAGCACCTGGTAAACAGTCACTCACGTGTTCTCACATCAGCTTTGTGAAATAAATAAAGATGATTATTGTAATTTCCTGAACAATAGAATTCAGAGCAAAGAGAGACTTATCCCACCCATCTGAAGTTCTCAGGTAAGACGTCACTTTTCTGTATGAATTTTCCCTGTTTCTGAAGATATCTGTGAATCGCTTTAAGGCTTGTGCATTAGAGTAACACAGAGTTACAAATGTTAAATGGGATATAAATGGCTTGAAAAGCATCTGGGAGCAGTTACTTTGATTAATTGGTTCATTGTTTGTGGTTCATGCATTACAGAAAGCATAACGTGTAGGTCATCTATAAATCATAATGTGTAAATCAAGGCCAGGCGTACTTGTGAGCTTCTTTGTCTAGTTTGGTGCTAAGAATTTGTGTGCATTAAATTTTGGTGTAGTTCTTCTGTAGGCTAGGATTTTGTCTGAATTAACTTTGTACAGCTGTAAATCAGGAATGTCTTTGTGAGGTCAGTGCAGGTTTTATCAGTGGAAATCTGGTGTCTTCTGGGACTGTACATCTTTGAAGAGGATAATTCATGGACTTAACCTCAGTCCTCAAGGAGACATTGAAGAAAACTTCCAGGGGTTCAGTGGGCTTTAGTTCATCTCCTTACAACAGGCTTTAAGTTGAGAACATTCCTTCCCTAAGTGATTCTGGTTATATGAGGAAGAATGGAGGAATGGAAAAATTGTAAAGCAAAACACTGGAAAAGTAATACGAGCTGTGAAATGTGGTACCCTGAATCTCATTTCTTCTTGTTTTGTTTTGCTCAACAGCTTGTCCCCCAGGAACATACAAGCCTGAAGGTTCACCAGGTGGAATCAGCACTTGCATCTCCTGTCCCGACGAGAATCATACTTCTCCACCAGGAAGTACCTCCATTGAAGACTGTACATGCCGGGAGGGTTATCGTGTTGTAGGACAAACCTGTGAAGGTAAGCCTTCGTAGCCAGAAACTGAACAGTCCTGTAATGCACAGGGCAGTTCTGGGACAGCTTCATTATTTGTCTTTGAAAGACAAGTCAAACTGCATGTAAGACTGTCTGTGTCACTCCAAAACAGCAAAAGTACCAAGGTGCAACTAGAATTGGAAACGGAAAAAAATAGTTTCCTTCAGTAGACTGCTACATTCCAGCTGGTGTGATAACTCTGTTGTGGTTGTTTAATTATTTAGTTGTTCACTGCCCTGAACTGAAGCCCCCTGAAAATGGTTACTTTGTCCAGAATGTCTGCAACAATTACTTTAATGCGGCCTGCGGGATCCGGTGCAAAGCGGGATTTGATCTCGTGGGAAGCAGCATCAGGCTTTGTCAGCCAAATGGCCAGTGGTCTGGATCAGAGGCTACTTGCAGAGGTATGGATGTGTGTTTGAAAAGTCTTTTTCTTCTGGGATAGTTTGTTCTCCCTAGTGGTTTACTCCGATCATTGCCTGGTTAGGTGTGCAGGTCCGACCCTCTTAAATGAAAGAACATTCCAAAGGCAACCTCGGTCATTCTGTTCCCGTCCTTCCTAAAATGATAAGAGGATGTCTACAAAAGGAAGTGCAGAATGGTATTTACTAAGTAGTTAGTCAAACAAATAACAAGACCTTGCCACACAGGTGTCTTACAATGTCCGTCAGTCTTCTCACATAAACAGGCATTGTCTTACAGTTCTTTCTTATGAAGAATTAAAGTAGGAAGGCCTTGAGTGTAGTCCTCTGAAGATTTTTGAGTGGAGTGTCACAGGGGAACAACTGGCAGTATCCTAGGAGTTTGCTGTAAAGGCGCATCTGTTGGAAAAGTAATAAACAGAAGGATTGAAAGGGAGGAGACAAGGGAAAGAGCATCCTTAAAAGCATTCTTTATTTCTAGAGCTCTTACAGGTATGTAGGAACACAGTTTGGGTTTTTTGTCACTTGCTTTTGCCTGAGGTTCTTGGCTGTTTAGAATAAGAGGTGCACCATCATGCCGTCCTGCCTGGTATTTCCTCCAAGGAGGGCCTGAAAAAACAAGTAGCAGCCTCAACAGCCACACAGCTTGTAGTTTAACATGTTTAACTTGAGATGCATACACTTGATATTGGTCTGCACACCAGAATCTAGTAAATAAGAAGTGATTGCCTCATACTACAACTCTTGTCCTGGCCATGAGTTTTGGGGAGGAGGTGGAGTAGGCTCTTGGAGGCTTTAGCACTTTACGCTACTACAGACACTGCAGCCCTTGAGGAAACACCAGCTGATGATTCTGAAAGCAGGGATCTGAGGTACAGATCAGCTCCTCAGGAAGTTCTTAGAGCAGTTCACTTTTACTTACATTGCAGGGCTGTTCTTCAGATAATCTGGGAAAACTGTCTTCTTATATAGCTTCCAGTAACAGAAGACAGAAAGGAGAAGCTTGAAATAAAAAATAAATTGCTGTCATGTGCCTCGAGGGAGCCTTAAGATGGCCAAAACAAAGAGATCAAAACATGGGTTCAAGATACATACCACTTTAGGTAGACTTGGGTACTGGGGAATAGCTTCTGCCTGTCAAAGCTTTTGTTGCACACTAGTTTCAAGTGCAAAAAAAGCAGAGGAAGCTGCAGTCAATGACAAAGAAAGGATCCTTAATCTTCACAGTCTGTACACAAGTGGGTCTTCCTCCTTTAGCTGGGGTTTTGTGTGGAAAAGTGAGGGAAAAATCTGCTTTGAGGTATTGTCTTGATATTGAGTCAATTTCCTTTGAAGCACTGAAAAGATATCTTTTTGCCTTTCTCATGCCCCTCCATCATACTGAAGATTTCCAATTAAAAAATATATATATATTAAAAAATCCTACCTTTACATGTGCTGGATCTGCTACTCTCTATTCATTCAAACAATGGAAGGGAGCAAGATCAAAGACACAGTTTATAACTGTCTTGTTAATCCTAGGGGTATTTTATCACATAAATAAGGACAGGACCTTCAAGGAAAATCCCTTTGCACTGCTTTGGGTTTTGGCATTAAACACTCCTCAATTGCTCTGCAAACTAAAATCTGCTGTGCTATTGGAAAGCAATTAATGCAGTTATGTCTTGCAATTAACTGTGACCCATGAAAAAAAGCCTTATGAACTGTGTATGTAATCCTGATAAATGTATTAAGAAGAAACACAGCACAAGCAGAATATACCTTTGTTGTTGTTTTCACTGACTTTACGGAAATATTTATTGGTCATGGAAAGTGCCTAATTGACAAGAGGATGGATTTGTGTTTTAAGATGTGAAAACCAGGATAACATGTGCTCGGTTCCCAGTTTGCATCAGAGCCTGAAACTCTGAAGGAAAGTGAACATAGAAACATTGCGGAAGCAGGAGTGCTGAGGAGTACAGCTAGCATGGTCAGAAGAGATGACTAGACTCACCAGGTGGTGGAAGGGAGTGCCTTCTCCATAGACATTACATTGCTGAGGTACTCCTTCTCAGTGCTCATAATTGACTCAGCCTTCCTCAATTATAACCACAGAGCTTGGTAGTATTTGCTTCCTTTTACCACAGATTAGCTACTAAAGGCTTCCATAGAAACAATAAAAGAGAAAGCCTATTCTCTTCTGTGTGAAGCATATGTGATTCAGTTGCAAAATCTTTCCTATTCACTGCACTGCAGTTTAGATACAGCTTATTAGAAAGCTGCTCTGAAGTGTTAAGTGTCACTAGCACGATGGAAATTTCAAGGTCTGTTTTATACTCTTTAATGCACTCTCTAGTGAGTGCCTGCGTGTATGTGTGCATGAGAGGAATAGCATTTTCAAAGAGTGAAGATGAAACAGTGGTAATACAAAGATGTATCAGATGCATCTGAGTGGCTTTTTTTTTTCTTTCTTTTGTATCTGATATACCTAGGTTTTGCTGCAGATTTTTCTTTCACTCAGGATTTCCTTATAGCTACTTTTACATAAGACATTATTTAAAGAGTGGGTTTTTTGCAGCTTTGAGGGGCTTGTGGTTATTGCCATATGTACAGACGATTTCATTTTAAGGAGAGGTCTGGATATTTCCCCATTTATTCGTTTTAGGGAGTATCATACTCAGTTCAGTCCACATGTCCAGCTGCTGGCATGTCTTGTCTCATCAGTATGCACAGTAAACAACTACTGGGAAGACAAGAGAGAGTTGCCAAGTTGGCTTACTTTCAAGTGTCTTTGGAGAGGAGCTTGTGGTCTGCCTCCTACCAAGCAGCAGCTAGGATGGTTTATTTGGTGAAATTGGCATTCCTACCGCAGCAAAGAAGCCGTCCACAGCTCTGAAGCTATACATTGTCAGAGCTTGCCCCCTGCCTGCAAGGTCAACAGAAGCTGTGGAAACAGTCCTGAGAAAAGAATAGTTTAGGGAGCTGCAGCCTGTTTGATTACGTTTTTGATCAGCCACACTGCCTTTACGTATGCTCTTCTCCTGCTCATAACTTTTGAACAAATGGACCAGTACCCTCCAGCTTTGGCTGAGGACAGTTTTCAACGATACAAATTTTCCATAGGCTTTGGAAAATCAGCAGCTAGTTAGAGAAGAGAGGCATGAATTGTTGAGGGGAAAGGGACGGTAGGACCCCAGCAGGCATCTATCTACTCATTTCAGCTTGCTGTCACCCTGTCATATATATATCATAATCATCATATGGTCATGTGCAGTCAATGGGTGTGTATGGCTCAGCTGTTCAACGCAGGTGAACCCAAAGGTGTGTATGTACAGAGGGTAGCAAGGGGATGAAAGGAAAGTGTAAGGTACTGGCTGAAGAGGAGAAGGGCTGGAGGCACTGCAAAGGAAAGAGCTCCTAGTAGAAGAGCTTAAGGTTATGATAGTGAGACAAAGAAAATAAATACAGGCCTTACCAGTACCTGCATCAATAAACTGAGGAGTGCCAAGGATGTTCCCAAGCACTGGGACAGTCATCTGCCCTGTTAAGCTCTTAGCTTCTTCTCTGGCATGCCCACAGCCCATATCAGACTGACAGTTTGGAATTTCCCAAACTATCAGGCATGGCTGGGGAATTGGAAACGTTAGAAAGATCCAAAATTTTCCATAGGATTGCATTTGCATATAATCCTGAAGGCTGATAGACTTCAGTAGCGTAGGTTACCTGGTGCCAGAAGTCTCCAAAGGCTGGGAAATTCTCTGAGGATAACTAATTTGCTAGCTTATATCAGAATTTAGGACAGTGTAGAGTTGTGTGCCTAACCTCATATGTGTTACATAAGACTCTCTCAAGAAAAGGAAGGCATTAATCCTTTGAAAAAATTAGCCCTGTTCCAGCCCTATTCCCTAACTCTGTTCCAACTTCTGTAACTAGTGTACAAAACAGTACCTTTCCTATCCCTGAAAACCTTATAACTAGAGTTTACTCCCTGGGTCCTCAGTGCTGCAGAGTGAACTTTTTTTTTCCCTTTGCAGTTCGAACATGTCCCAAACTTCGGGCTCCTGAAAATGGTCAAATTAATTGTTCAACAGCTGATGTCTCCTATAAGACAGTATGTTTACTGACCTGCAATGAAGGCTATGAAATAGAAGGAAATGCCAAACTCACCTGCCTGGGAACCTCACAGTGGGATTCAAAGGAGCCAAAGTGTGTGGGTAGGTATCTGGTTGCACTCAGTTCATGTCAGAGCACAGCCTTTCCTGGAGTGCTGTCATGAGTGAGAAAGTCTAACAATTTCAATAGCTGATGAAGCCAAGGTGAGAGTGAGAATATCTTTATGAGTGTTTCATACAGATTTTAAAGTTTGGGAGGGGTGAAACCATTTGTAAGTGGAGTAAGCAGGCAGATTAACATTGAAATCCAGCACAGACAGCCAATAGCCAAAAGGTTGTTGAATCTGGTGCGTCACTGTGATGTGATAAGTTGTAAGAAACACACCTCTTGTAGACTTGCACCACAGATTAACTGCAAACAAACAGGTCTGAGTTACCCTCTTGAAGCTAAAGACTCAGGTGTGTTAGCCAGGCATTGTGAGTGCCAAACAGAGTTGTGGCTGTTGTCACTTCTGCTGAACACCCAGCAGGAAATAAGATGAGAAATATTAGGGACCAATACAGTAAGGCAGGATTCAGAAGTCACACCAAACGTGCAGCAGTAGGTAGGCATATATTGCTGTTCCAGACACAGTTATACAGAGAAATGTAGGATTGTAGATTTCAGAAGTACCCAGTTAAGACTACTGACAGGTACCAAATTCTTTTAGAAGCGTAAGAGGAAGAAATAGCAGTTGAAACACTTCTGAGGTTAGACTGCAAGAAAAATAGCACAGGCTTAATAGACCAGCACCTCAGAAGCTGATCTGGTGTTGACTAAAGCTTGAGTGAAGTACATGTCACCTGGGTTCAGTTAAGGTAATACCGGTAGGGTAATTTGGGTTGAACCTGTGACTGTTTTTGAACCACAGACTTAAAGATGTGGACATTGCTTGAGACAAGAATAAATTTCTAACTGTAGATACATGTTCTAAAATCAAAAAGTATTAATTTATCAGTAGAGTTCATTAGGAGATCCTAATCTCTCTTCTGTTGAAGTCAGTGAAAAAATTTCAATTAACTTCAAAAGGAAGGGACCCTGAAATCCTGTTGGAAGATAATAATTGGAAGATTAACTATATTCATCAGTTGAACTCATCCTTCCTAGCTTAGCATTTTGATTATTAAAATCCATCTCTACCCTGTATCAGATTTCTTCACACCATGCAATTTTCCTTCCATGCCCAGATTACCCTTGGCAACGGCTTATTTTTGCTGAATCTGAAAATCCAGTATAAAAGTTAGCTTTGGTTGTCCCAGAGGGAAACGTGTGAGCTAGAAACAGCCATCAGGCTTCCTGAGATTCCTGCTCAGTACTGGTGTGTGGAGTTTCATTCAGAGAAGGATGCAAACCAGAGGACTCTTAATAGCATGTCCCCCTCAAAATGTATCCTTCGTACTCATTTTCAGAACGTTCATCATTATCATAGAAGTGTTCCCTATTTATTTTTAATCTGAGCAGTTTCTAACTGTTATTTGTCATCTGCTAGATGAAAGAAACCAAAAATCCTTATGTATTTATGCATATGTAGTTAATAATTTATCTATTTCCAACCCTTCTGTTGACAAAATGAAGAGGGATTAGGTTCAGTCTCCTGCCTTGGAACAGATTTCTTGGATCTCAGGGTACACTTGTAGCTGTTTTTTGAGTGCTTTCCAGTTCGAGTGGACATCAATGCAAAGTTTACCATATTTAAAAGTTAGCTCTGTAAGACTGTACTACAACCATCTGTAAACATAATTGCCACTGTGTCATAACGTAATCTGGATTGTTTACAGGCACTTCTGTGAGGTCTGTTGTCATATGTGTCTTTTTCCAAGAGACTGAAAGTTAATGCAAGTTTGGCTATTTGCATGTATTTTTAAATCATTTTTTTTCATGCTGTTTGCAATTAGTTAACTTTGCGTAGGTTACATTACATTACAGACAGCTTAAACACAAAATACTTGATAAAAAGAAAGCCTTTATCTTCTGTCCAAATTGAAAAAAATATATATTGCCTCAGTCATGTTCTTGTGTTTCTTCACCCAGTGATGAAGGACTAAAATCAAGCATGTTAAAATTAATGAGCTTCACAAGATACCATTCTCCTTGCTTTGCTCAAGTGTTCATGAGGAAAGGTAAAAATCTAGATGGCATCCAGGGTGTTGATGCCATCTAATGTTAAAAGAATAAGTACTCCACAAGTCTAATAGTTGCCTGATTTATTCCCTGAAAAGTGTTTGTAAAGGAGTTGAATGAAGGAAGCATGATTTGATTGGTAATCTGTTTGTTAGTTACTGTATTGAAGTTCCTCTTAGAATCATAGTCCAGCCCAGGTTGGAAGTGACCCTGAAAGATACCATCGCTCTGTTCCTCACAGAGTCCGGACTTCCTGGTCAGCGTTATCAGATTGTGTAACTGAGCACAAATAAAAAAAGCCAAACTACAACAATACTGTTTTTTTTTGTTGTTTTTGTTTGTTTGCTTGTTTTTTGTTTTTCTGGTAGAAACCTGCCCCACTTTAAATAGATTCCCTGTGACTAGATATGCCAAAGGTTATCCTGAAACTTTGATACTTCAGGATTGTGCCCTGCTAGGATCTTGCTAGTATATTTGGAAGCATCTTTGTCAGGACTGTTTTCACTTAGCCAAGAGCTGTAGTTTTCTTGTCTTGTACCTCCACCTTTCACAGCCTTTCCTCTGCTTGTTCCCTGACTATTGTATATCTTAATGCTTTTAGCTTGTCCTTTCAAACATTGATTTCTTCCAGTTCGTGATCTTTCTTTGATTTGTCAGTATCCTTCCATGGTGACCAACCAAAGGTTAGTTTTTTGTTTTGTTTTGTTTTGTTTTCTGATGGCATTGTTCTGCATTTCACAGCCAACAACATCTACTTGCAGTGAATGTGGTAACGTTTACAATCTTTGCAGCCTGTTGAAGTATCTGTTCTGAAGCTGCACCCTGTTGCAGTTATTAATTGCTTAGACTTTAAACACATTTTCAGTATTGCGAGTTTAGAGGACAGGAAATACTTAAAATGCTTAGAGTATTTAAGATTTGTTTCATGCAGAAGAACCAGTTTTCAGTGACTGCTGCATATTTTGGGAGAATATATACCCTTTCTTTGGGAAAGAAAAGGGATATGTACTGTTTTGAATTGAATCACTTCTGTGTCATTAAACCATTGCTAAGAGATGAACAGAGCTTTGCCTTCTGTAGCTGTGTTGTTCTTTGTGTGTGCCTTTGTGTAGGGTTTTTTTTTGCTTTCTTCACCAACTAGCTAAAGAGTTACAGTTCTTCTCATTTGCTATAGTGAATGAAGCATTTTTCTTGTGTGTTTGTTCATTAACTGTTGGAAGAAACACTACTGAAAGTCTGCTTATCTGAATTAATGTGATAAACCTTTTTGTCCTGTTTGTTAATAACTGCATGTCTGAAGTAAAAATAACATTCCTTGTCTCACATGGTAAAAACAACAACTCAAAATTGAACAAGGTCGTGAGAATTGGACATGTTTACATACATTACATTGTTTGGAAGTTTATACTTCAATGCAGATATTCTTCAGAATTTGTATTAAATTCTAGTTACACAACAGTTCAAATCCTCAATTTTAAGCCTCAAAGCAATCATCATCCCACCTTAACATTGGAGGGATGGTCAGCTGCCCTTTATTCTCACCCTCAATCTTTGCATCTGGGTTTGAACACAGTCAAGACCAAGCCTAGTTTGACTCAGTTTGGAATACAGTAGGCAAAATCACATGCCATATCTCTGATCTCAGGTGAGCTCATGGCACAGTGTCCTTTTCTGTCTCTTATTCTTATTTCATAAGATAATGTAGAAGCTGTACAAGAAGGCAACAAATGCAAGACCATTGCTCGGAAGAGCTGATTTCTATAGAAAGCAAGGGAATGCAACTTCAAAGTAATCATGAAAGGTGAAATTGTTTTTTTAGAAAAAGGTGGCTGGGGGGAGGGAGAGCAAAATATAGTGGAGCCACAAGAAGAATACGTTTCTGTCTCACTGAACAGCATTAAGTAGAAAAATCATAGTATCACAGAATCATATCATGATTTGGATTGGAAGGAACCCCAAACCTCACCTCATCCAACCCTCCTGCCATGGGCAGGGACATTTCTTGATCAAGCTGCCCAAAGCCCCATCCAGCCTGGCCTTGAACACTTCCAGGGACTGGGCATCCACACCTTCTTGGGGCAACCTGTCCGAGTGTCTTACCACCCTTATCGTGAAGGATTCCTTCCTTATTTCTAATCCAAATCCATTCTCTTTTAGCTGAAAGCCATTCCATCTTGTCCTATCCCTACACCCCCTGACAAAGAGTCTTTCCCCAGCTCTCCTGTAGGCCCCCTTTAGGCACTGGAAGGCCTCTCTAAGGTCTTCCAGAGGCATCTCTTCTCCAGGCTGCACCCTAGTTTTCTCAGCCTGTATTCACAGGAGAGGTTCGCCAGCCCTCTGATTGTCTTCATGGTCCTGCTCTAACAGGACCTGATGTCCTGGATGCTGTTTACTTCAGTCAGCACTGGAATACAGGATTTGAGTAGTTTATACTGTTTTATACATTCACAGTGCATACAGACTCTTGAATGTTTTGTATGTTTTGTATGTTTTGTGTTCCCTCCGAGTTGCCATATGACTTCATTTGCAGATTTGTTGGAATGTACTTTTTTACATATATCAGTTAAAGGATGTATCTTACTGATCTCTTGTAGAAATGCGTTGCCCCACCTTCCAGAAACCAGAGAGAATAACAGTTTTCCCTCCAAGATGTGGGCTGGAACCAGCTGTTTCTGGGACTGTGTGCCAACTGAGCTGTCCCCAAGGATTCCTCTTGTCTGGAGCTAGAGAAGAACTAAGGTGCATTTCATTTGGGAGATGGAGTGCAAACATCCAGGATGCTCATTGTAAAGGTAGAGACCAGCACAAAATACTTCTATGCACACATGTGCAGAATTGAAGGGAAACACAAATAGCTGAGAGAAGACAGATTTGAATCAGGGAAAGCATGATTTAAGCAGTCTGTAAGCAGTGTTGTCCATACCATTACAGCTTGGTTCTCAAATTTACTTGTAGGTAGTAGTACTAATGTGGAATTCAAAGTTTGCTTAAGTGCATTTGTAAAAGTGTTATCTGTTGGCTGTCATTCCTTGGATGAGAAGTCATAAGGTGTCGGGACACTGCCTACTAAAAGGCCTGATGTGAAGATAAATTTGAAATTTCAAAGTAAAAGTGAAAGATCTTAAAGATAGTCAAAGTAGAACCCACACTGCTATTAAAACAGCAGTAACAGTAGTGCTTCCACTGGTTTAGCACGGACTTATGTAAGCACTGTAATCGGAGCAGACCTGTAGTGGCTGTCTAAGTCCTGGCTGATACACATGTATGGAAGGATGCTTCTTTTCAGTTGGCTCTGACCTGACTACAGCTGTAGACGTGTCCTCAGTAATAGCACACAAGAGTCAGTGCCAAAACTGACAGACAGAAGTGCACAGAGTCATTAGAGGAGCAGGAAATCGTTGCATGCATTTGAAGGGTCCTGCCTAACTCTAGCAATGTAAGGTTATTTATTCTCTTACATGCATGCACACTGAGTTGGAAGGAATTTGGCTTTGGATTACAGGAGGACACAAGTGAAAGTGCAATTTGTATGGAAATAGGCTATTCACCTCTTTGTGAACCACTGTGCTCTTAGAACTAATGGTTCCACCCCAAACAGGGGCCTTCACCAGCCACTGCAGGAAAGAACAGTACAGAAAACAGTTATGGCAGTCACCTTGCCAAGTCACTACAGAAACTGAGGTGGGAACTTTTTCCTCTGTAGTGGCCAAGGAGATTTTATCCTTCCCTTTATACATATCATTTCCCACTCTGTGATGTACCACATTGTTTTTCTGAATCTTTGTGTAAAACTGTGCCAAACCACAGTTTTTAATATTTGATGGGATCCCAGCACAGGGCTACAAGCTGAAGTGTTTGGATCAAGATAAAGCAGCATGGCTTGGGTTCAAGCTTTTAGATATTACCAGTGCATAAAACCCTAAAGTAAGAGGTACCAAGAATCTCTGAAAGTTATTCTTCTCTAGTAAAAATGAGCAGTGGCCTCTCAGTTGCTTTCATTCTTATTATCGTCTCTCTCTATTTTGCTGCCAAAATATTTTCCCATTTCAAAACAGCCATTTTCTTTCTGACTTATTTATTAGCCTTTCTACCAAATTTCACTTTTAAATGGAATTTGCTCCAGCCTGAAGGCTGTGGTCAGGGGAGTGTGAATTATAACTGGTAATTATTAATAGAGTTCACTTCTACTAAAATTTTCATCAGAATGAGTTCAGAGGAAGGCAAAACCACTTGTATTTATTGCTTTGCACTCTTAATTACAGGGGTTTAATTGTCTGACTTATGTCTTTACTGGAACTATGTAGTAATAAAAATGTAAGTGGTATCAGTCCTGAGTTGTTTTACAGCCTCCTGGGCATGGATGAGTTCAGAGCTGAATGCTGTCCTTGTCTCATGAGTCTCGAGACTATTTATGAAACAATACTACAGCAATAAAATAAGTTGACCACAAATGTTTTGAGAGGCCCTGTGCCAGGGAGATGTAGAAATACTTTGTCGGAGAAACTTTAAAGCTTAAATGTTGGTGGTGATGTTACCCGTATTGTACCACCAGTATTTTGAAATCATTCAGTATTGTCACATATGTCACAAGATCCCATTAGTCCTATGTAGTACCTTGTAGCAACCATTTATTAAAGAACATTTCCAGTAACTGTTGACAGAAATCTTGTCAGTGCTTCTTTCAAGTCAGTTCCACACCATGTTACAGGGCATTTGAGAGTGACTACTGTCTTGCTCATGGTACATGTCATGTCAGAAATAATTTTTTTTATGTCACTGATGATCAGAAACAAGTGTTTACATCTGTATGTGTCATGTGTGTGGGCAGTGAAAGGATAGAGAAGCCATTCCTTCTTAATGAGTAGATGTTTGTAATGAATAGATAAATAATAAAACAATTAATTCTGTCTTATTTATGCTTTGTTTTATGGTTGCATGCAGAAACCAGAATCTCGTTGTGTTAGGTGATGTTCAAAAATAGAACAAAACAGTCACTTCTCACGTAGAATTTACTGTTTATATATATATGAGCCAGTAAGCAAGAATTAAAAAGAGGCAGAGACAGTACCTTTGCAAAAACGTGTATATATTCTAGGCAACACAAAAAAGCAGTAGTTATAACAACTTGAAGTATAACAATTACATAGGTTTTATTTCTATAATACCACATATAAAATATTTGTCTTCTGGGTCAGATATTGAAGCTCCTCAGATCCGCTGTCCAGAAAACATTGAGACTGAAAGCCTGGAACATCAGAACTCTGCTAATGTCAGCTGGCAGATCCCAGTAGCTGAGGATAACTCTGGAGATGAGGCAAGTTAAAACCTTTACATTTGACTGGGTGCATTCTTTTTTAGCTAGTGATTTCAAATTAATTTTCTGAGCCACTAGAATTTCTGTCTTCTGACAAGCAGGAGTAGAAGAAAAATCTGCTGAAAACCTTGTATATTGAGAATTCAGCATTTTCTGTCCCGTTTAGGATTATGTAGTCACAGGACACTCCGCATGGTTGATTTATGTGGTCAAAAGGAAGAATGTGCCCTTGTTTATAAAAAGAAGACAGCTGCTTTAAAAATTAGCTCTTAGAATGTGAAGGAGTTTAATAAATGCTTCTCAAAAGGAAGTAAACCAGTTCATTAATCTAAAAGGCTAACAAAAGCACACTGTGATAAGTAAAAATGCATTTCAGCTTCCCAAGTGAGAAAGAAAAATCCCATTTTCTTATCCTATGCAAGGTTCAGACACGGGCCTTTGGCTACTATGGGTATCAGAGGTCTGGGAATGGAGTTAAGGAAAATTTGCTCCAGAGCTGTTTCATAAAGAGAAACATTCCCTACAGGCTCAGACATGATCAAGTTACAGCAACTGAATGCATTATCATGAGTCAGCAGAGGAAGAGTGGCTGTATGTATGTATGCTCTGAATTTGCTGCAAACACAAGAGATTTTTGCATTTGGAAACTATGAGCAATCCCAGTAAAAGAGGTTTAAGTTCACACAGGTTTTGCTGCAGCACAGCCATGGTCAAATACTGTACCTCTGCTGACCCAGAGTCATTCACTGAGCTGTAGAAATAAAGTGCTTTCACTCTCATTTGTAGCTGGTTTGTCAAAGCCACAGTTCTCAGACAAACTGCCTTGCTCAGGTGAAGCCAGTTCCCTTCAAGAGAGGTTCTTTAATGTAGTTCTAACCTATGTGAAAAAGCTGTAGTCAGCAAGTAGGTGCCATTACTCCAAAAGCAGGGTTCTTTTGTGGTACTTGAATGTATTGAAGCATCTGTGGGCTATTAACTCATACAAATATGTAAAGCTGAATCTGCAAGTACTCATGGCACATGACCGTCTGCCCCACACATCTCCCAGGTCTGCTACCCTTGTAGCTGGAGACGTCAACTACAGACAAAGAAGGTTCTGAGCAGACGTAGTTTGTGTGCAGCATAAGGGGGCAGACAGGCGCCTGTCTCAGATTGTCTTACTGCACAGTGCTGTAAACTTCAGCAGATCAGGGTCCAAATCCTGACTGAGTAAATCCCTGTTGCTCTAAGGAAGGTAGTCTTGGAAAAGGAAGAAAGGCACTCTCTTGCAAAGTCTACTCTCATTACTTGAAGAGGCTATTAGCATTACATATAAGCAGGGTTAACATTAAAGGATACTATTTTGTGCCCATTTCTTGAATCATGTGAGTGTTATGAATACTGGCCTGTTTTGTTTTTGTTTTTGTTTTGTTTTTTAAATAATAAGTGTCTTCCTATAAAAGGTCTCAGTGCACGTTACCCCAGCTTTCATACCACCGTATCTTCTCCCGATTGGCGAAGTTGCCATTACTTACACAGCAGTTGATAAGTCAGGCAATGAGGCAAGCTGTACATTCAGTGTCAAGGTTATTGGTAAGTGCTGTTAAAAATCATTGGGGAAGAATCTGTTATGGTTGAAACCTTTTCGTTTTGCACAGAAAGAGACAGTGGATCACCACAGCCTTTCTGTGTGCATGGACAAATCCAGAAATAATGCCATCTCCATAAATGCATTGCTGATTTTGGGCCACAGTTCACATAGTGTGCAGTCATTGCTCCCACATGTTCAGTTTGGGTTGTTTTTTGTTCTGTTGTTCATGTGTTCATGTGAACATTAAGATTCCTCCTTATACTGATAGACTGCTTTTTTTGTGTTGCTGCTTACTGCCTTTATTATATACGTCTTTTTTTTTTCTTCTTGAAAGACTCCAAGAATTTCCAAGGTTTCTGCATGCTGCTGATTGTTCAAGTCATTGTTCAAGTATTTTTGCCAGACAGTTTTGTTATTCTGCAGTCCTGTTAAACAAAGTTTGCTATGTAGAAAGCAAACAGAATGCAGAAACGATGACTTCAGCCAAAGAAATTGTATTGTATTACTGCTGTGCCATTCCCTTGGTGTCTATGAAATGTAGCAGTTACTCAAAGGTGCACATCTAACTTTATTGTATCTTCTGATGCAAACTTAAAACTGCTTCTTACATCACTTCTTATTATATATTTCACTTGAGTGTGGCTACAGTTTAGTGAGCTAATGTCACATCATCCCTTCAAATTCTGTAGATGCAGAACCTCCTGTAATTGACAGATGCAGATCTCCACCATCCATACAGGCAGTAGAGAAGGAGTACCCAGCAACATGGGAAGAACCACAATTTTCAGACAATTCAGGTGAGATAGCGCAACCCAAAACATGCACACAACCATGAAAGGGTAGAGAGTTCCAATGTGATCACTCTTTGAGTTTATTTTATTATTATTATTTATTTATTATATTTTTTATTATTTATTTTTAAGAACACATCACTTGGAATAGATGCTACCATTTCCTTCTCCATTTGTTGAGGCTGAGCGTGAGCAATCCCATTTAGCTCACTGATGTTCTAGGTTGTCTTTTAACTCTTCTAGGTGCTCCACTGACTATTGCTAGGAGTCATGCACCTGGAGATTTCTTTCCCAAAGGAGAGACAACAGTTAAGTACACAGCCGTGGATTCCTCTGGCAATAACAGAACATGTGAGATTCACATTGTCATCAAAGGTTTGTTGTCTTCTGTCTGCTGGCACAGTTCAATAACACATTAGTCATGATGTGGTACTACAGCTTGGTATTCTCTGACCTGCAAAAGTGTATGGCTTTGTTGTAAATGAATATCATAAACAATGCAAGTCTATTCCAGTTCTTCATTCAGACTCCAGTTATCTTTTAGGTATTCCTAGTTTCTGTGGGAGAAACTTGAAGGCAGTCAGGGTATCAGTTAGTACCAGTGAATAAATTACCTAAGCAGCACAGCAGTGAATTTGGCCCTATAAATTCAAATTAGGTGTAAAAGCGATTAAATTAGTATTAATTAAAGCAGTAAAACTTTTGGTAATGGATCCACTTTTTTCTCAGTGACAAATATAGTGTGAAATGAATTAATAGGTGTTACTGAAGTCTAACTTGAAATCCATACTTAAAAAGGAAAAAATTATGGAAATATTTTTGTAATCACCTGCAAATTCTGTAGCAGATATTGGAACATGTTTTAGGTTTTACAAACTGGCTTTATCTGTGCATATACTTACGCATTTGTGTTGCTTGCACAGACACCTTTTCCCCACAGTTTACTTTCTTCTTAAGAACACACCAGTAATGTGACAGATGCAGAATGAAAGTTGTACTCTATCTCTGCTCTCTAGTGCTAATGTCTCAGTTGAACATCTGTATAAACAAATAGTGAAGAGAGTATCTAAAATCATGCAGACTAGACTTTTGGTTATAGCTTTACAAAAGGTAAATTGCAAATGGTTGTGCTACTTGCTGATTTGGGTTTGCAAATCTTAGCAAGGACAAGCCAGTTTGTAGAACTGGTATTATTTCAAGTCTGTACCACCCCTGATTTTTTGTAGTCTCTGCGCTCGTAACATAATCTTATCAGATGTTCACAATCTCATTCACATTTGGTCTGAAAATAGATTACAACTGAGATTTGTTTTGGTTAACCCAGCAGGCAGCTAAATGCCACTCAGCTGCTTGCTCACTCTCCCCAGGTGGGATGGGGGAAAATACTGGAAAGGTGCAGGAAGTGTCCTGGATGTGTCCCCTTCCAGCTCCTTGTGCATCCCCAACCTCCTCCTGGCAGGGCACCACAAGGAGCTGGAAAGGCCTTGGCTCTGTGTAAGCAGTGCTCTGCAACAACTAAACCTCAGTATGTTATCACCACTATTTTCATTAAATATCCAAACCACAGCATCATGTGGACCTCTGCAAAGAAAATAACTCTGTCCCAGACAAAACCATGACAGATTTTGTAGTCAGCCACTCCTAAGATGATTTTGACAAATCTGCATGTTGTTGCAGCATTGGAGAGTGGACAGTGCTTAGTTTTAGAGTTGCAATACAGTTGCAATACAGTTTACTATAATTCATTATATGAAAGTTCATGTAAAAATATAGATTTTTTGTATTACTTTAGTAAGTATGTACTTGAGTGTGCACATCTGAGGAAGTACAGATGAGTTTGAGTCTTGCATTATCAAGGTGTTTTTTTTTAATTTCTCATATGTATCACAATTTTTTTTAAGTTTTCACATTTCAGGTTTCAAATTCAATGGCAGGGTTTGAGAAGAATTTAGCAGAAGCCTAATTTGGATTTTCTGGAAGTAATGAATAATACTTCCACAGGCCTCAACTGCAACTTTTGGAAATGATATCGGTGTTGTATTCCCATGTGTTTACAAAACCCACCAAATTCATCAATATACATCTTTGTATTTTTTTTCTTTGTTTTCTTTGTGCTGTTTGTAGGTTCTCCCTGTGAAATCTCCTTTGAGCCCATGAATGGCGATTTTACATGTACATCAGATGAAAAAGGTGTTAATTGCACATTGCGCTGTGCAGAGGGTTACAGCTTTTCAGAAGGATCAAATGAAAACTACTATTGTGCATATGAGGATGGTGTCTGGAAGCCACCTTATTCTCCAGAGTGGCCTGACTGCTCTTGTAAGTCTAACTATTATTATTTTTAGCCTGTGTTTTGTGAAATGAATCTGCATCTTATCAAGCAATGTGTTTAATGAGGAAGTAAATGAAAATATTTTAGAAATTACAACTGCTGTATAATGATAACTAATCTTCTCTGCTTCCAAATTGTTACAAGCAGTGCAAATGAACGCATGGAAGTCCCTAAATGTATTACTTCAGAAGATTTCTAAAATACAAAAATAGTCAATTTGTATCCTGGAAAGCACAGGATAACAAAGATGGCAATGCAGACAAGGCTTGTCATTAGTTTGTCTGCAAACACTAACAGTGCCTTTTCATCAGGCATTTCAACAGTATTTGCAAATTAGTAGTGCAAATGTATTTGTAAAACCAGTACATGCTGTAATTACACATATACTTACCACCAAATCAGAAGCTTTTATGTCTTCCCTTCGAGAGGAACACATACAAAACTTTAGTTGTGGACTTTCAGCTTTGGTGACATTCTAAAAATAAATATATGACATCTAGATATGAAGTTGGACTTGGCATCACGTTGCATCCACTTCAATCAGAATGGATTCTTTGGTTCAAGCAAATAGGAGTGTTTCAGCTGTGAGCAAATGGAAGTTATGTTTCATAGCTATTTATCAACTGAGATGCGTAATGTGGACACTTAGGAGCTTTGCTCCTTTTTTCATATTTAGCCTTGCAGCATTAGTAATAGTGCTTTCAATATTTTTTTCTCTCTCTATAGAAAGTAAGAGTGCAGTTTAGGATTTTGACAGATCACAAGTTTTTCCATTAAGAAAATGCTGAAATAGCTGTATGCCATTTTTCTTTAATATCTTACAGCTTTCCCGTTAAGCTATTGTGGAAATTTGATGCCTGTCAAGGGGTAGTTAGTGTATTTTCATATTTGTCTGCATTGGCTGAGATACACATGATTCATTTTAGGGAAACAGACATGTTTTCGTATATATATATATACTGTGAATTTGGGTTTCTGATTTGAAGATAACGCTTCTTAACTTAGTATATTCCAGTTTTAGCCAGTCCTCTGAAACTATTGTGCTGACCAATAAAAAATTTGCTCCAACATTTTTCAGTAAATCGTTTTGCAAATCATGGGTTCAAATCCTTTGAGATGTTCTACAAAGCAACACGATGTGATGACAACAGTCTTCTAAATGGTTTTTCTGATGCCTTCCAGAGTGCACTTGGTAAAATGGTAGGTTAGTAGTAAATACTACTTCTTTTTACATACTTTTATTAAAAAATACAATTTCTTGTTACTTTTCCCAGCTAACTAATTTCAAACATGGAAAATACAATGGCAACTTGGAAATGAAATCTGTGCTTTTTCAGAAGATGATGAGTCTCTCTTAAAAATAAAGAGGGTGCACTGCCATTTTAATGTAACTCAGTTCAGTCTTCAATGTGAAGTTATTTAGGACAGAATTTATAGAAGTGTATGTGTAGCTTATGGACCTCATACGCAATAGATTTTCAGCTGGATTCTAAAGAGAACATACGCAGTTTTGAAAACCCCACTAAATTGTCCCCTAATCTCAGTGTTCTTTGTGAAAGTGATGATAAAATATCCTCATTTTATACGTAATATGTATAACATATATCTAGATAATACAAATGAATATAAATGTATACAGATAGATAGAATCCACATTTGGCGACCAAGTGTAGGCACTTAAGCAGCAGTGACTTAAATAATTTGCTCAGTTTTACTTTATTTTCTGAAATTTAACTCTTATTAGTAAGAACTACATAGTGATGAATATGAAGGGGTAGCATGTTTCTTCTCCGCAGTGTCTCTTGCTTTCCACTTCAATGTTACAATTCTCCCTCTTAATCCACCAGTCTGTCCTCAGCTGCAAAGCAGAAGCAGAAGGTTTTTGTGCTATGGTCTAAGGAGCTGATGTCTGGCCCTAGCATGATAGCATTGTTCCAGAAGTCAGCACTGCACAGTTACAGGTTTTTTGCAGGCCAAGGCCTGTATGCTAAAAGCTTCACTACTAAAAAGCATTATTAGCACATCTAGCTAATGGACAGACTCCTGCAACTTTGGAATTCCTGTCAGTAGCCCTGGTCAAAGGACTCAAAACTTCAATGAAACTTCCGATAATCTTATACACTTGGACCTGAATATCTGTTACTCTCTTGCCTTACATCAGGTTTGTTCTCTTCCACTAGAAAAATTTGTTAAGTTTTAAAAGGGGGGGACAAATCAGCAGGAGACATCTTTCCAATGAAAAACAATATACAGAAAAAAAAAAAAAAGCAATCCCAAAACACATACTAGAGTCCAGCTTACTTAAATCATTCTGGAGAAAGCAAGAAATAGAGATTTTATCAAAAACAATGTATTCATCTGTTCTTATTTTATGTCCTTTGCCTTTGTGGAGAGAGGAAACTCTACAGAAACCTTTCCGTTGTTGAGAATTTTCCATGCTGTGGTTTCCAGGTATATCACAGTGAAAATTCAGCAATAAGAAAGAGTAGGCCTTAATTACTGTAACTTCCCACCAGCAGAACTCTTCAACACTGTGATGGACAGCCATATTTCTCACCAGTGAATGGTTTGCTTAACCAAAAATGCTTCTTCACTTTATAGTACGTTTCAGCATGAGTTTTTCCAAGGTTTTGAAATCATTTTTGAGTTACAGCCTTCAACTTGCGGTGCGGTATGCAACTGCTGGTTTCCCAGACCAGGAAGAAAGAAAAGGAAATTAAGTAAATCACATGCAGGCATCCACAGCTTGCACCAGTTTTCCTGAGCAACTACTTCTATATCCTATTTGAAGGACTGTCCTCCTCAGATGATTTTCTCTGTCTTCTGAGATCTCTTGGAGGTATACATGAGTACCTTCCCACAGGCAAGGAGAGATGGATATGAAGAAATAAGGTTTGAAAGCTAGAAACAAAGTGATGGCATTATTGTAAACCTGACAGAATTACAAACTACATTAGCTGGAAAACCTGTAGGTGTTTTCAAACCTGTGAGCACATGCCATTTTTGAGAAGAAGAAACAAGCCCGAACTTTCTACTGGATTTTGGGACTACGTGTGCAAGAGTGGTTAACACCATGGACGTAGAGAATCACAGAATGATAGATTATCCCATGTTGGAAGGGACCCACAAGGATCATCAACTCCAACAATTTCACTTATAAAATAAACCTTTTACCAAAAAAAAAAATATGCATGCCTTCAGTTTACCTTTTATTTCCTGGTTGTATCAACAGAACATACTTCTTTCAGCAGATCTTCCAGTATTATAACAGACATGAAAGGAGATGTGTGGTGTCAGAGAAAGGGCAAGCCCAGTGCTTTATGTTGTAACAAAGTTTCTTTAAATTGGAGATGAGCTATGTGATTTTTTTTAATGTTATTCTTCTTTATGTTGGAAGGTCCCATCGTTCTGTAATGATGTTGATGATGTTGACTGCAGATTGGAAGAGCAGACACAGAAACATTGCTTGGAATACAATTATGATTACGAAAATGGATTTGCCATTGGTAATTACCAATTGCATAGATTGTTAGCCATCCAGGCTTCACACAGTATAATTTATTTTGTTCTGAAATACTGCAATGTGTTGTGTGGAATATTTAATGAAAATAATTGTAGCATTCAAGATATTACGCGATTAAGCAATAGATTTTCTTATGGAATTGTCTGCTCTCTGTTCGCAGTGCTGCTTTCTATGTATTCTACATGGGAAGGAAAAGTTTACTGAGATGCCTCATGGTAGGGAGGAAGAAAAGCATGCACACACATGCACATGCAGAATGCCACAACCTTGCTTGGTTAGCCTGGGAGAAAGCAACTTTTTTTAAAACATAACAACAGTTTCAAACCAAAATAAAAAGCACAACAGGTGATTCTAGAGATTGTTAAGAGAACAAGGACCCTTATCATCCTTGATGCTGGTTCCAGTCAACACAGAGCCCTCAGAGCATACAGAGAAAGCATAAATTTGCAAGTTAGCTGTGAAAAACTTCCCATATGCAAGGGTAGCTTTTTGCAGGATGACTGTAGGTATGTTGGTGTGAAAGCTGTAGGAGCCCTACTGATTGCTCCCACTTTACTTTATGCCAAGTAAATTGTCATTTTCATTCCAATCCCAGACAGGTTAGTATCCATGTTGCACTTGGCTTTTCTGAGTCCTTTGGGACTACTTAGAGCAGGCTAAAAGCAGATAGTGAGTTTACATCATCTTAGCATGAGGCATTTTGGCAGATCAACGTCAGAATACTTAGTCTTTTACAGGACTGTGGCTCTTTTATAATTTCATAGTGGGATTACTCTGGTACAGCTTCCTGCTTACTTTCACCTTTTAGACATGCTTCACTCAGTTTGAGAGGACATTTGTTTGTAATCAGACACAGGGGACTCAGGACTCAGTTTGCTGTTGTCATCAGGGAAAAAGTTGTTGACAGCTGGAATTAATTTGTAAAGTCAACTCGGTGGAAACAGTATTGTGGAAATGAGGTGTAGGGTTCTTCTGGTCATGTCAGTCTCTTTTCAGAATAACCTTGATACTGTTTTTCTGATGTTTCTCATGATTCTACACTGGGGAGACTGGGGAGCAGAGCTCTCCTCCAGTCATAAGAGACAACAGTTTAGAAGATCTGTTATTGAGTAATCACGTAGTATTAACTTGCCTTAGTTTTCACTGCATATTAAGCATAATCTAGATGACTTACCTGGTAAATGGCAAAATATTTTTATGCCTTCACATGTTTTCAGAAAGAGCTAGATTAATGAAATAGACTATGTACCTCTAATTCTAGTTATGACTAGGCAAATTACTTACAGATCAAGATAGTTGAAATCATGTTCTAAATGAAGAACATTATG
Organism: Stictonetta naevosa; assembly: GCA_011074415.1. NCBI lineage: Eukaryota > Metazoa > Chordata > Aves > Anseriformes > Anatidae > Stictonetta > Stictonetta naevosa. Next base: position 62,239,198 of record CM021729.1, on the reverse strand, counting down.
CAGAGGGTGAACTTAAACCACTGTGTGTAACAGGAAATGTCTGTCGCATGGGGTGATGCTGTCAGCCTTTTCTGAGAAGGCAGACAATGGTACAACTTTTTTAGGAGTTGTGAGAAAGAGATTTAATGGAGACATACTGATACGGGCGTGCCAGCTGTAATTGAGCAGTAATAGAGAGAGCAATGAAGAATAGTTTTAAGATGTGGCTGGCAGGTGAGGATCCATGAAAGACTGAGGGGAAGAGAATTGCTGTTTTTATCAGTAATTTCTTTTATAACTTTTGTAGCAGAATTTCTGTAAGGCTTTGACTAAGTACACGGATTTCAGGAGCTCTATGGTATCAAGAGTGAAACTTTTTTCTATAGTCAGAATCATGGTACAGTAGGCACTTGTGCAGAGGCAAAGATAGCATACATTGTCTAGAGATTCAGACAGGCCCCATTCTATTGGGGATGTACTTTAGAAATAAGTATAAATATGACGGGCACTTATTTTCTACATTTTCTCCTGGCAGGAGCTGCTGGCTGGGGAGCTTCAAACCAGCTGGATTATTCCTATGATGATTTCATTGACACAGTGCAGGAAGAAGACCTATCCAAGCATCTCTCTGCTTCTGCAAAGACAGCACCTACTCGAGTTAAAAGACATAAGAAACTGAATGTTCCAATGACTGACCACAAAATCAAGTTAATATTTAATATCACAGGTGAGAGAAGTAAAATATATTCCTTCTCCTCTAACTTCTTTTTTAAAATTCTTGTTTCTAATACATACAGAAAAACTTTAATTTCAGTTCACAAAGCCTGCTGGAGATGCAGAGGACCTTTTTCTGGAGACGTTCAGAGCCCCATTTTGTACATGCCTGCTTTCCACTTTGAACTGGCAAGCTTGAGTGTTGCACTCTTAATACACTTCAGAGTGCAGTGGAAGTGCTGACTGTAAAATCTGTGTGCTTGTTGTGTTCTCTGTTTAAATCCCAGCTAGCGTGCCACTGCCCGATGAAAGGAATGATACACTGGAACTGGAAAACCAGCAACGGCTTCTTAAAACTCTAGAAATGATAACAAACAGGCTGAATAGGACCCTCAATAAGGAACCCATGTATTCCTTTCAGTTTGCATCCGAACTCATTGTAGCTGACAGCAACTCGCTGGAGACAGAGAAGGCCTTTCTCTTCTGCAGGCCTGGTTCTGTACTGAAGGGGAGAATGTGTGGTAAGCCAGAGGACTTGCTCCTTATACATATTTAGAGTCCTTTTGAAAAGCAAGGTTTTAGAGGATACTTGAGAAGGTAATGGTTTGACACAGTCCAATGTTTGTGATCTCCCAGAACAATAAACTGCAAAAATGCTTTGCACAGTTTGACTTCCAGAGGATGTTTATGTTTCTAACCAAGACTAGTGGAAAAAAGAATGCTTTTGTACCCAGGATTCCACTCCCATGGGGAAATCAGGCATATCCACACAGTTGGTGATACTCAGGAAAATAGCACTTGATATGCAGTCTTTTAACCCTGCTTGTTACTCTTGTGGATGAGGAGATAGGGAATTGGATTTTGTTTCTGTTCTTCACTGTTACATAGTGAAGTCTTTACAATGCTCCAGACAGACACCCCATGCAAGCCTATTTATTGAGGAATGGAGTCACATTTCATATAAACAGGATTTGATTAAATGGGAACTCCAGGAGAAAGACCAGTATGTATAATTGCACATTCTGAGAGGAACCTTGTGTTTACAACATTACAGTCAACTGCCCTTTGGGTACCTATTACTCCCTGGAGCATCACGCCTGTGAAAGCTGCTGGACTGGATCCTATCAAGATGAGGAAGGGCAGCTGGAATGCAAAAGTTGTCCATCTGGTAGCTATACTGAGTATCTACACTCCAGGAGTATCTCTGAATGCAAAGGTGAGAACTTTGTCGTCTTCAGAAAGCCACTTCTGAGTGCCTGGTCCTCATTACAGGAGTGCTGGGTTTAAATTAATCTGTGAAATGAGAAACAGTCCTAATAGCCCATTGATGCTTGTGTAATGAAAAAAAGCATATGTGGTATGAAGAATGCTCTGGCAGATGTTTTAAGTGTAAGAAGAGCTGGCCTCTAAGGTTTTGTTTCATTTTTGTCTCCTTTCTGTGAAATTATGAGCCCATTTTGCATGGACTAGTATACTTAAGATGATGCCATTCTTTTTTTTGCCAGCCCCCCTCATGCTATGATGATGGAAGATGAAATTTTTGCATCCCACACTACAGTGCTCTGGCATTAAGCATCTCAGCACTCCTAACTCTTTGCAACCAACTTTTTCTGAAAAAGAAGTTATGAGTTTTGTCACCTATTTATTGTTTTGTCATTAGTTTTGCTCATTAAAAATGAGTAACTGAGTTGTAATAAATCGTGTGAAGGTGGTTGGTTAGTAATTCACAAATACACCAACAGTAACTTACCACAATTTCTGTTTGTTTTTTCTTTGTACCAGTGAAGCCCTTCAGAGTAGAGGAAACTCTAGAAATAAAAAGTCTGTGATGTGTATTGTGATTTCAGTATCATTTCCAGAGGTTAGGAGCCATGTTCCCTGTTGGATATCACTTAGTCTTTATGAATTCTTCTACTTTACAGCTCAGTGCAAGCAGGGAACATATTCATCTAATGGTCTTGAGACCTGTGAAACATGTCCACTTGGCACATATCAGCAAGCATTTGGATCCAGGAACTGCATCTCTTGCCCAGAAGATACAACAACAGTAAAAAGAGGCTCAGTAGATGTCTCAGCTTGTGGAGGTGTGTAACTAATGGTGCTGTAAAATTTCTGAAACAAAATTTTTAAAAAAATGTTGTTTGAATATCAGCTAATGTAATCCAACTCATCAGCCTGAGATATAAGTCAGCTTTTGTTTAAATGGGGATCAACAGCACTTCCCAGCAAAATCTCAGGGTGTTTCCTGATACCGTTTGTTTGAATTGCCCTCCTCCTAATTTCCAAGATGATTTCTTATCTAAAGATGAATAAAGTGAAATCAGTGAGAGTTAACTATATGAAAAGAAATAAAACCCTTTTCCTTACAGAAGAGAAAGGGAATGACAGGATGTATGTCACCATTACCTCAGGAATAGTTTCCACAGTTTCTGTACAAAATCTCCACATTTTGACACAGTTTGTGTCATTTACTTTTTGAAGAAATTGTCCACAACTGTCTTTGGAAAGTTTTTTTTCAGAAAGAGCCACAGAGGCAATAGTCTGCATGGATTAATGGTACAAATAAGGCTTGTCTTGTCCTTATTCCTTCTTCAAGAAAAATAAAACAAACAAGGTGTAAGAGAGAAAAGGAAGTTGCATTTGAAAGCTGTCTCCACAGCAGCATAAAAAATAAAAGGAAATACTTTCCAGATATTTTCGTAGTCATTTGAGAACTACATTTCACCTAACAGCACAGTTAAATCAGCTTCTTTTAGGATTGTTAACTACCAGTAGGTTTCACCCTACTATTTGAAGTCTATGAAAGGAACTGTGAGGGAAGAAAAGAAAATGTGGGAGAAGTGATCACTCTAAAAAATGTCCTCTTGTTCTTGCAGTCCCGTGTCCTGCAGGAGAGTTTTCTCGCACAGGTTTGACACCTTGCTATCCTTGTCCCAGAGACTACTATCAGCCAGACCCAGGAAAGTCCTACTGCTTGTCTTGCCCTTTTTATGGAACAACAACCATCATCGGTGCCAGATCCATTACAGATTGTTCAAGTAAGCCGAACTATCTCTCCTGAAGAAAGTTAATAAAGGGAACCTCTAAAGGGTGGCAAGCACTAAACTTAGCAGAACACGTCCTGTTCATTCTCAGAATAAATGCAGAACTCTCCTTTCAAGCAGTGACATTCCCTTTTATTTTTGCCAGCTGGTGTTGTCTCTATGCTAAATGGAAGGAGTAACTCTTGATATGTACCAATGCTTATTAACAGTGTATAAATATAGAGAGTATGTTGTGCGTATATACATATATATACTCATGTATACATGTGTATACATGAATGTATATATATACACATTATGTATGTATGTGTACAGAGTATATATGTACACAAAAAACTATGTATGTGTCTGTGTATGCGTGTATAAATACACATAAAATATGGGTACAAACACATATATATTTAAAATCCTATGTGGTTACTGTAAATCCTGTTTTTTATTCCCATAAATCCACTTTTTTCAGCATCTCTTTAGATGAGTTGTGAAAATGTAATTGTGATGCCCTCATAGAATAGGGACCTCACCATACAGTATTGACAACATTTTCGTATTTTTTCTCTTTAGGTTTTGGCTCTACTTTCTCAGCTGCTGAGGAAAGTGTGATGATGATACCAGCTTCTCCAGAAAATATCAGCAAGCAGTACAAAGTTAGCAGTCAGGCAAGGACAAGATATGTTTACGAATATTACCTCTAATGAAAGAAAATGAGTGCCTTATGCCAGCAGTAAATGACTAAGGTTTTTTAAAATGTAATTGTAATGCTGACTATACTTCCTAAACAGATGACAGTGATAGTCATGAGGAGAACCCTCAAACTCTCTTCACAAACACAGATGTTCAGTTGAGTAGAAGTGGCTGCATCAGCTATTGACAATCTTAAACTGAGGACCTGAAGTCTTCACCTGATGTATGAAATATTTGTCACACTTATAAAAGACATATAAATTCTATGGAGGAGGCTCAGCCAATCCATAAAAAGCAGGTTGACCATGACAGTCATTTGATGGCTTCCATTTGGTGGATTCCAGAAGATGCCACCAGGCATCCAAGTTCCAGTTGTAAAATCTTTGTTTTGCTTATCACAATATAGATACATTCGACAAGAGGCAAGCAGAGTTCTCTTCTGCTCTGAGTACCCACTCTGGAGTATGGGCAAGTCCTACATGATAGAACCTTCTCTAGTAACAGTATTTGCCATAGATGATGCCTCACTGATATCACCTCCCCCCACCCAGTCTGTAACCAAGACACGGCTTCTTTGTATGAATCTAAAGTAAAGATACTGTGTTACTGGAGCAAAGTTGATGATAGGTTTGATCTGAACCATAATTTAACATATGGACAGGTGACAGACTCATCTCCCGTGACTGTAGTTGACTATTTACTCAAGGACTTCGCTGAATTTGGATTTGCTACCTGAGAAAGCATAATGCCATACAGTGAAGTCCCCCACCCGTTCATCTAATGACCAGTAGCAGGAAGTGATTAGCCTGTGTAAAAAGATGCAAAGCAGAGAGTTCTAATATAAAACAAAACATAGTATAAAATATCACCTGTCAATCACAGCTCAGAAAGCTCTAGGGGAAGAGCTGCAACAATCATATGTTGGTAATTAAAAGGTCATTTAAAAATAGTAATTCATACTGCTGCTGTTCTTCTCTAGAAATAAGAATGATTGGCATGCAGAGGAGAAAAAGAGGAAGCTCTAGAAGTTAATGCCAGTCATGTTTTTGTTCCCAGTCTTCCAAAGTGACTATAGAGAGTGCAGGTTAAAATGAGAATATTTTGTTCCACAGGAATTTCCACATTTACTGTAACTGTGTTATTCTTGCTCATGGCAGGTGTTTCATGAGTGTTTCCTGGAACCATGCCGCAACAATGGGACATGCAAACAGTTGGGAACTGGATATATTTGCATATGCCCTCTTGGATATACAGGTAAAAAATCTGAGAAGCAGGTGCAGGAGCTAACATGGCTCCAGGCCTTCAACATGATCAAACATAAAGGAGCAGAACATTTCTGTGCAAGAGTATATAGCCTAACTAATTGGAATGTCCATCACAGATTTACCATACATAACCATTAAAAAAAAAAGAAATAACTAACTCCTTGTGTTCTTGATGAATTATATAGTTTTTGACAAAAAGGGATTTTGAGTGGGATTTTATTTAGTGGTGTTTATGTTAAGTTCCATGGACTTGAGCAAGAGTGCAGTGGACAACATTTTGTGGATTTCAAAGACTTTTTCTTGGTCATATTTATGATTAGCAAAAAATGGAAATTTGCACTAAAACAGCTAATTCCACTAGATATTCCTTTACTCCTCCCTGTCAGCTTCATAGTTGCTCCAAAACAAACAGACGACTTACTATCCAAAAGTCACTGGTCTGTGTTATTTGCAACAGAATATTAAGTGCTACCATCTGGATCTGATCAGACTGTTGTCTGATAATGCTTCATACCTATTTAGCAGCATTTAGTTTCAGGTCTGCATTAAAACACTACTAGACATGCCAGTTTTCTTTAGGTTTCATACTCAATTGATCAGTCATGTTTTGCTACATTAAGTAGTCATGACTTCTGTGTTTCTGAACAATTCCATGTTTTGTTTCCGTGTTCTCAGCCCTTTATTTTGCATTCTAGGCTTGAAATGTGAAACAGAAATGGATGAATGTAAATCATCTCCTTGTCACAACAATGGATTGTGTAAAGATGGCGTTGGAACCTTTGTTTGCCATTGCAAACCAGGCTATTCTGGTAATTTAATTGTTTCTTCTTCAGAAAGGCATTGTTTTTGTGCTAGGTAGATAAAACAAAACACAAGGGCTGTACTACCTATTTCACTGAAATTCATGGAATTTTAACAAGAAAGCCGTCTGATCTACAGACTAGAGGGAAGTTCCACTATATGTGAATAGTTTAAATAAAAGGACAGTCTCTGTGAGCATGTGTGCATGTGTGCTTCTGTTCTGTGACATTACTTTTCTGGAAAAAAAAGGGAATTAAGATTAGGAAACTAGTAAATACTCACAGGAAAAATGCTTATGATGCTGAGTATGACCTGATCAGACAGAGCATCTGTGGAGTTGCTTTACTGCAACCCTATGAGTTAGTGAATAGTTTTTTTTTTCTCTTACCTCTTTCAATAGTCTTTGTCACATGCATGCATGTTGTAGATGTTGAAATATATGGGGTAACTGACATGCTTAAGTACTTTGCCAAAACAGTACCGTATTTCTAAATGTTGAAGTAAACTGTTGTGGACATCATTTTGTGAGGAGAATTTTTTAAAAGGCCTGGTGTTTTCCATCAGAAATTGACTCCATTATGTTTATGTCTATACATTTATTGACACTTTTTGATTGTTTTTAAAACTTAATAAAGACAACGCATGGACTTACCATATTTCACATCCCAGCAGCTGTATAATGCAGATGATCTCTGCATATGTTTGCAGCAGTGCAGTCAAACATGGAGTTTATCACCCAATCTCAGCAGCCTTTTATTATGTAAGAGCTACAGTGCAGTGCCTTTCATACTCAGTCACCACACCATGCAGACCTTGACTACATGTTGATTATTCCTTTTCACTCTTGCTGTTTGAAGGTCTCCTGTGTGAGGAAGACATAAATGAATGTGACTCTAGTCCATGCTTGAATGGAGCCCGCTGTGTTGATGACAAGAACGGTTACCACTGCACTTGTGCAAAAGGGTTCACAGGTACACCATTTTTTGTGAAAGCCAGATTTCACTCTTTCTGACCCCCAGAAATATCTTCCTGCCCTGGCCAAAGTATTTCAACCTTATTGCTGTATGTTATATATACGGTGTGTTGATTTGGTGTATTACCTTCTCTAGGTCCATGTAATCTCTTAGTGTTCTTGTAGTGCAACTCTGTGGTTTCAGTAGATCTGCCAGGTGATTGGTCTTCTGTTCCAAACTTTGCCATTAACTTACTGTATGGTGTTGAGGATACAATAATGCAAGCTACATTGGTTGCATGAATTGTTAAAAGTATATGAATTGTTAATTTTAATTTCATTTTTTAAAACTTCCGTTTTATTGTAACAATGGACTAAATGGTTTATATTAAAACTACTTCCAATCGCCATGTTCTACTGCTTTCATAGGTTTCTCTAGCAACCAGATTTATCTGTTGATTGTCATGTTGCCAAAGAACTCCACTATAAAATCACATGCAGTGTCTTCATTCTTAAGTGCTTGCAACCAACATGGAGCTCTCTCATGAGAGCTATGGTTCCAGCTTAATGTCTTTTGTAGTAGCTTTTCATTAGTTGATCAGAATAATTGCTATGATGATTTCCGTATTCAGCACAAATTACACAGTGGGCAATATCCATTTAGATTCACAACATTAATGTTAATGTATACAAATGTATATACCTACAACCTCAGTTAATGGAGTAAAACCCAATCTTGCTTAGCTACTGTGGTGTTCGGTGTTTCCCTGAAAACAGGCACTAGTCCTTAGAAATCAGGGAAGGGTCAGTGATCTTTTTCAGGTTAAATCAAAGTGGAGCTATTACTTTGTTCTTTTCTTCTCAGGTGCTCACTGTGAAACTGAGGTCAATGAATGCCTTTCGAACCCGTGTCTTAATAGAGCTGTTTGTGAAGATCGAGTTGGCAGTTTCTACTGCAAGTGCCTCCCAGGTTTTACTGGTGTCTTGTGTGAAAGAAACATCGATGAGTGTCTCAGCAGACCCTGTAGGAATGGGGCTACATGCAGAGATAGTATCAACAGCTTCAGGTGAAAAATAGATGATTCATATGATCATCAGTGTGGAAAGTCAGATCTGTCATGGTGTTTTGGACTTCTTAGATTTCAGTAAGGGATTTGGCAGTTTGATCAACTAAAAGAAGATTTTAAAAGGAAAAAAAATAAATCCTCGTGTCCCTACCCCTTAATTCCAAGGAAGATGGCAAATAGGCAGTTCAATATATAAACATGTGGGGATTGTAATATGGTAGCATGAAAGGTTAATTGTGGTTTAACCCTGAGTAGCAGCTAAGCCTCATGGCTTAAGATAAAGACAATTTGATAGGTAAAGCAAAAGCTTCAGGAGCAAACAAAGCAAGGTAAGGAGTCCATTCACTGCTTCCCATTGGCAGGCAGATATTCAGCCAGTTCCAGGAAAGCAGGGCTTCATCCCACATGAAGGTTTCTTGGGAGGAAAAAAACCATAACTGTGAACATCCTGTGCTTCCTCCTTCTTTCCCCCCAGTTTTATTGTCCCACATGATGCCACATGCTGAGGGACATCCCTGGGGCCAGCTGTCCTGGATGTGTGCCATCCAGGTTCTTTGTGCACCCCCAGCCTCCTCACTGGTGGGACAGCACAAGAAGCTGGAAAGCTCTTGGCTCTGTAGTTGCATTGTAGTTGCACTGCTCTGCAACAAACCTCATTGTGCTATCAGCATGGTTCTCATCCTAAATCTAAAACACAGCACAATACCAGCTACTAGGAAGAAAATTAATTCTATTTCAGCCCAAACCAGAACAGGTGTGAATATTGTTATTCCCCAAAAAAATCCACTTTCCCAAACCTCAAGCACTTGTCTTTCTTTCCACTAGAATAGGTAGTGACAGGTTATGTTATCGGGTAATACTACTTTTCTGGAGCCTGAATCACGGGGAGAGATATACATGCTAGGAATAAAGAGGTGAAAATATTAACACATTAACACTGATAGAATCTTCCAAATACTTCTGTATGCTTTAGGGTATCTGAACTTAGATCAGAAGTTACAAATACCAGTAAGAGTGTCGTATCCTGGATCATTGTAGAGACAGCTGTTGCTGTCTGGGTTTAACAAGTCTTTCCGTCCCTGAAGTCCCAGAAGTTTTGGTGCCTTTCAGATATCTTGGTTTTCCCTCAATGTAAGCAGTTCTGTGCCTGCAAAGTCAAATGCCTCTTATCTATAACTCTACAGACTCTGCTTCACTCATAGGAATTCAATGACTGCATCTCCCAATTTCATATGAAGAAATGCAGACACTGTATTTAAATATTGTATTGTCCCTGTTAAGAGCTAAAATGGTGCAGTCTAATCTGCTTATAGCATACTAACATACTTAAAAGGAACAACCAAAACAAAACTCTGTTAATTCTACAATATTTCTTCTGCTGATTTTTCAATATATGCCATTCCCATTGGCAGACCTGGCCTCATGGCCAGTTTTTTTATCATTACAGCAGGCACATTTGAAGTGTGCTTTTCTTCTCCTCCACAGGTGTCTGTGTGTGACAGGGTACACAGGACCAAACTGTGAAGTGAACATCAATGACTGTGACTCCAGTCCCTGCTTAAACCAAGCCACCTGTGTGGATGCCTTGAACTCGTACGTTTGTAAATGTCCCCCTGGCTTTACAGGCAGCAGGTGTGAAACAGGTACACAGGACCAAGTGTCAGAAAAAGGTGGCTTAACTAAGTCTCTGGGCAATATTGGCACTGACTGAACTGATTTCATACAGCTTTCCCAGAACGCAGATAGGGTGGTGGGACTCTGAAAGGCTGAGTGGAACCTGTGTGACTGCAGTGCTAATAAATGTAATTGCAGACAAGTAACACCATGTGTGTTAAGTTGTATCTATATGAATTTCTCTTTTCTAAGGCCCAGGTCTGTCATTTTGCAACCCAGTTGGTCTGTAAAATATAATTTGTGTTTGCTCTGTGTGTTTTAGTTAATTAGCTCTTTGTGTTTCTTGAATTTTATGTAGGACTTTGCATCACAGAGCTAGAGATTAAGGTCTGGTAGTCTCAGCTTTAGAAGTTCCCTACAGTCAACCAAAATGGATAACACCTGGTGCAATTTCCACCTGGTTGTTGGTGGAGTTACACTACACAACCACAAGGCTCAACTCCATTTGTCTTTGAGTCAATTAAAATTGTACTGTTAACACTAGTTGGTGACTCTTTAAACAGAAGTTGAGGAACTGTGTTGGTTTTACAGAGACAGTAGAGGACAATACAGGTCTTTTAGACAACATCCAGTGTTTGAGTTTAAATAGCACCCAGCTTTCAGGAGAGCTCCAGTTGGTACATTTTCATGTAGTATTCTGATAACACATGCCACTCTGCATTGACTGTGAGCAGCACAGAATTGTTGTTCTATATCAGTGTTTCAGTTCAGAAAAACAATTTTTTTTTTTTTTATATTGACTCCTGTGGGTGAAGTGGCACCAGCTGATCACCCTTTTGGGTTGTTGGATGGCAGATGGATATGTCAGTTCATTGGCAGATGGCTGAAAAGCATATCCAGTGCTGTGCAAGGTTCATGTTTGTTCTTTTTTAGATTATCAGCTTCATTTTCAGTTGTGTTTCTTCAAATCATTTGTTCTTTTTAGCCTTGGAAAGCTTAGTATGCTGGCTGATGCTAAACTACTGTACAGTCTTTCTAGTTCTGACCAATTTAAAGGGAGTAATTGTTGTAGATGTGTTCATTTTATTACATTTGGTTAGAATCAATTCAGTACTGTGTCTGTGTTTTCAGGAATGGAGCTCTGAAAGCTGTTTGTCTTTGTTGCAGAACAGTCCTCTGGTTTCAATCTTGATTTTGAAGTCTCTGGTATCTACGGGTATGTCATTCTTGATGGTGTTTTCCCATCACTTGGTGACATCACCTGTACATTCTGGATGAAATCCACTGACACCACCAACTATGGGACTCCCATTTCTTACGCAGTAGAGAACGGAAGTGATAATGCATTTCTTCTGACTGACTACAATGGGTAAATCACAAATCTGCTTTTCTGTGGCTTACAAATGTCTTGAATTGATTAAAAAAAAAAAAAGAAAAAAGAAAAAAAAAAGTCAGAATATCAGCTTTGCCTGTCTTGGCATAGGAAAACCTGAATCCAAAATCTGGATGTAACTGGAGTTTCCCTATTGTTTTGATTTCTCCTTGCTTTGTTGCCCAGCAGAAGAGTAAAGTGAAAGAAATTAGTGAAGTTTAAGAAGCAGAATATTTTTGTCTGGACTACATTTACATAATATTTAAATGATGCATTGAAACAGTGATTGGATAGAATTGAAGCTTAGCACTCAGAGTACTGAGTGCTAAAAGCAGAAACTGACTCAAGAGACAACTTTAGGAATCCACTATGCAGCCGTGACTTGAGTCTTCACATTTTGGAACAGGAACACATTACTTTATTTCATTTTATTTTGCATGTGATAGTGGTAAATTCCAAGTTCTCTCAGAAAGTACAATTATTTCAAAAGAGGTTCTTGTGTGATGAAGACAAAAGTTATCTTGTTTAGCAAATAACATTTCTCTGAGTCATGTCGGACTAGCCATCCTCTTCAGTTTGCTTCATGCAATTGAGTCTGCTTTCAACTTCCTTCCATGCAGCTGGGTTCTTTATGTAAATGGGAAAGAGAAGATCACAGACTGTCCTGCAGTGAATGACGGTAACTGGCATCACATTGCGGTCACATGGACATGCACAGATGGGGCATGGAGAGTGTACATTGATGGAAAGCTGTCTGATGGAGGCACTGGGCTCTCTGTTGGCTTAAAAATTCCTGGTATGATTTATATGTATTCCACCAGATCTGTTGCTTTTATTCCATTTTTATTGCAAAATTTTCTGTACTTGCAAATAAATGTTTACTCTTGTGTTTCTAGGATGATTTCAACATTTAGGAAGGGATCTTGTTTGCTGTTCTTGCTCACGAGGACAGTTCCCTCAGCCTTACTGAAGGCCAAGTACAGATTTGTAGGGTTAAGTAGTAGGTAGCTTGTTTGGGGGTTTTCAGGATTTAGTCCACAAAGGAGCCTGTGTTGAGCTGTTTTCGGAATGGCTTTGTGCGAATATGTTTCTCATGCAAGAAGGTTAACTGACATTTCTCTTAAAAATGTATTCTCAAAGTTGATCAGATTAACCTTTTCCTGTTACTCTCAGACATCTTTTTAAAGTTATGTTTGTACGTCTTCCTAACAAGGTGGTTTTTGCTATTTCATTGTTTTCATTGTGGTCAGCAGTCTTCCCAGTAATATCAGAAGACATGAACAGGAATACCTTCAGGATCAAAGAGCTGTGAAAGGCCTGATGTTAGACTGTTTTCAATAGTGTTTTCATATCACCACATTCAAAACTTAGAGTTTTTTAAAACTCCCTTATCAGAAAATAAAAAAAAGGCATTTCAGTCTGTGCACATTGTGCTTGTCCCTATACTTGCCAATCACATTGGAGTTATCTTAGGGACATAACCCAAAAAAGTGTGCAGGCTCAATTACATTTTGCCCGTGGTCCACACACTCTTGTGACTTATGTAATACACATCCACATAATCTGTGTTGTTGGTCAAGGAGAGAAAAAATTAATTTATGTGGGTGTCAGAATGCTGACTCTAATCAGCTGTGTGCTTCTGAGGGTTTGGAATCAAATTTGTTCTGCCTGACTTCCTAAGCTTTCTTTAAAGCAGAAAGTTCAAACTAGCACTGTGAAATATGCCCCACCTGCTCAAAACTGCATTTTCTCTTGCCCTGTAATACTCCTTACAGTGAATGCTGAGCTAGAAGCAGTCTCTTAGACCAATGCTGTAAAAGTCTTATTAACATAGGGCAACAAAAGTTTTGTTTGGTTGTTTCATCTTCCTGTGGGGATTGCATCCGTAAGGTGGTGTTTCCTAACACTGTTACAATTCTCTCTGATTCTAGGTGGTGGTGCACTTGTACTAGGACAAGAGCAAGATCAGAAAGGTGAAGGATTCAACCCAGCTGAATCTTTTGTGGGTTCTATCAGCCAACTCAATATCTGGGACCATGTCCTGTCTCCACAGCAGGTAAGTCCCTACCTCGGTGTTTGAGCAGAGGAATCTAAGCACAGGATGGGCATTTGAAAATGCATTCAGAGGTAGCTTACTGGACAGACCTCTGTTCCTACAGAATTCAGAGGGGACCAGATGAAGCTCTCTCTTAGCATAATGTGCTTAGTGTAATGAGTAGCTTTAAGAGTAGGTATGGTAAAATCAACACTGAAGTAACCTACTGTTTTGATTGAGCCTTTCTGTGTTAAGTGGCTTTGAAAGAGAAATACACAAAAGACATACACAAAAACTAGTAATCTTATTAGGAAAGGGAGAGACCCAATGAAATGAGCTCAGGGCCTGTTTTACTGGTTTCAGTTCCATCATCCTGCTATGTGTAAAGGCACATTAAATCTTTAGACAGGAGCAATCAGGATTTCAGTCAATGCATTAGACACTGTGAAAAACCTGTTAGCTAGATAGTCCCAGGAAAAGTCCAAATGATTAGTAGAACTGAATATTAGACTCCTTCTACTCAGGTACCAAAAATACAGGTTTGGAACTAAACTTACACTGAATTAAAAAACCAGTGTGGAACAAAGGATGTATTCAAGGACGGTGATCCCACAACCTTTTTGAGAGAAAAGTCTCAGTGCTCAATCATCCATAGAGTGAATATTTTTTCTTTAAATCCAGCTGGGATGTCACACTTCAATTTACAACTACTCTTTCACTCTCCCAACCTAAATGATTCTATGATTCTGCGATTCTGTCTCCTTGATTACCTCCCCATACCTCTCCAGGAGCTGCTGTTAGGCACCCCAAAACTTTCTCTGTCCCAGGCTGAACCAGCCTTCATCACACAGCCTCTTCTCACAGGTCAAATGTTCCAGCTTATCACACTCTTGATGCCCCCCCCTGAACTTGCACCAGCTTGTCGATGTCTTCCTTGTACTGAGGAGTACAAGGGGTACAAAATGGGATTCAATACTCCAGATCTTGTCTAATAAGTGCAGAGGAGAGGGAATAATCTTCCTGGCTTCCTGGCTGTGATCCTGTTCGCACAGCCAACTATGCTGTTGGTTCTCATTATTGTCAGGGCACACAGCTGCTCCATGCTTAGCTCACTGCCTGCCAGAATGCCTAGGGCCTTTTCCACAGAGCTGCTCCCTGTCCAGGCTTTTCCCAACATTTATCGTTCAGAGGGGTTTTTGTCCTTCCCATTTGTTCTTGTTCAATTTCACAAGGTCCATGTTGGCCCACGCCTCCAGCCTGTAGATCTCTGCCCTTGAGCATACTGACTACTACCTCTAGTTTGATTTTTGCAAACTTGATGAGAGTGTGCTCCATCACTTCTTCCTGGTCATTAGTATTTCAGTCCTGAAGGTCAAATAATTTGTATCTGTTGGTAACACTTGAATATCAAAGACCAAGTTCAAAGTCAGGGGCATTTCATGGGGGAAAGGGCACAATAATAAGTAATGAAAAAAGCAGGAAATAGAAAAGAAGCAAAGCAAAATCTTTGTTTACAGCATCCAAATGTCTTCTCTGTTTCTTTGTCCTTTTATTTACTACTTTGTCTTTCTGCTAGGTTCATAACTGCCCAGCAATCAGCTACTACTATTCTTAGCCTTTGATGTCATCATGTGTTGCGTTGCCAAACCAAATCTTTAGAGTTTTTTGCACCAGCAGTTATGAAGCTAGTGAACTTACATATGATTTTACAGGACACACTGATGAAGAGTTTAAGTGGGATTTTCTGAGTCTTTCTTGATGTTCACCTCTGTTTAATGCTATTGACAGGCTAGGTAAAATTCCCATTTGCTTCAAAATTTAGTACAGCTATGGTAAGGAAGAAAATCATGCCTGTCATTTGTGGTATTTGTGTTTATCTGAAAAGACAGGTGTGTGACCTGACAGGGAACTGAGCCAAGTAAGCTTGTACTAAGTTTTTTACCTCACTCATTTTAAAGCTTGGGATAGGAAATCACTATAATTATCTCAGCTATTATCAGTTTTGTACTAGCCAGCTAGAACTACTCATTAAGTCTTACCTTCCTGTTCTTGGCCGTAAAGGAAAGTAGGGTGACAGAATATGTTGTACAGTGAATAACAGGAAGGCTAAGTCCACTCATTAAGATCCCTGTATACTTTAGTTGCTCACCTACTTGCCCATTTATTTTCTATAGCTAAACCTACATACTGGTTGTTTCATTGGTGAGTAGACAGCAGTAGAAATATGAATTGTCTTTAATCATGGAAACAGAGAATAAAATCATAGAATCATTAGTTTGGAAAAGACCTGCAAGATAATCTGGTCCAATCATCCCCCTACCACCTTCTCACCCACTAAACCATGCCCCTAAGCACCACATCCAGCCTTCCCTTAAACACCTCCAGGGATGGTGACTCTACCACCTCCCTGGGCAACCCGTTCCAATGCCTGACTACTCTTTTTGAGAAGAAATTTCTACTAATTTCCAACCTGAACCTCCCCTGCCACAACTTGAGGCGATTCCCTCTTGTCCTAATGAACTGTGAGGTCTCTTCCTGCTCTAAGTTCTCTTCTGTAAAACTTTGAAGGGACAGTTTCCTTACCTGCCTGACCCATACTTGAAAATTTTCCCTGCAAATTCCTCCCAGATTGTTTGCAGCTCCTGGTTGTAACTGTTTCTATCACCACAGACTGTTGAAGTGAGATCTTTGAAATAGCCTCTGTATAAACAGAGCACATCACTCTCTTCTTCAGCTAAGTTGTCTTTAGACCCTGATCAGCCTGACTGGAGTTCAGGAGAGGAGTGATGTGAGAATAACTCAGTCTGAGGTTCATGGTATACCTTACCTCCTCACAAAGGCAGTATAGTACACTGCTTTTGGTAGTTCATTTCATCCAGCGGAGACTGCACAGAAGCCAATTAGGCTACTAAGAAAGGCAGTTTCCCAGTTGTTCACCAGGAACTGGGCACACATGGGTTTTAACCAGCTAGCTGTCCTCTGAAGCTACACTACATGTATTCATGGATAAGCTGTAGTGAGATGCACCTAGGCCACTGGGTTTTTCCTCTTTGCTCTTCCTTTCTTTCATGGTGCTGAAGAAAATATTCCTTTTTCGCTAATACGCCTTAATCCTGGTTACCCTCTGGGACTATGTTTCCTTTTTACCCCTGGAGTTACAAAGAGCAAAGGTAATGCAGTGAATTCAAAACCCTGGACTTCCATAAGAAGTTTTAAAATGCTTTTATATAGCAGAAGCCTCCCTGAACATAAAAGTAGATGGCCTCCTTTTTAACAATTTTTAAAACATCAAGTTTCCTCTTCAGGTTGCATCCTTATATGTACCTTTTTCTGTAACATAAATACATTTCTTTTTTTCATACTAACAATGTCAGTTGTATTTCAAGAATCATGTTTTATATTTGGCTTGTATGACAAGTATTCCATTAGTTATTACCTCCATACATTCCTGTCCCCAGCTAGCTGGCTTGTAAGTAGAGAATTACAATTAGTTCAATCAAAGGCCTCTTGTGTGTGGAGGGAAGAACATAACTCATTCAATAATCTGTTCTCATGTTGCATGCAGACATGGAAGGTATTTCTTTTTAATATATTTTTTAACATATTCCTACATGTTCTTTAACCAGCGCCTAACCATCTGTTTTAAATCCATAGGTAAAATCTCTGGCTACATCCTGTCCAGAAGATCTCCAAAAAGGAAATATACTAGCGTGGCCAGATTTCCTTCCAGGAGTTGTTGGAAGAGTGAAGATAGATTACAAGAGTATATTTTGTGCTGGTTAGAACTTTATTTACTAGAACCCCTTTGATCTGAACAATCTTGTAAGACTATTTCTTGAAGTTAAATATGCTAGCTTGCAGCCTTTGCCCTACTAACCTTGAATAAATTATTTAGATAACTTAACAGTTGGAACATTCAGTCCTTCATTCCTCAAATTCCAGGGTTTTGTAACAAAAGTTCATTGGAATCTCTGACAGAGATTTATTACTTCCTGAACTGAGATAGGGGAAGAGTGAAAATGGTGTTTGGTCAGAAGGAAGTTTTTCTTGTCTTTTCTTATAAAAATAATTGGACAGTATGAAAGTACCTGCTGCCTCCTCACCTTTTTTTCCTACTGATTCCTTTCCTGATGTTTTATTTTGACGATTCCAAAACTTTTTGAAAGGTTATGTCCAAGTAGGATGTAGCTTAGCATACCATTTCCCCAAACTTTCTCCTGGATAAACTTATACAAGATCAACAATCAATTAACAAATACATTGCTTTCAGCACATAGCTGCATCTCTTACTGTATTTTGTCCACAGACTGTCCATCTTTGCAAGGATCCATACCACATCTGCGTGCCTCTTCATCTGATTTAAAGCCAGGGTCAAAAGTGAGCCTTTCCTGTGATCCAGGCTTCCAGATAGTGGGAAACTCTGTTCAACATTGCCTTAACATGGGACAGTGGACACGGCCTTTTCCACGCTGTGAAAGTGAGTTGTTTCAGTGGGCTGGCAGGGTTAGGAAACATGAATTTCTGTTTGGACCTTATCACGGTTCATGGTTTGTTTATCCCTTCAGCTGTGATATGGTTGAAACCATCCATGTTACAGATGATATTTGTTTGATATCATATGTATGATACAATATGTATGATATGATATCATCATACATGCTTAAAGCTAAATTCAATTTTTACTGAGCAGGAACTATACTGCCATCTGATTCTGCCAACTTTTCTGGCAGTTTCTAATGCCTTTCTAATGCCTAAATGAGTCCCTTTGGATCAGCAAACTGATTATCTGAGGTTGCCTCCCCTGTGGCACCAGGAATGTGGAAGATACACAGGAAATGCTGGAGTATCTGAACTTGAAGTGTCACTGAGAATGTCTGGTTTGAAATAAAAGCTTTTGCATTAGTGTGTTATAGAGTAGTTTCTTAAAAGGCAACAGGAATGTCTGTCAGCACTTAGAGGTACTCCAGCACTTGCAAGATTTCTGCTAAGAAATTCTGCTAAGATTTCTGCTGCATACATTTAGGTTGCCAAGCTTCTTTGTTTCCTGCTTTCCTAGTCCTGTCATCTCCTTTCTGTATTCTCCTCTTCTATGACTGTACCTGTGATTGTAGTTGCAGTCAGTGGAGCTGACTGTATTTCTCATTTCAGCAGAACCGTAAGTTAACTGCAGAAGTAGGTATTGCGTGATCCCAAAACTACTGATGATGAAAAACAATCAAATTTGTCAAAAACACCTTAAAATAGATTGGTCTAAGTTTGATGTGGTTTTCTTGTCTTCCCCTTCATTCAGCTGTTCATAGCACAAATACAGGATCTGTCTCCTCTTCTGCCAAAATAGGATGCATATGGAGATATACCCAAAAGCAAGCCCTTTTCACTAGAGCATAATTTCTCTGGCAGAGACAGCTTTGCTTTTTCTTGGTGTGTTACCAATGACAAGGAACCAGAACCATGTTAGTGTTGTCATCCAGTCTCTGTATTGGGCCAGGCAGTTTTCCCCATTGAGCACAGAGCTTAGAACAGACCTACTCTGCCACAAGTATGTTGAGTGAATGAGGGCCCGGCTCACCTTTCTCAGCCTGTTCCCCAAGTACCTGATTAATGAAAGTGGGATGAAGATAGCTATTTCCTGCATAAAGAACCACAAAACCTATAGTGAACAGTGTGGTACAGGTCTAGTCAGAAAAACTTCTTCTACTGGTTGTAGCCAGCTCATTGTAATCATTGCCTTCACCCACCAGGATCCTGTTCGTCCTTCTGCTACCACACACCCAAAAATCCACAGGTCCACATCCCCTGACAGCCTGTCTTTGTTACAGGCTCTTCCATTCTATCCCTCTGCATCAAGTACTTGGCTTCCAATACCATGGGCTCTAAACACACTGTCTTACTGTGTGATCCTTAAAAACGCCTGGGGAGCAAGGAAATGCTGCAGTCCTTGTGGTTACAACGATGGGCTGTGTAACCACTGGGATAAGTACATGTCATCTTCATTGAAATGAAGATACAAGCAGCTCTGCTAGAATAAGTAGCAGCCTCTGGCAGCCAGGTACAGTGACACCTTCTGCCGGCACAGCTGGGAACAGCAAGGATTATTTACTATAGTCAAAGTCAGAGTGATGCCACGGGTTGTAAGGTCAGTTCCCATCTCTCTATCATAGCTAGTTTTGCAGTGCTCAAACACAGTAACACTGAGATTGTTTTTCAGTGAAGGGAAACGCTTGGAACCTCCATGCAAACTTAATTTTCCTTTCTCCTTAAAACTCACTAAGGATCATTTATTACTGGGGAAATGCATTGGGACTGAAAGGCACCTGCTCAGATATTAGTCACAGATGGCTTTTCCAGAACTAGCAGAGTAGCAGGAGCTGAAGCGTCCTGCTCAGTCTCTGTCAGAGAAAAAACGAAGGCCCTCCAGTGGACCTGGAATCAATTAGCTACCTCAGAAAAATTTGGGGCCTTCTTGTGGATGCGATTCCACAGTTGTAGCATAGAAAATCTCTCTGGTGGTGGCTCTGATGTGGAATTATTGTGAAGTTGACCTGTGCCCTTTTTTCACTCACATTGCAGGAATCAGCTGTGGAGTGCCTCCACCTTTAGAAAATGGGGGTTATGCAGCTGAGGACTTCTTTGCTGGCAGTACCATTACCTATCAGTGCAACAATGGCTACTATTTGTTGGGCGACTTCGAGATGTTCTGCAAGGACAATGGGAGCTGGAGCAGCATTTCACCATCTTGCCTTGGTGAGACACACCATGCATTTGGCTGCAAGAGCTGGCAGTCTTGCACTTCCATGCCCTTGGGTTTGGGTGGGATTTCATTCTGAAATTGTGAAAGCTAGCCAGAATCTCAGAAATTACTCTCCAAAATACTCACATTTCTGAAATCCTGTGCTCAGCACTGTGTCAAAACAGGACTCCAGTCTGGCACCTTTCCCTCTCAGTCCCCTTGTAGGACCCAAATCCTGTGCTTCCTACCTAATAAACCTGCATTGCACTCCCAGCCTCTCTCCTTCCAGGTTCATTTAGCCCTGGAGTCGTTGTATTCTCTGCTTCGAACCTGTGCATTTCCCTGCACTTCAGCATGCCTGTCAGCAAGCAGCTGCAGCATTGAGAAGGCTGGGAGTGCAGTTATGGACAGAGTTCACAGAATTGCCACACTATAACATACTTCCTGGTCAGCTGGATCTGATGTACCAGATGCAGCTACAGGAACTGAAAGGTGAGAGACTAGCACAGTACTGCATACAGAGGGCTGGTGGTAGGGCCATGTCTCCAGCAGAACCCAGCTGGAATCCCCTAGCTAGCTGTACTCAGGTTATTTCTGTCTTGGTCATGCTTAACATGTGAATTGCGGGGTAATAACCTGGCAAGGCATTTATGTTTGATTTGACTGGTTGTTTTTCCTAAGCATGTAGATACAGAACATTTATTTTTTTCAGTCAAGATGAGTAAAAGCAAAATGAACAGCCTCTTAGTTCTGCCAAAATTCACTTTGGAGTAGGATCCATCTTGTTTTATAGAATCTTATCCATCAAGACTCCTCCAGAACCTCCAGACAGACCATCCAGACTGTTGTTCCTGTCTTTGCTGTTCACCTTTGCACTTTATACAAAGGTCTAAACTTGAGCAGGCACAAAACAAATGCTGCAAGGCTGTCCATGTAGTTCAGCATCTGTGCAGTATAGAGAGTAATTTGGGAAGGAAGTGCCCTGTGCCCCACCTTCTAGCTTGTCTTCTCTCTGATAAAGCAGAACAGACATGGAAAATGGGAAAAAAAAAGAAAAGAAAAGAAAAATAAATAAATGAAATGAAAACCCTGGCCCATACTTTACCTTCTTTATTCACACTCCAGATAGGTGCTAATGAAGCATGATACAACTCTAGGCATTCCTTTTGCTGTTACAGATCTGATTCATAGTGTCCTTCCACTCTGCCTTGCCTTCCCTTTACAATACATTACTGAGGAGCAGTCATTCCATTTCTGCTGCGGTAGCACTTCGCATTCTCTTGATACTTGCATAATTGGCAACTGTTTTGATTTAAAGGAGCCATTTTTATCCTGCATGTCAGAGAGAAACTCCCTTTCTTTTCAGAGCATTGTCAGGTTCTTTCATGCTGGCCAGACTCATTCAGCAGTGAGGAATGAGCACACCAATTCAGATCTTGTTGCTTTTTTAACTGAGTTGCTTTTTTTTTGCCTGGAAATAGGCAAAGAACTCCAGCTACGTGTTTGTACTGTACCTAGTTCAACAGCTGTCCTGTAGCAGGGCTTAGAAATGAAGAATTATTCACTCTCTTAATGGTCTGATTTATATGGGGAATAATCCCTGATGCCAGCATTTTTCAATGAGATATTTTGAAATTGATCCTTGCAATTTATTACTCAATGTTTACATACCAAGAACACTTCTGCTCAGTCAGGATTTGAAAGCTGATATGAAGTAATCTGGAGCCAGGGATATTTTTAGCTGTACAGTACCAAGTGACTTGGAGCATAAATTATTGGTTGACATTTCTAGGCATTGTTATCATATAAATAGATAAATGTAATAACTGATATGCTTTGAAATTATCTGAACTTTTTCTGGCAACTGCAGGTTCTTCTCTTTCCTAATCTAGTGTAATTCTCTGTAGCAAAGATGGGGCTTTGCTTGTATTTTGTGTTTCCCATATTGGCTAAGTAGTTGGGAAGTTTGAGGTGTAGAGGATTTCCCAAGTAAGTATGTAATGCAAAGTCATTAAATTAGCGTCTGTCAGAAACTGTCTGGTAGTGTCTGTCAAAACTGGTAGACAATAGCACATGAGTTACAATGTCTGTACATGAGTTCCCTACCTGGAAAGAAGGTACTTTTTGTGGAAGTATTGACTGAAGGTTAATGGGGATTTGTCTCTCGTTTTCTCACTTTTACAATATTTTATAGTAAATTATCTGGAAATGTAAACACTAATTTAAAGATTAAATCTTATTACTAGTACATTAAAACTGTGATTGAGTTGAGTGATTTTTCATTATACTAATTAAACTGATTCCTCTTGTTGATTAGTGAGACAGATGTTTGAAGCAGATGCAAATTACAATTACCACCCTAGAGACATCTTTATTATGTTTCTTTTTTGTAGATGTTGATGAATGTGCTGTTGGATCAGACTGTGACGAGCACGCATCTTGTCTTAACACAAATGGATCCTATATTTGCACTTGCATACCTCCTTACAAAGGAGATGGTAAAAAATGTGCAGGTATGAGAAAGAAAAACATCAGGCTAGCCTTCCAAGAGTCTGTATGGGCTAGTATCCTGTCTTCTGCTGTGAAGAAGACTGACTTCAATTATTTCAATAACTGAGTAATTTATAATTATTCAAATTACTGTTGCCAGTAATTGATAGGAGGGAGGTACAAGAGCAAGCACGTTCTCATATCCAAATCAATTTGGCCTGAATCAGGCTGCAATGAAGTGTGATGAAGAAATATTTAAATGCAGGCATTTGAGTCAAGGTTGAGCTGCCTCTGGAAACATTAAGCAAGGTAGCTTTGTGTAAAGACTGCAAGATATTGGCATAGGTTGGCATAAAAAGTGTCTGATCTGATTTCAAGTTGAGGGCTGGACTGGGCTTTCTCTCACAGGGGAAAAAATGGTTGCAAGATGTATTTGTTTCTGACAATGAATGCAAGCAGCCACAGTGTTCATACTGTGAATGCAAACTCAGTTACAGAGAGCTGTATCAAGATCAGCTTACTTGCATGAGTCTTCAGTTTCGGTCACTTACGTACAGAACAGGGAAAAGCTGGCAAGCCTGTAAATTACTTGTAGGTATTTTCCATGTTTGTCTTTCCTACTTTCAGAAGATTCCCAAGGATATCTCCTGCAACTTGTTCATAAAACCTGGTACTTAGTGATGTTATTAATAGTTTTTTCTCTTCTTTCTCAGAACCGGTGAAGTGCCGTAATCCAGGAAATCCAGCAAATGGACGTTTGTATGGGGACATTTACAGTGTTGGCAGTGAAGTAACATTTTCCTGTGAAGAAGGGTTTCAGCTGACAGGAGTGACTAAACTTACATGCATGGAGTCTGGACAGTGGAGCCACCCAATACCATATTGTGAAGGTGTAGTTACTGGGGAGAATGCTGATTTTAACATGCATTGTGATGGAGTTGGTAGGGGAAAAGTCTAGAGATTTGAGAGACTTCAGAGACCTTGACAGCTAATGCAACCTTGTTCCAAAAGTCTTGGGTCACAAGGCTGAAGTCTCTATTGTCTTTAAAGATATAAGCACCAGCTGAAGCTTTTCTGACAGTTGTTATGTTCACAGTGGCACTCCTACACAGATTCTCAGAAGTGACAAAGGTGTAGACTCATGTCTTTCTCGTAATGTAAGCTTTAAAACTGTCTTTCTTCTCCAAGCAGCCTCCTGTTTTCAAGGAACTTGTGGAAACTTAATGTCTTAAAGATTATTAACAGTATACCAGTGGATAAAAATCATCCAGGGAGGACAGGCTACTGCACATACATATACATGGCATAATTGTGGAAATAATTTTAGAGAAACAGAACTAATGAGATGAAACAACAGGGTAAAAGGAAGGGGTGGAAAAGAACAAACCAAAAGGATTTTTTTTCCATAGGAAGAGATGGAGATGGAGTCCTCTTGATGGTAAAGCGTGTGGGGTTTGGAACATTCCTAACTGGCAATTTCCAGTTAGTTAAATTTCTCCACAAGGTGAAGACAAATAATGAGCCCTACATGTCAGTTATAGCTTAGCCAAGAACCCATTGTTTTCGAGAGCTTTAGATCTCTTCAAGCGTATTTAGTAAAAACAAAGAAAATCCTGACGTTGTTATTTTTGATTTATGTTGTATCAACCTCTCTTGTGATCCTGTCTTTTTAAAGCTATATCCTGTGGAGGTCCAGTTATTCCAGAGAACGGTGTCATTTTGGGCTCAAATTTTACATACCGCAGCATGGTGATATACAGGTACGAATTCAGTGTATTTGAAGTGCTTTATTAATGACTGAGCATCTGGCAACAAATGAGAGTTTATCTAAATTCAGAGAGTGGTTGAAACAAATGGGGAGGAGGAAGATGGGATTAAAGTAATGGAAAGACATTTGTTTATAGCTGTGGCTGTTCATTAGCAAAGCTGAATTTTTGCTGCTGTGCTAATTCTCTGCGCTACAGAGAAAACTAGCATATGAGGGTGTGGATGAAGGGGTGTGAAAGGGGTGGCCAGTGAGGTTGTGCATAAAGACTCTGCATTTGATAACACTTATTTTCTTCTCACACAGATGCAATGATGGGTACAGCTTAGTGGGTGAAAAGGAAATTCTTTGCCTTGCTAGTGGCGTTTGGAATCTTCCTCCCCCCTCCTGTGAAATGGTGATGTGTCCTAGCCCACAGAATATCAGCAATGGAAAATACACACTTACTGGCACAACCTACCTTTCCTCTGTGTCATACACCTGTGACAATGGATACAGGTAAATGCAGAAACATTCCTGAATCAAATGCAGGCAGCATGCTTTTGCATTTAAAACATTTTCTGAAAGATCTAACTTACATCTGAAAAAGACAAGGCTGTGATGATTGCTCAGAAAGATAGAGTACTAAAAGAAAAATAAAAAAGACTTCTTTATATCTTGGAAGTAATTCCTGGTTTTCGTACTAAATTGGAGCAATTCAAGAAGGCCATTCAATATCTTCCATGCATATATATATATATATAAACAACATTTTCATTTTTACCATTAAACTCTTAACACATATTTTGAATATTTGTAAATCAGTTCTCATTATTTTTGAAGCTCTCATTTGTCTTTAAAGATTATCATTCACCTAATTAGCTTTGGAGCATATGTAGTATTATGTTTAGTATTGTTTTACAATGCCTTTGATGAAAGAATCTTTTGGAATTTACCCATTTACTCCTTCAAAGCTCTGCAGCAGTTACTTGCTTTTGGCTTTTATTCTGTTTGACGTTTCTAAGCAAATATATAAGAAAAATGTTTTTATTAGGCTGCAATTAAGTGTTTAAGTCTCCATGAGAGAATCAGGGCTCAGACTTAAGCCTGGTTGCAACTCTCAAGATAGGCATGGTGTTGCTGGTATACAAGTGAATCTTTAAGCTTAAGTAAACATTTAAGCACCCCACAACCTTTTGTAGCTCAAAAATGGACAAAGCTACAGCAGAATTAAATATGTGTGTCTGCACAGTGCATTGAGGCCCCACGTGAATTCCACCAGCTTTCTCCTCAAAATACCTGAAAAACAGCTTTTCTGAGAGCATCGGCAGTGTGTTGTCATGAATTGGAGATTCTGACCTGTGCTGAAGTCAGATGCCCTTTGGCTTCTCTGAGGCCAGGAAACCAATGAGAAGCAAAGCACCTCTTGCTTTCTCTGTTTCTCACCCAGCCTCATGCAGCAGTCTAAATAATGATCTTTGTGTCTCAGCCTTCAGGGACCCTCTGTACTTGTCTGTGCATCTTCAGGGAACTGGAACAGCACACCACCAGCTTGCAGCATTGTCTCTTGTGGGTCCCCTCCTGCCATCAAAGATGCGATCATAAATGGAAGTAACTTTACGTTTGGAAGCACGGTCTCTTACACATGTAAGGAAGGGTATGTATATTCTTACTACTAGACTAATACACAGGGCAAGTAAAACTCATACAGGCCACCCAGGCTTACTGGCAACACTGTGTGCTCTGTTGTTTCATGACGTCATAACTGCTCATGAATTCATTTTCACTTCTCCTGTCTTGACTTTCTGGAAATTAAATGTGAAGGAAACGTTTTGTGGGCTGGCAGGGTTAGTATGGGACACCAAAGCATTTCCTAAAGTGGTCAGCTCCACATCAGCTGTATACACCCCAGAAAAGAAGAATGGAGAGGATTCAGAGGGCATGATAGATCAGTCTCTTGGACTAGTCCTTCTCTGGTAAACTCAAGGCTGTGATCACAAAGAATTCCCTATGTCTCATCACACTGTAAGAATTCTATTTGTTTCCTTTTTAGAAACGGTGTTATAAACTTTGCTTACTTAAAACTGCTCCTTTACTGAGGTGCATAATTTTTCTTGATTTCCATCTATGCAGTGTAGTGACCTTTTCAGACCCAATTTTATCAAAGACATGGCCCCACTCTGATGATCTAGGATGATTGTAATGCCGGCCTCTGATCCTGGAAGAACCTTTGCACATGTGTATCTTTACAGCCTGTAAGCCGTTGCATTGAATTCCTTGAAACTGTTCTGTCCAAAAGGCAGAGTACATATGAAGAGCGTTTGCAAGGTCAGGCCTTAAGTGACTGGAGCATTTTGTGCTTCTTGATGAAAAAGGGTAGATTAGTGCAACAGTGTTTTTTCTTTTAAACTAGTTTTGCAATATTATTTGAAACATCATTGAAATAAATCCTTCTTACTCTTTTTTCTTGACCGTACTAAAATTCAAAAAGCTGTGCAAGTATTATAAATAGGTTAGGATATCAGCATTTAAAGAGGGTCACTGCTGTCTGTGTGACAATTGATAGAGTGGATAATATTAAGCATTGGCACATAATAGGCTATTTTTCTGGAATCCAGTCACAAAGCTCTGAAAACATATCCTGCAAACAAGACAAAACACTCTTCCAGAAGTTGCCATCAAAGTCTAAATAACTGGTTCCCAGGCTGCAGCTGGAGTTACTGGGACCTGTAGAATAGATAATGTTTCTTTGCTTTTCATATGAGACACTACTTAAAACTGAGCAAAAAGATTGTCAAAGATAACAAACTGCATGTTTAAGCAGCAGGAATTTAAATTAGTTGATGAGCAGCAGGGAATAATGCCTGTCACTGCATCCCAGAGAGAGAGTAAAGAAACTTAACTGCATTTTGAGTAATCACACAGTAGAACTTCATTGTAAAATATTATATTTTTTTTTAATCGGGACTAAAAATACTTGTTTTTATATCAGTTTCTACAGTGTTTTTTTAGGAAGTTGTTACAAAATTGCTACATGCATTATTGGCAACAGCATTTCTACGTAAATCGCCAAGGAGCTTCTTATTGTTTGCAAGTATGAAAATAGGTTGATACAGCTGATAACAGGAATCCAAAAGACTTTTATAGGCTTTTCATCTCTTCCTCCTCCCTTCAGTTCTGCTAGAGGGCAATAATTTCTGAGTGGGACAGTTTCTTTGAGGGGTGGACAAACTACCACAGCACAATACTAGGTTTGTTGCAATAGTGAAGTTTCAATCAAAATGGAAGTTCAGAAATGGCAATCAGATGGACAGACCAGAGAAGGGCATTATGCTCAAGGTCTTCTGGGTTCTCCCTTATTGTGATACCTCACGTATGGACACATTGGCTTTGAGATTTTACGTTTGAAATAGCTGTTGTAAAGCATCCTATTTGTCTGTCTGCTAGGGTACTAGCAAACTTGTTCTGTGGGGGCTTCAGGAAACTGTACATTTGACAATACTTACTGTTTTGACTCCCTGTGTGGTTTCCTTATCCACAGTTACACATTAGATGGCCCTGCAACCATAGAGTGCTTAGCCAGTGGTGAGTGGAGCATGCACCACCAGCAGTGCCTGGCAGTATCCTGTGACGAACCACCCCATGTGGAAAATGCATCGCCGCAGAGAGCCCACCGCCTCTTTGGTGATACAGCTTATTACTTCTGCTCAGATGGCTACAGCTTAGCTGATAACTCTCAGCTGCTTTGCAATGCAGAAGGGAAGTGGGTGCCTCCAGAGGGCAAGAAGATGCCCCACTGCATAGCTGATTTCTGTGAAAAGCCATCCACTGTCTCATACAGCATCCTGGAGTCCGTCAGTAAAGCCAGGTTCACAGCCGGCTCCATTGTGAGCTTCAAGTGCATGGAAGGCTTCGTCCTGAACACCTCGGCCAAGATCGAGTGCCTTCGAGGGGGTCTCTGGAATCCTTCTCCTTTGAGCATCCAGTGCATCCCAGTTCGCTGTGGAGAACCTCCCCACATTGCCAATGGCTATGCCAGTGGGGCCAACTACAGCTTCGGAGCAGTGGTGGCTTACAGCTGCAACAAGGGCTTTTATATCAAGGGGGAGAAGAAGCGGACCTGTGAGGCCACTGGCAACTGGAGTGGCAATTTGCCCACCTGCCACCCAGTGTCCTGTGGAGAACCACCCCAGCTTGAGAATGGCTTTATTAAGGTATGAAATGAGTTTTCTCATCTGCCTGGTAGCATAGCAAACTGAATGTCTTCATAATTGATGTTGTTCTTTTTTTTCTCTCTTCTTTTTTGCTTTGCTGTTAAAATTGTGGAAAGATGTGACTGGATGGAACAAATACACAATGGAAAAATGGGTGGATTTGTAGAAGAATCATATCTAAAAAACACAGACATTTATGTGGTATTTCCTATCTTAAATTGGGTTTTCGGTTAGGAAACTCAAGGTGTAGTATTATAGTCAATTGATTTCCTTGATATCTCGCTCTTCAGTTGTTCAGGCCATGGGTGGCTTTCCAAGAGCCATCTGGAGATGTATGAAGTACTATTGCCAGTTCACAGGCCTTGCTCTTTTTACTGCCATGAAAAGGAATCTAATTTGAAATAGATACATCACTTTGGGATAATTTCTCTGCTTTGGATGCAAGAACATTTCTTTACCGAGGTCAGAACTTGTCCTTTTTCTGTCAAATTACATTACAACAATGCCTAAAGTTAAAGATCTCCTTGTGGCAGCCCAAGGCTGTAAAAACTACTCAGTCTGTGTTGTGTTTTGGTGCGCGAGAATAACACTGGCAAGGAAGATCAAAAACATCATCGTAAAGATTCAGTTTAGAACTTCTTACGCATTTTTCTTCTGAACTTTTCTCCTCCTTCCTTAAATCTAGCCACCAGGTAATCTACATTTTTTTAAAAATGGGGTTTTTGGGCATCCCAATTCCTACATGAGCTTTCATTAGCTATAGCAACAATTACTGTTCAGACTTCCACACAGATAGGTCTTCTAAATAATGTATATCACTCTGTGTTGTCTCACCTAAACAGGGCTACTCCTCCAGATACTCCTTCTGTTAGAGACATTTTTTAATATCACAGTCAGAGCTCAGCCTGCAACCTCATTGAGCTTCTCAGCTGCCTGCTCAGGACCCTCCAGCTGCACATGCAGCACTTATAAAAGTCTCCTGGTAGTAGTACACCTGAAGGCTCCAGCCTTGAATACACCTGTAAGCTAAAGAAACAAAGCAGCAATAGGCTAATAGTTTCCTAGCAGCTTCTCCCAATATGTTTCTTTTCTGTCTTCCTGTCTACATAACTTTTGACCTCGTAGGTCAGGAAGGGAGAAAGCAGGAGGAAATACTTTCTAGATTTGCCTTGAGTGTTCTCTTTTCTTTCAATGTTGTGGTCAGATTTCCTGACAGCAGAATGCAGTATTTGATGCAAGACATGCTGTGTCTGTTACTTAGGTTTGTTTCTCTGCAGACAGCCTTGACCACTGCCTGGGATTCAGCTATAATCTAGACCAAGAAAACAGAAGTAATACTGTAATTCTTCCAGTGTGCCAGTCATGCATCTTCATTTCAGATATGTCTGTGTCTCATCTGTTTTACAGGAAACAACTGGACACTTCTTTGAGAATCAGGCAAGTTATCAGTGCAAGTCTGGCTACCACCTGGTTGGGAGCTCGCTATTTATCTGCCAAGCCAATCGGCAGTGGTACAGTGAATCACCTCCTCGCTGCGTTCCCCTCAGCTGTGGAAAGCCACCACCCATCCAGCATGGCTATTCCAAAGGAGAAACCTTTGATTTGGGCTCCAAAGTCGAGTTTTTCTGTGATGAAGGCTACGAGCTGATTGGAGATGTGTCTTGGACATGTCAGAAGTCTGGGAAATGGAACAAAAAACAAAGCCCAACGTGTGTACCAACAAAATGCCCAGAACCACCCTTGGCAGAAAACCAGCTAGTCTTGAGGGAAGTGACTAACCAAGTTGGTGTTGTGCAGTTCTCCTGCAAAGAGGGTTATGTTTTGCATGGCTCCTCTGTACTGAAATGCTTGCCCTCTCAACAGTGGAATGATTCCTTTCCCTTCTGCAAGGTCGTACAGTGTCCTGCACCTCCATACATCCCCTTCAGCGACCCCTTGACTTTATCACTTCTTTTTGATAGCACTGTGAGGTACATCTGTGTGGATGGGTTTTTACTGAAGGGTGAATCTACTATCAGATGCCAGGCTGATGGCTCATGGAGCTTGCCTTTGCCAGAATGTGTTCCTGTGGAGTGCCCCCAGCCAGAAGAAATTCAAAATGGCATTGTTGATGTGCAAGGCCTCACCTTCCTCAGCACAGCTCTCTATACTTGTAAACCAGGCTTTGAACTGATGGGGAACACAACTATCCTCTGTGGAGAAGATGGACAGTGGCTTGGAGGAAGGCCAGCTTGCAAACCCATTGAATGCCCAAGGCCTAAGAAGATCCTCAATGGCAAATACTCATTCACAAACTTCCATTATGGGCAGACTGTTAGGTATTCCTGCGACAGAGGTTTCCAGCTCCAAGGAGAGGAAACACTGAGCTGCTTAGAGACAGGAGAGTGGAGTGCAGATGTTCCCTCCTGCAAAGCCATAAGTTGCCAGCCCCCTCAGCCTATTGAGAATGGCTTTGTGGAGGGTGCAGATTACAGCTATGGGGCCATGGTCATTTACAGCTGTGTTCCTGGCTTCCAGCTGTCTGGCCTTGCCATGCAGACCTGTGAAGAATCAGGCTGGTCTAGCTCCACTCCATCTTGCCTCCCAACGGACTGTGGCCTACCTCCTCACATTGACTTCGGGGAGTATGTGCAGGTGAGACACAGGGAAAGACGTTCAGACCAGGATAGCGTTACAGAGAGTCCCTCCCTTTCACACATGCTGCTGGTTGGCAATTTGAAGGACTTCAAAAGTTCTTCGAAGGAGAACAGTGCAATGCAGCTGACCACTTTCTTATTTGGAACTATCATTTTATACACATGTTACTCTGGCTATGAGCTCTTGGGAAACCCCGTTCTAGCTTGCCAAGAAGATGGGGTCTGGAATGGCACTGCCCCCTCCTGTGTTTCCATAGAATGCACATTGCTGTCACCTCCAGAGAATGGAATTTTACATTTCACTGAGAACACGCTCGGTAGTGTGGTGCAGTATACCTGTAAGCCAGGGTTTACACTTGTTGGCTTGGACACACGGCTGTGTTTGCCAAATCGGCAGTGGAGTAACACTGCTCCATACTGCAAAGCGGTAACATGCAGCTCACCTGCCCAGCTGATGAATGGGAGTGTAAGAGGGGAAAACTACACATATGGGAGCATTGTCTACTATGAGTGTGATCCTGGCTACCAGTTAAATGGCCCCACAGAGAGGAGGTGCCAAGAGAACCAGAAATGGGATGGCAGTGAACCAATTTGCATCCCTGTTTCCTGTAGCCCACCATCAGTTCTGGAGAATGGTCAAGTGTCTGGAGAGGAGTACACGTTCCAGAGGCATACAGAGTATAGCTGCAACGAAGGTTTCCTGTTAGTTGGGGACAGGAGTAGAGTCTGCCTTGCAAATGGAAGCTGGAGTGGAATTGCTCCAGTTTGCAAAGCTGTGACCTGCCCCATGCCTCTGCCTCTTCCCAACGGGAGAATTATTGGCTCAGATTTTGGCTTTAGGAAAGAAGTGCAGTATCACTGCAACGAAGGATATAACCTGCAAGGAACGTCCACGCTTACCTGTCAGAGTGATGGTACCTGGGATTCAGAAGCTCCACACTGTGAGCCAGTCATTTGTGGACCTCCTGAAGACATCTCCCATGGCTTTCTGAACGGCTCAGACTTTACCTATGGGGAATTAGCCCAGTATGTGTGCTTCCGTGGATATGAGCTGCATGGTAATTCTTTACGGCAATGTTTGTCCAATGGTTCCTGGAGTGGAAGCCTTCCATCCTGCCTTCCCTGTGAGTGCCCTACGCCACAGATCCAGAATGGAGTTGTCCTTGGTGAAGATTTCAGCTGTGGGAAAAGTGCCCAGTTTCAATGCCTGGAGGGCTTTAAACTGCTAGGGCCTTCCAAAATCACCTGTGAGGCAGCTGGCAGGTGGAGTTCTGGGTTTCCTAGGTGTGGGCAGATTTCCTGCGGCTCCCCACCCATCATCCCCAACACATTTATCAATGGGAGCAGCTCTGCAGATGAGAACACCATCATATATACCTGCTTGACGGGTTTTGTCATGCAGGGGAGTCCAGAACTGACTTGTGTGGAGACAGGTGTCTGGAAGAAGCCATACCCAAGCTGTGAGCTGCTAAGCTGTGGCCCACCACCTTCTGTCCCCAATGCAGAGGTTCTTGGGAACACTCATACCTATGGGAGCAAGGTCCAGTACAGGTAAGAACACTGGTGCCATTCTGTTTCCATTAGAGTCTCTTAAGGAATGAAGATGGAAAATTTATGCACCCTTTTTAGAAGACCTGGAAGGAAAGTTACACCTTATCATATGCATAGATAGACAAAGCCCACGTTCCCATGCCCATAAAAATATCTGGACCACTGATAAAACTCCAGCAAGGTATTTCAACATGCTGGGCTGCACTCATCCACCACCTTGGTTTCCTGTTCCTCTTTGCTTTCCTCCTGTTCCTCTGAAACACTAGGGCATGGAATTTCTTTTCCCCTTTTGGCATACCATTTATCTCTTCTTCCTGCTTCAGCTACCTAATGTAACACAGAAGGGCTGGTCTCCTGAAGTCCCATTTTCTGTACTGCAGCATTGCACTGTCAACAAGTGCTGTTGATGCATGCTTACTCCTGCGTCATAGACAAGAAAAATGGGTTTCTGTTGGTTTCTTGGGAGTGTGCACACTGCAGATCTCCTTCTCCAAGGTGAGGAATTCCTTGGCAGAAGGGGAGATGTTGTTTTGGCAGTAAAAGCAATAAACAGTAGGGGACATAACTGTGAGATTGCATGTGGATGAATTTAACAAAATCAGACATTACAGTGCATCTTTAACAAGATGAAGGGGGTCAGCCAACCTACAACTAACCCCACTTCTGGCCAGACCCTGCAAGCTAGTTGAGTTGATCTTGGTGAAGCACTGCATGGCACAGAGCAAATCAGCCTGAAACTTCTAAGCAAGCAATCGGTGATCAGTCTAAGGCTTTGTTTACTCTTGGAAGAAAATTAGATTATCTTTAGAAATGGTGGTTGCAAATGGGATATTCAGCAATTGGGAATCAAGAAGCTGCAGTAGCATTTGGCACTCTTCGCAGTTTACTTAACCCAAAGCCCTCCTCACAAATGGAAGGGCAGGGATTGCACCAGCGCATTTGGTATTCTCTAAGCACTAAAGCTACCACCTCACTTTCCCTGGTGGTGCTTCAGCAACATGAAGCAGCTGGAGATGAAGTCTGAAATTTCCAGCTCTTGCAACAGAATAAACTCAGTCTAGGTATGCTTCCTGTAGGGTTTGCTTGAAATAATGGAGAAGTCACCAAGAGTGCTTATGAACAAGAAATGTTGAAAAATGTCTTTGTAACTTGTGGATCAGTTTGTCCCCACAGTGTTCCTGTGGTCAGGTGTTAATGCTCTGTTGCAGATGCCTGGAAGGCTATACAATGGTGACAGAGGAGGATGTATGCACTTGCCAGGAAGATGGACAGTGGTCTCCTCAAAGTATTTCCTGTTGCCCCAGAAAGTGTCCACTCCCAGGAAATATCACCCATATAATAGTGCTTGGGGACAACTTCACTGTGAATGCAAACATCACTTTGTCATGTGTAGAAGGCTATACGCTGGTGGGAGTGAGCACATCTACATGCAAGGTATAGTATTATCTGCACTATTTTATTTTGCAGGCTCTGTTGAATTCAAGAGTTGTCCTCTTGCCCTCATTAGCTTTTGGCTCTTAATTGCACACAACAAAAAAATGTAAAGCATGTCCTGCAAAATGTAATATATATGCCTTCTTGTTCGCCAGTATACACATACAGACTTTCAGAACTGGAAATTAATGATTTCTTCTGTCTAAAACTAATGCTTTCCTGTAGAAAAGCATTCCTTATGTCACATGTAGGAGAGTAAATCATGTACTTTTTGCAGGATTAGTACTTTTGGTAAGCAAAGGGTCTCCTCTTGCTTTGCTCTTTCAAAGATCTGTTGAAGTAGGAGTAAGTATGTTTGATTGTCTGTTCAGGTATTAGACCTCCTTTAGGACCTGGGCAAGCAGATGAAGCACTTAGCCATAGTATGAGACTTTCAGCCAAGAGAAAAAAAAGTACAGAACATGGAACTGAGCACCTGTAGTTTCATTCCTCTCCTGAGGGGTTCCTGAGCTATTAGATGACCTTGTATAAGTGAACTTGCTTTTCAAGGTTCTGTTTCCCCATTTATATTTTGTTCCTTCTGTCTTTCAAGGCTGGGCATTCCTTTCATAGCTGAGCTCCAGTCTTTGTTGACGTCTTAGAAGTGCTACTTATATTACTGAGTTTCTTCAAAGATTTCACAGATAATATTACATTAACTACACCAGTATGCCCACAGCTATTGGATGTTTCTGCTACAATTTTCCTAACTTTTTAATTTAGATACGAATTTAGCATATGGAATGACGCATTCACACTTTTTATCACACTTATTTTTCAGGAGAGTGGTGTTTGGGTGCCAGTGTTTTCTGATGACATCTGCATTCCTGTGTCATGTGGGACCCCGGAATCTCCAGAGCACGGATTTGTGGTTGGCACCAAATTCAGTTATAAAGACATTGTTCTTTATAAATGTGATCCTGGCTATGAATTACAAGTAAGCAAGCTCAATCTCTAGCACTCTAGAGCTTTAGTTATCCTTTCTTCACTGTTCCTATGTAATGACTGTGAAAATGTATTATGCCTGTTCCCTATTGATGTATTTCCTTAGCTGCTACAGAAGTTCAATATCTGCTTTTGTTGTTGTCTATAGAATGCCCCTGGTATGTCTGGGGTATTACTTGAATTAGTTAACAGTATAACTGAAGCAAATATAAGCATTCTGTTCAAAAGCATGTATTCAGCAAATATCTTTCAGTGTTGTTTTTTTATGGCTGAAGATTATTTCAATCCTCAAAGTACAGCTTTTATGTTACTTCTGTGCATAATGATACATACTTGTGACCATAAATCATGGAAGAGTTAATTTCTTGCATGTGCTCTCTTGAACTAGCTCTCTGTTCTCAGTTAGATCATCTTTTTCCATTTTCCAATCTCATAACATGCCAAGCTCTGTCTTCTGCATTCTGACTTTGAAACTCAAAGCTCCTGATTAAATGGCACTGCCCTCAGTTCTGTGATATTGCTAGATGATGTGGAAGTGATTTGTCTTTTTTGATAAGACAAAGAGATTACAATTTGTTTAATGGCAGCGTTATTCCCTGGTGGAGATGTGAACAAAGTCCTTTCCTGTCTATTGTTTTTATTATGAGCATGGAGCTATTGTTCCTATCTGAGCTCTGGAGCACCACTGATGTCCAGTTACCAGGCCTCATGCTAGCCATTTCATAGCAGCCTCATGTTTTCAAAATTGCAATGAGTTTAGAAGTGAAAATTCATTGCTGAGGTACAGCATGGCCTTCACCATCCCCAGGTGATGGCAGAATATGGGACAATCCTGTCCAGAGGCATTAAGTAGCAATGACAGGTGCTGTCTCTTAACTCTGCACTTCATGAGTACCAAACAAAGTGCAGTATCATGCTTTCTTGGTACTGTGGTAACACTGATAATATATACAAACTTCATGCATGTGAATACACCCAGACAGTATTGCATTCACTTGGTCTCTCAGTATTTATAAAACAGAGTTTAGAGAATTCACAGGTAACAATAAGTCTAATTTGCATAATTTTGCCACATACGTAGTGTTAGTGGGGATGAAGGATTGAGTCAATATTTAGACAGAGAGGCAGAATTGTTGTTAAACCTATTTTTGGTGGTAATAATTCAGTGCTTTTGTGTAGTAAAAGATTGATCCATGCTTTGTACACCAGCTTCGCCACCTAGTGTCTGTGTGTTTCCCTCTTGTTAGAGGTCCTGTGTTTTTCTCTCCAGAAAGGCAAGTACATTGGCTGTAATGCCTTTACAACACTCATTTCAAACAGCTGCCCTTGTAGTAATGAAACTACATTACTTCAAGGGACAAATTAAATGTTGTTCTTCATGTCTTGGAATAAAATACAAGATAAATCTTTAAGTATTAGACTAACCATAAAATGTGTATGTAAGAAATAATTAACGTGATTTAAAAGTGAATTTGAAGCAAGGGTGCTTGGGACATGATCAAAGTCAGTACGGTATGTTTACAAACCATAGGCTTGTACTGTTGGTGAAAAGAATGCAAGTTAGATTTTCATTAAGTGAGTACTGGAAGGATAAAATGTGCCATCATAACACATTTCTGGGAACAAGAATGGCAAAACGGACAAAAACAATGATATTCCAGGGAGGAGGACAAGGAAACTAACTAACTGACCCACAAGCATTTGGTTTGTAAACAATACCCTGCAGTTTGGAGGAAGGAATTCTAGCCTAAACTCTCCTCATCATCTTGGACTGTAAGCATTTAACTCTGTCATATATGGGTTGTACATGGAGGGAAGACACACTGGCTTTGCTGGATACCAGAGCTGTTGGGAGAAAAAAGGATTGCTAAGTGAAGCTGTTCTTTGAGCATTGTCTCTTCTTTCGTAGGGTGATACAGAACGGATTTGCCAAGAAGACAAGCTTTGGAGTGGCACAGTGCCAGCATGCAGAAGTAAGTTCCATCTGAGTTTGTCACTGGATGAATTCAGTCAAGGGTGCTTTTAAGCAAAGGACACTTGTGGTCATTTTGCCTGATTTATAATTCATACTGTCTTCATATGTCTAAGAATTGTCAGTAAGTACCACTGATAACATACTGGGAGACATGCAGAATTGCTGGTGTGTGCAGGTAACAGTGTTAAGGAAATCACTGCAGCTTTCCACTGCTGTGCCACATACCTCTAAGAAAGCTGGGCAAACAGGTAGCAAAGGGGTTGTTGTTGAATCTTTCCATTTACATATACTTTACTTCAGACATAGGGCTGCATGCACAGAGGGGCCTTTAACACATTCCTTCTTCTATTTTAGCTTTATGCATCTTTAGAGAAATTTAATGGAAAAGATTAATGATGAAAAGAAGTTTAAACCTTTTCTATTAACTGCATGTTTAAATAGGATGAGATACAGTGTTCAGAGAAACAGCAGAGTTCCTCTGAAACTCTGCACAAGTAAAGAGTAGCAATGACAACTTGAAGAGCTGTTTTCTTATATCAGATTATTGATACAAGAGATTACTGTCATATTACTTTAGCAGATTATTGTCCATCTCAGAAGAGTAATATCTGAAATTTAAACAGTTCTGCCACTTGAGGTCATGGTTTCTCCGGTTGCTAAGAATCTTTGACCACCACAGTTACCCAGAGCTGTGGGTACTCAACATCCTGAACTGTAGCTCTATGGATACTCATTTTGAAAGGTACTTCAGTTCTGTGAGATGTCTGATTCCCTCTGCCTGCAGTGCCAGAACAGAAGCTGTCTATGTAAATACTTAAGCAGAGTTCAGCTGTTGGCTTCAAGGCTTCCGTCCAGTAAAGCCACAATGGATTTTGTCTTTTAGCAGTATCTGAGAGCACCGAATATTACTCTGCTGCTGTTCTGCTACTCAGGAGCAAATACCTGGGAATGCCCATATAAACACTGTGTTCTTTCCCTGTTTCTCAGGGTAAAAATTGTGGAGGAGCTGGGAGCAGGACAGGCTGTATGCACTGTGTCTGGAGTATATTTCTTATGTTACAGGAGTATCATGTGGGCCCCCAGAGGCGATAGAAAATGGATCTGTTCAGGGAGAGGAGTTCTTGTTTGGCAGTGAGGCTTTTTACAGCTGTGACCCTGGTTTTGAACTACAGGGACCAAGCCGAAGGATTTGCCACGTTGACAAAAAGTGGAGCCCCTCTGTTCCTTCGTGCAGGGGTAAGTAGCAAGCACAGCAACACGGAGGCAGTTTTCCAGAAGGGCGAGGAAACTAACTGGCATGGTACTTTTGCTGGCTTCCACCTGATCTCCTGCTTCATTTGGGGGTGTAACAGGAAGAGCCAGCAGAAAAGCCAGCTGAGAAGTTCTCACTGGCAGTTCCTCTCTGCTCTGAAGGGAGCTCCTTTTGACATAACAAAATGGAAAAACGATAGAGCTGTGCTCAGGTTACGAGATGAGAAGTGTGGCCTGCTCTATGTGATTTGCTTTGCACTATGGGTTGCAGGGCCTTGAACATCAAGCACTGAGGCGATTTGTCTCTGCAATGTCAAGGCTAATATATCTTGGTCCCTGGTATGTCTGGAGATCAAGACTCTGCTCCTTAGGATCAAACCTTGGTCCTGTGAAGCAGAAGGCAATTAATTGTAGGAGCATGGAAAGAAGGATTTATGATTTATTTCATACAGGTTATAAATAAAATGCCCAAATTTTATAATCTCTACCAATAAATTATTTTCCATCTTTTCATGGTGATGTCATAGTCCTACTGCTTGTATTCCTTTCACTTAGCTTTGACCAATTTGCATGGTCTGTGCAATAAGGACAGGACAGGGAACAAGATCTTCCTTAGCTACTGTCATTTTTCTTGGGGACATCCTGAGACCGTCTGTCACTGTCCAGGGAGCAGAGAAGTCTGAAGATGCATCCTCTGGGCTAGTCAGAAGAAATATTCTGGATCACTGATCGCTTACAACACTGTCAGATACACCAGGGCAGGGTCTCTCTCAGGTGTTTGCAGCCTGAACCCCAGGAGAGAGGGCAAGCAAGGCATTACATAACCTTTATAGTACTTCACAGATTCTTTCTTCCCATCTTTCCTTTCATTCAGTCTGTGAATAGAACTGCAGACAGTGTATAGAACTGCCAGACAGAGTGGGCTTTGTTGTTTGTATAAAACCGAAATTTTTTCTTCTCTTACAGGAATTACTTGTGGGCTGCATCCCTCAGTAGAAAAAGCAGAGGCCATTTCTACAGGAAGCACATACAGAAGTAATGTAACCTTTGTGTGCAGTGCTGGGTATCATCTTGTTGGACCCCAGAATATCACATGTCTTACCAATGGGAGCTGGAGTAAACCTTTACCATTGTGTGAAGGTAAACATTTGGTGTCATGGCCTGGCACATTTTGATCTGGTATAAGCAGTACCTCCACCCATGTGCATGTATATCACATAATCCAAGGAGTAAGCTGCTTTCTGGAAACAATTCTGTAATGTGTGTTAAAAATTGTGCATGAAAAAAAAAACATCTCAAAAGGAACAGTGCCTATTACCAAATCATAAGGATTTAGACATCATCATTCCTTAGCTCTTAATCTGCAGTTTTACAGTCTTAGTGAGAGATGACATTGCTTATCATCTGAGAAAATCGAACCATTAACTAAAGGTGATGGACTGTGAGGACATGAAACCTCCCAGCAGCCTTCTGAAGTCAGTTGTTACGTTGATATTCTTTCTCTGAATTTTGGGCCCCAAACCCAGCAACAGGATTGTCTCAAGGACAATATCAACAGCCCAGCCTTTATCTCCACACTTCTCACTTGAGTAAATACTGAGAGTGCATAACATACCATTTTGCACTTTACTGCTTTCAGACTCTCCCTCGGTAGGTCCTGTTGCTTATACCGAGCAGAACAAGTGTTGAGCAAGAACTGTCTGTATCAAACAGAGTGGGCAGTAGTTGGTGGAAACAAGGCTGTCAACATAAAAATGGAACAAAACTTAAGGTCCTGAACATGAACAGATAGCCACCATTGTTGGATGACTCTGTTCAATATATAAAGTGTATAGAAGCATAGTAAATTCCAGTATCATTAAGTATGGGTGTTCTTCTTTCCTGTCATTTTAGCCATAAAAAAACAAAGTCTGGACTTGACACTATTCCTTTCCGTTCAGAAACACGTTAGTCCATTTTTTTGCTCATCTCACTTCCTTTCAGGCTGTTATTGTCCCTGCTGCATGTACTCTGGCCTCTCAAGCTAGATTCCAGACCAAGCACTTTGCTTGCTTGCCTTAGTTGCCCCTTGCATTCTCACATGGTGCTGGCTTGTAGATGTCTCCACAGCCAGCTGCTCACACGGATTTAAAAGGGACCGACATGCTGTGACAGCTTCACCAAAATAAGGCAGATAATGATCTTCCACTCAAGGCAGGTGTTAGGTGCCTGTCACAAGAGCCATGAAAACTGCACGAGGCCTAAGGATCATCAGATGATGTGTTGGGCAATCCTGTAATGTACAGCTCACTGTATACTACAGTACTCTTAATGCTTTGCAGACCTTCTGGTAGCAATCTGCAAAGCTGGTAAGGTTGTCCACATTGCAGAGGAGGTTTCAAGTACCTAGTCAGGCACCTAAGAGAAGTCATACACTAGCAGTGATGAAATAAGCAAGATATCAGGAAAGACCACTTGAACAAGGATGAGCATGGCCACTTCTCCCAACTTCTCTCTTCCTGTTGCCTGATGGCCTTATGTCCATCTTTGCTAGTTTAATCTTAACTCATCGTATTATGTAGACCACCCAGGAAAATCTAATTGAAATCAAGATGTAGAACAGAGTGTCTCGTGTAGGAGTGGTAACCTGACTTGGGCTGTCTGCCTGCTGGCTTCAGAAACATAGTGGAGAATCTTGAGAGGAGCAGTTAGTAATTTAAGTGTCAGCACCTTGCATCAAACCCATCCTGCATCTCATCTGGTATTTCTTGTCTGTCAAAAAGGAAGTTGCAAAGGGCTGCAAGATTCTGAGGTATCTCTTAGCAGTGAGAAGGAACCATTTCCATATTCTGCCCCACTTACCCCAGTACAAGGCCATAAATATGTCCTTCTCTATCTCTGCCAAATTTTGCTGACCTGATAAATGTGTGGCTGTGGCTTTTCTCTATCACTGGGAGGAGCTCCTTCCCCGACTTGACTGCATTGCCTTACTGGGGCTACTGAACTGTACCTCAATGTTCTTCATAATTTATTAGTCTGTGGCTGCTACTTTAAACATACTGTGTGAGTAACTCAGGAATTGTTGGAAGTCCAGGTCTGATATCAAGCTGAGTTAATGAGAGCTCTTCCTTTGCAGAGACCAGATGCAAAGTTCCACTTTCCTTGCTGAATGGGAAGGCGATTTATGAAAACAATACAGTTGGCAGTACTATAGCATATTTCTGCGAGAGAGGATACAGCTTGGAAGGAGAACCTGCAGCAGAGTGCACAAGGGATGGAAGATGGAGCAATCCCTTGCCTCTCTGTAAACGTGTGTGTTTGCTTTGTAATGAAAAAGAGGTCTCAACTTTTAAGCATTAAAGGCTAGGTTGCTCTTCATTTAAACTGACAGTAATTGAGAGCAACTTCTGCAAATAGTTGTGGAGATGCACTGTAATTTTCTTCTGGAGTGGCCATGAGCAGAATTTGTCACTCATAGTTTAAAAAATTGGTTTGACCCACATTAGGAGATACATTGGTGTGCATCCTGTTTTTACAAAGGAACAAAGGAAGCAGTTGCAGAGACATGTTAAAGCGTTACCTTGTCTGAGTGTATTTTTCTGACAGGAAAATAACAAGCTGTGTTCTGCATAACTCCCTTTAGTTGCAAAGCTGACATTAAATGGAGTCAATTGGATTCAGCGACTTGATATATGAGGAGCAGGTGAGAGAAAGGTGTTTGTTCAGCCTTTGGAAGAGAAGGCAAGGAGAGACCTTATTGTTGTCTGCAAATGACTATTGGCAGCGTGTAAATAAAAAAGAGCCAGACTCCTTTCAGAGGTGCACAGTGGTAGGATGTGAGGGAGTGGACCCAAGCAACAAAGGAAGATCCAATTAAGTGTCTCAAGAAACTTTTCACTATTATGGTAGTCAAATTCTGAAATAGGGGCCTGTAAAGGATGAGAAATGTCCATCCTCAGACATACTCAGATGTCAGCTATATAAAGCCTAGAGCTGCCTGACTTAGTTGGTCCTGTTTGAAAAGAAGGTTGGACTAAATGTCTATGTAAATTATCCTGTCATTCTATGAAATAGCACCTTATACACATGTATACTGTGCATGCACAGCCACAGTAGCCATCATTGTTGCTGTATCTGTCTGTAACTAGTTTTAAGATCTACTGTTGTTTCAGGGTAGTGATTGATACTAAAATGTCTAAAAACTAAAATGTTTTTGTACAACAAAGGACTCAGGATTTTAGTTTGAAGAATCTGGCATTAATCTGTACTATAGGTAAGGTTCAGCCTTTTCCACATTCATGGTGAGAGCAATAAACCAAGCAAAAATACCTCAACAAGCTTACAGGCAGTAATAAATAAGATTATTGGAGAAAATCAAAACTCTAATGTCTCTATGCAAACACCTGGATTTTATGCTGTTTTGTATTGATCCAGACCTTCAGAACAAAGAGAGGAGTGAGTTTGACTCTCTTAAAGTGGAGTAGGTCTTACTTTTTTATACAAAGGTAATGGTAACCAGGAAGGACAGAAGAAAGGGACATGATTGTAACATATATGATAATCTCCACATAAATCCTTAGTATATCTTCCAGTGACTTCAATAGAGTACATAGCAAGTGATGTGACAGCAGAGAATCAAACCTTTTAACTGTATTTTGTAACCCAAATCTTGTAACTTTGCATCAAATTACAAATGGGACTTGTGAATAGCATCCATTTCTATTGCTCTTCATATGATTTGATTTTGAAATTTGCAGAAATTCTTCTAAAGTTCTCTCTTCCTTCCTTCCTTTCCTTTTTCCTTCCTTTTCCTCTTCCCTCACACCTTTTCTTTGAACAGCAAACCCTTGCCCTGTGCCTTTCATAATCCCAGAGAACGCCCTTCTCTCCGAGGTGGATTTTTATGTTGGGCAGAATGTTTCCATCAGGTGCAGGGAAGGCTACCAGCTGAAAGGGCAGGCTGTGATCACCTGTAATGCTGATGAGACTTGGACTCCGACAACGGCTAAGTGTGAAAGTAAGTACAGGTGTTGCAGTTCTGCAAGGACACGGTCCGTTTCTGTAGGTCTGGTGACATCTGGTGAACATCTGTATCACACAGGAGGGTAACAGCACAGACTTATTAGCAGAGCTCTCTATCTAGATGCAGTTATCCAGAAAGAAGAGTTTTTATCTACAATTTTCTTATGGAGAGATGGGTTGCTTCTAGAGACCTTGGCACATAAAAGCAACCAAAGAAGCTCTGTAAAAGAGCTGTGTCTTCTTTCTAATAGAGTTATTTCAATAAAAATATCGAGAAAATATATCTATGAATTGATGCCCTGTGTGCACTCACGGTACTGTCCTTCACGCTCTGCTGTAATTTTCTTTTCAATTTACCTTTTGCAAGCACTGCAGCTGGGTTTGATTCTTGCATACCCTCAATGTCTTGAGAATGATTCCAGTGAGATTATGTCGAGACAAAGGCTGTAGGGAGACGTGTTCTTTCATTGTATTCATTGACACTGATACAAGGCATGAAGTCCATTTTCAGGCATATCTGAAAGCCTTGTGGCTTCTTGCAAGCAGCATTGGCTAGTGCAGACAATGACTTCACCTTACTCTGCAAACCCAGTCTCATGTATTTCCTAGGACCAGGTACCATCTTTTCCTGTGTCTGGTAGATACAATTGTTGTTGCATTACTTCAAACTGCTGTTGCTGGTCTTCTTCATGCTTTGGTCTTCTCCGTGCTTGCTAGCACACATATGGGAGTACATACAGTTTCACCCTGTGGGTACCTGCACTGTGGAGAAGTCCTGCATTTTTATCAGAGATGTCTCAGCATCTCCTGTGGGCAAAGCATGGAGTTGGAAACCATGTCATGCAGGCTTTGTAGCTCACCAGCCTCTGGGTGATTTGTTTTGTTTAGAGATATCTTGCGGGCCCCCAGCTCACATAGAGAATGCTCTCATCCGTGGTAGCTTCTATCAGTATGGAGACATGATCACCTATTCCTGCTACAGTGGCTACATGCTGGAGGGGCCCCTGCGAAGCATTTGCCTAGAAAATGGAACATGGACAACACCACCTACCTGCAAAGGTAAGTATTTTTTTGAACAGAAGTATTTCTTAACTAGCTATAAGCATGGTGGTGTCATCCTAGCTGCAGCAGAAACAAAACCCAAATTCTTGCTGGTTTCAGTGCAGCTGCGATTTCACCCCGGGCATGTTAAGTGCAGGGTGTTGCTTTATTTCCAAGTGAAAGAGAGGACTTCCTGAATTTTTCTCTCTAGTCCTTGCTAACGCTATGGTTTCTCTTTCTACAGTGTTGTGTCCCATACCTTAGATCCTCTCTCCCGCATCTTTTGTAAGAAGGTTACAGAACTAGTCATCTTGTTGACATGCTAGGCTGTTTCAAATAAAGCATTCCTGGTCATTTTTTCAAGCACTGCATAAAACACAAGTAAGAGATCAAATGGGTGCTTGGCCTCTTG
This sequence comes from Stictonetta naevosa, assembly GCA_011074415.1. NCBI lineage: Eukaryota > Metazoa > Chordata > Aves > Anseriformes > Anatidae > Stictonetta > Stictonetta naevosa. The sequence goes on along the minus strand of CM021729.1, from coordinate 62,194,208 downwards.
CTGTGTTTAGAGCTTGGCAGCTCCTGAAAACTCTTTTGCAATAAAGTACTTCAGGGTAGGTTGGTACAGCTCACTAAATAGTGCACACTAAGTACTGCAGAAAATTTGTGATTTTAACAAAATACCAAGTACAAAGTCTTACCTTTCCATTCTTGACTTCTATAAATTACAGAATTAACTCTTTCACACTGAAGATTTGTAGAAATTATCAATTTTAAGCAGAAAATGGGGGAAACCAACACAAAACATAGACAAACTATACAGTTAAAAACAGATATAAGAATATTCAAGTACTAACTGAAAACAAAGGGTCACACAGCTGTCATGGAAGAGACCTTGCCATCTGCCATTTTCCCACCAGGAGCTTAGGGCACATCAGTGGCAGTCATAAGCAGTCACATTCCCAAAGCTCGGGAATTCCTGCAGAAGAGAACAGGTGCCAGAACATTGATCTGGTAACATCAGAGTTGTAATCGAAGTTGTCACGTCTACCTCTTCCCTTGCAAGTGTCTCAACATCCCATGTCTCAAACTGAAGCAGCAATACTTCCTCCCTCCATTGCCATCTTTCTGTTTAAATCAGAAACCCCTTGGTGTAGAGGTTTCTATACAGTGCTTAGCCTGAGTAATCAGGGTCCCTTTGGTAGTTTTTGTTTGTTTGTTTGTTTATGGTTGTTTTTGTTGAATTCTGCCACCAAAACATTAAGACCTAGATAATTTGAGTTGTCCTCCTGTGTAAAAGCAGGAACTCTATTAAAATTCCAAATGCAATAGTTAAAATTGCCTTGCCTAAAAATCACAGATCAGCAGGTTGAGGAAGCACAGAGCCAGTAAAGTGGAATTGTAACTCCTGAGCTTTTCAGGAATAGAGAAGCTGCTTCTGAAAACCATCCTTTTCCTAGTAATGTGTGTATGGTTTGGCATTGGCCCGAAGAGTGGGCTGTCAAGCAGCCAAGTAGAGGAGATTTATGGTAAAAGCACCTGAGGTATTTCAGATGCCTGGAGTTATCCAGAAGCCCTTTTGGCAACTTACCCTCACAAACAATGAAGTCCTTTCTGAAAAGCTTACTGAGTATTTTATTCTTTCTTTCTAAACTGTGGTGGCTACAGAATTCAAGGGATCTCTGCACAATAGCTACTCTACCTAAGCTAGGTATTTATTAGCAAATTTTTGTGTGTTATCTCCAGACTGTGACACTCTGCATTCTTCAGCTGCCTCCTTAATATCATCAGTTTTACTTTTTATTCTTATTTACTATTCTTCAGTTACACAGAACACTGCCTTATGCCAAGGGCTGTAGTCTTCTGCTAAAAGAGGTTCTTGCCATTGTAACTGTCAAACATCCTGTTTCCAACACCACTGAATTCATGGGTCTGTTCAGAGGAATAAGTGTTGGGATTAATTATTTTGAAATACAAAGTGATGAGGTGGACAGATGATCAGAGTAGTGCAAGTAAACAAAGTGGAAAAACCTGCCTTTTGGTATTTTAAGGGAGGAAAATAATAATTGCCCCCCTCCTTTCACCTAAAAGGGAAACTAAAAAGGACCAAAGATGCTTCTGAGGGGACTGATGTGTTTTCATGACACTCATCAAAATAATCTTTCAGAACTGCTTTATAATTCATTTGGGGGATTTGCCTAACAAAAGGCCTACAGGACCCAAGCCTTTGTGGTGCACATCAGAAGCAACATGAAAGCACTCTTTGCAATGATTCATCCTGCATTTCTTCTCTTTGGCTCTGTGAGCTGATTATTAATATGTCCTAAGTCTGCATGAAACATACCGGCCCGGTTGAACAGGTTAGTTAACGTAAATATTGTAATTAAAAAGCAGACTTTGTTGGCTTCTATGCAAGAGCTGTAACCACAGCTGCACTTGGCTGAATCACTACTAGCTAGTGATTGCAGTCCAGATTCTGATCTGAGTTTCAGGGGTGAGAAGTATTAGGCTGGATCTGACAAATGTAAACACCTGTGGGACTCATCAGACTTCACAGATTCACACAGCTTGTCCAACTCCTCTCTCTCCTCTCTGAAATGCTCTAAAATCTGTGTCAGGTATTTGCTTTCTGCACACATCTTGTTGGCTGGGAGCGGTCTTCTGGCATGGAGCAGCTAACCAAAAGGTTGGTACCCAGCTAGCAGACAAGCATTCTGAGGGGCAGCAGAGGCATCAAGAAACTCTTCACTTGCTACCACAGAAAAGCTTTTTGGCTGAACAGAAATCTTTTTTTACCTCTTCTTACCCAAGTTGGTCTTGCAGCAGTGTAGTGCTTGAAAATAACTATCAGCACAGATTTATAAAGTATGGAGTCTCAAAAATTAAGATTGATACTGTGGATGTGACATGTGCTATCAGAAGGTGAAGTTGCAGTTAATGATTCCAATTTTTTCTCCAGTATATCACAGCTGCATTTCTCCTGCTTGCTTTCACAGAAGTAGAAAAAGAGAATGAGATCACAGCTTAACTTCTCACTCCAAGCCTTTCTCTACTTTTGTCTGCTGAGTGAATAGTAATCCCTACAGCTACAGACACATAGAGCCTCTCCCTGTGTAAACTGGTGTATAACAAGAGCACACCTAGGGATGGTACTTACTCATTCATCAGAGTTTCACAACCAGGGGTCCTGGGCAGAAATCCAATAGAAGCATACCTCTGACTGAGATCCTGAATCCAAAGCAACTTCGGTAACTTATGAAATATCCACATCTTCTCCATCAACAGCATGAGAGAGAATAAATTCCAGAAACCATGTGGGGCGGCCTTGAATTTAACTTGGCTTTTAATTTATATACCAGCCCTTTACTTACCATCCATTATACTTTCATGGAATATGTTTTCAGTGGTCTGGATCACAGGCTTCTTCAAAACTTCAAATGTTTTTTGATTCAACTTTCATAATTTTTCATTGCACAGAAGAAATCTATTTGGCACACTATTCCACTTCAGTCAACACCTAGAGACAAGCTGTTTGTTTATTCTTAGATATCTTTACAACAAAGATCATTTCAAATACCTCTTGAAATATTGCAACTTCTGTGAACCTATCAGGGCATAAGGTCTCTTCCCAATCTCATTATCAGATGACATTTGATGGGAAAGCTCTCGAGTTTTTAAAAAAGCAAAAGCTTCAGCTAAGGCTTTCAATGGACTCCAAGCTGTAACTTGCAGCTTGGCATGGTTTAGTTGCAAGAGTGACTCAAGTTCTGTTCTGTCAGTGCAAGATTTGCCTTCTTTCCTATGTGGAAGTCAGGTCTGAACAGTGTGCTAAACCACTGCTTGTAGTTAATACTAACACTGAAAAAGATCTGAAATACTTTCAAAGCCTAAACACATTATTTTGCTCAGCTAGTAACTAATTAAAGATAGGATTCAGTTAACAGTTCAGACTGAGTTTCCTGAGGTTACTCTGTGTTCATAACTACCACTAATTAGAAGTTGGTCTGATTACTTATTTGTTCTGTAGTACCATCTAGAAGCCACATTTTTTGATCTTATGTATATGGCATGTACATGAACATGAGAGGGATTGTACTTGCTCCAATGATCTTTAAGTCTAATATGTTTGTACTTAGCTTGCCACCCAGTTTTTTATAGTCCTGGTTTTCCTGGAAATACTAGCCAAGATACAGCGCAATGCTTTACAAAAGATGATGAAGTCCAAAACCTGTTGAGTTAAGGCAACTTACTGAGGTGGTTTGTTAGAGCCCGCTTCAAATTCATCACTCGTATGATCAAGTATTTATTAACAGGCATGTGAGCCACGGAGCAGCAGTCAGCGTGAATGCTGAATGAGGTTTATAATCATGCTTTTGGTTCCACAGGGAAACACTTTGCTGTGCCACTGTTGCACCCTGTGTAGGGCACTCCTCATTACTCTGGATGACAGTGCAATAAAAATTCTGTGTGCAACCATGGTGTTTTATCTCACTTTCGACAAACCCTGTGTTATGCCAGACAGCATTATCTTGGTGCTTCATACCAAGGTTAGAAGAAAGCTTGATTTTATCAAGAGGAAAAAAATGGGTAATAGTTTGGGGGGGGGAGGGGGGAAGTGTTAGCCTTGAAACATTGTCCAGATAATTTACCAGACCACCCTAAAAACATATTATTTTTCATTCTTGCCATTGTTCAAGGACATTTTTGGGTTGTTTTAACGGTGCATTGTAAGTAAAGAGGAAAGTATTATGTATGCTTCCCTCCATGCTCTCACTCACCATACCTAGTCACATGCACACAGCTAGAAAATGATGTCGCCCTTTAAATAAAAAATAAGTTAAGCTTCTGAACTTTACTATGTTTGTTTGTCCTATGTGAAACCTTACAACTACAAAAATCTGTTTAAGATTCTGAATTACTGATTTTCTAATTAACCTTCTTGAGATGGTCATGTAATTGTTCTGTTTTCAGCTGTCTGTCGGTTCCCATGTCAGAATGGTGGAGTCTGTGAGCGACCAAATGCCTGCTCATGTCCAGATGGCTGGATGGGTCGACTCTGTGAAGAGCGTATGTATCATCCATAAGTGTAATTTTTAAGGATGTTGTGGGTAGGACAAATGAATTTACTGCAGAGTGGGAAAATTAACAGCATAAGAACCAAAAACATAAAAATCTTAACTTCACTCTGCTTGACAAGTTAGACTAGAAATGACTAAGCAGTTGATTGTTTCTTGACAAATGGCCATCCTCTAACACCTATAAAAAGATAATACAGCTGTGATAATAATAGCTGCTCAGATAACACAGCTGTGGCACCTTTTCCATCCTGTCCTTCCTGACCTGTGTTCCACTGCCCCACAAATGCTAGGCTGGCTTTTTCTGGCCTGGGCTGCTGTGTAATTAGAAAACTGGATCTGTTCTGGTTGGGAACAGCCAAATCTGACTTCTGAGTCTGTCAGAACTTCTCTGGGTGGCATTGGAGATGCCAGGTTTTGCAGTATTTCCCATTTCCTTGGCAGTGCTCTTAACACAAAGGATTGGTGAGGTCATGCCCTTCATGCTGGCAGTACCACCATAGCCAAGCATGCAGACTTGACCCTGTATGTTGGACATTTCAGCAGGAGGGGGGTTGAGCCCTGTGCCTGGCAGAATTGTGTTGGGAATGCCACAATTGATTTCCTTACCTTAATGTTAGTAACAATACCTAATGCATTCTTCAGAACCAGAAGACAAATTCTGTGCCCCTAGACATTTTGGTCTGTCATCCCAGTTCTGACCCTGTTTTCTTGTATGGGAAAAATGATCAGACAGCTGACTAGTTAGATTACAGTTCAAGCAGACACAGGCAATGGCCCTCTTTTATTTTTTTTCTTTACTTTGACATAGGTAGTGAGGAGAAAAGCCTTCCCATAATTGGTTAATGCCACCTTAATTCTGCATTATTGCTTGTCAAGCAAGGTACAGCAGTGAACAGAAAAGATAGGTTTAGTCTTTGGTGCAGAGGGCCTGTTCTGGAAGTCAAAGGGCTTTTGGAGTGATAGCACTGAGCACTGACCTGTCAGGGCTAGGCCCCAGGTGAGGCCACAGGGTTCGGAAAGAATTCAGTCGCTTCCTACCTCAGGGTACATTTCACAGATAATAAGACAGATATATCTTTCTGAGAAAGGCCTGACCACTTTGAAAACTCATTTAATGATACAGACAAGAGTGATATAGATTAGTCCCGTGAACTCCCTGAATTTCACTATTCCTTTCTCACCCAAGCTGACTGTACCTGTTCAGCTTGATCTCTACTCTGCAGTAGAAGAGGAAGAAACTGCATCAGTCCTCTGCAGCCCCCATCCATCCTTCCAGAATAAAGCTCCCTTAGAAGTGCCTCACATGACTCCAAATTTGAGAACCAGTTCAACTCTTGCTCCTCTGAGAGCATGCTCACACAAATACTCCATTCAGTTAGGGTAGTGGAGATGGTAATTTTATGAAGGTTCTTAAATCATAGAATCACAGAAATCATAGAATGGTTTGGGTTGGAAGGGACCTCAAAGATCACCCAGTTCCAACCCCCCTGACATGGGCAGGAACACCTCCCACTACGTCAGGTTGCCCAAGGCCCCATCCAGCCTGGCTTTGAACACCTCCAGGGATGGGGCATCCACAGCTTCTCTGGGCAACCTGTGCCAGTGTCTCACTACCCTCTGAGTGAAGAATTTCCTCCTAACCTCTAATGTAAATCTCCCCTCTTTTAGTTTAAAACCATTTTCCCTCATCCTGTCATTATCCGATTGAGCAAAGGGTTGCTCCCCATCTTTTTTGTAAGTCCCCTTCAAGTATTGAAAGGTTCTTAAATCCTTTATGTACATGAACAAAAGTACATAAATCACAAACAGTTTGCACATGGCAACATTTTGCATATCTGCATGTTGGCATAGCATGGGTTGATTGGTCATGGACCATCAACTACTTGGTATGACGCAGCAGTGCTCTGGTGTCTTTGTTCCCCAGAGCTTCCAGCCACAGTCAGCCCATTGCACCCAAAATGCCTTATACTGCTGAAGCTGTCTCTCACTGGAAGGCTTGTGGTGTCACTTGTCCCAGCATGTTTTCCCTGGTTCAGACCCAGACCAGTGCTTTCCTATGAGCAGTGTGTAGTTCCCTTGTTTTGGATGTTACACTGTGGGACCCTAGGGAATCCAGAAACAATCCAGGTACTTGTGATGAAAGCATGAAATGATTTTGCTAACCACCATCACAGAAGTGGGCATTGTCCATTGGTATTGCAGGTGAGAAAGAAGCAGACAGGCCTAGCTCCTTTCCAGTCAGCACAGAGCCTACAGGCATCCCAAGGACTCTAGCAATTGCTTCAGTCTGTGCGTTGTCTGTCACCATTCCTTCTCTTCTGTGCCCACCAAGCCAGTGGTAGTTGCTAACTCATGCCTTTTTGGTAGATTGTGCTCAACTTCACTGATACTGCAAACACCTCGAGGGGCAGGAGAGTTTCTAGTTAAATCTAAGTTCTTTTCTTACACACCCTCCTCTTTACTTGCAGAGATTATTATTCTTACAGATTCTCTTCCCTTCTCCTTAGCAATTTGCATTCTGCCATGTCTCAACGGAGGTCGCTGTGTGGCTCCTTACCACTGTGACTGCCCTGCTGGATGGACTGGGTCACGATGCCATATGGGTAAAATGCCTCTTACCTGCATTTTTCTTTGCACTTTTTGTGACTCCTCTGTCAATACATAGCACAGTTTACTAAGGACTCTGTAGCAACTACCAGGCTTCTCTCAGGAAAACCCAGCCCTACAATAATATTCCCTGAGCATTTGCTGTCCTCAGCTGCAAACTATTTTCAGAGTAGTCCATGATGCATCTTAACAATCCTCAGAGAAATTTAGTCCCAGAAAGGACAAACAGAAGCATTCAGAAGAGGGCTGTCTGCAAAAAGCAGTACAGTGGAGAGAGGATAGTATATGAGCTTCACAAAAGAGCCAGGACATTGTTTTATGTACTCACTCATTATTGTACGTATTTCACCACTGGACTCAGAAGCAAGTTGCAGGTTTTGCTGAGGTTTCTTGCCACATAGCTGTCTGGTGTAGGTGTAGGGGATTCCCAGCTGGAGCCTAAGTACAGAGATAGTAGAGATGACAGAGCAAAGCAAGGATGTATGTAAGGATGGTTGAATTTAATGATTTCATGGATCGCTTAGGTATCACCTAAGTTCTGTGAACAAACAATGTGTAAAATGGATCTGTTGCTTGCACCTAACTGAATTTCAATGGCATGTAGCACACCAGGGTAGTCAGGGGAGAGATTCTAGGTGCCAGACCTGTGTCCTGGCAAGTCAGTTTGTGTTAGGGGAAGCTGCTTTGCAATTAGGGGTAATATTTGAACCAAGGTTTGGCATACTTTGACATACAACAAGTCTGAACAAAAGGCAGCTTTTTAAAGGCTTTTCGCTGTGGAAGTAGACAATAAAACTCATAGTGACAGAGTGATCATTGAAATGTCTTTCAATCGTTACTGAATCTCAATCATTAATAAATGTTAACTACTTTTTTTTAAATTATTATAGAGTTTGCTCACTGTATTTTTGTTGTTCAGGTGCACCTTAACTGAGTGCTAACAGGGCCTTAACATGAAAGCTGGGGTTTGCCTTCCTGCAGGTCTTTCGAGTGGTTAATTGAGTAAACTCCAGGAAGAATGCATGCTGTTGTTAATGAATGTTCATGTTCAAAATTTCAGAGTAACCAATTTAACTCAGAACTGCTGTTTTTTGAAGGGACACTAGCCTAACACGTAATGCTGTATTTTCTCAAGTATTTCAGAAACTTTGCAGCTGTAACAACATAGGTATTTGAGGAGAACTGATGGCTTTTTTAGTTCTGGGCCAGCAATTCAAATGTGTTCAGGCTGACTTGCTTTTCAGGAGCTCAAGAAAAAAATCTAGTGGACAACTCCATCTATGCCAAAATCCATTCAACAAAGTATGTAAGCACCATTTATGAAGTTATTACACCAATTCTTGTTTCACTTCCTGGTTGTGACATTTTACCATAACAGAGCAAAGTGAAATGGGAAATACTTGGATTAACTGCTGGTCTCACAGGAATAATTAGGTACATGAAGTGAGAGGTGAAGATGTTTCATTCATATTCTTCATTCCAGAATCTGAAGTCATTTTCAGTATGAGAAGCCCGGCACACTTAATTGCACAGGGATGATCTCTCTTTATAACCTCCTGCCATTGTTTGTATGTTTTGGCCCAGAGGAATCGAGTAGAGTAATTCCATCTCCTTTACACATTCCTGGGATTACTCATTCCCATTTCCTGTAATTCTATTCTAATCAATGTTTCCAGTGATGCATATTACTGGCAAAAGTACTACCCAAAGTTTGTCTTCCCAGGTGTCTTCAAATCTCTCCTCTTAATACAGTGTTACCTGTTTTTAAGCAGACTTCATGCTTTTCAGCAACTCAGTGTTATAAATGTTTATGTAGGAAGGAGCTCATTACGTAAGTCTGTGAATCTGTTCTGTAAATTGTGTGGTGTTTATCTCCTAGTCTCAAAACTGATAGGAAGACTTGAAGCTTTCACTTTCCCTGTTTGGCTGCCTGATACCTTGGGTTTGGCTGTCACACAAAAGCAGGTGTAGCTGTTTCCCAGCTCACCCGGCACTATCACATGAGGAAGGCTTGTGCTTGTTCTCTAATTCAAATGCCCCATATCCCCTAGTGACACATCTTAGGGATATCCAGTGCCTTTCAGGAACTTGCTGTCATTCTCTGCTTACTTTCCTTGTCTCCACACAGGTGCCATTGTGTGAAGTCTTAATCCTTGCCTGCTGTTGATGTGTAAAGGGCTTTTTGACCTTTAACTCCCTGTTTGTTCTACCTCTTTCTGGACTTTTTACCACATCTGTTTTCTGCTTGTCCTGGCTGCTGTTCAGCCATCACATTCATGTCAAATAAACATTTACATTTTCTTCCTAGAAATGAGACCTATTTTTCTGTTGATCTTATGACTTTTCTAATCCCTCCTCTTGCTCCCACTTGCATTCCTTTTCTGCCTCAATCTGGGGCAAAAAGAACAGAATTTTTAAGGCAACATAAAAACATGTACTGTCTCTTTCATGCAGCAGACAGTGCGGCAGACAACTGAAGTAATTTACCGAAGTAAAAAAAGCAAAAAAAAAAAAATGCTTTCCAGAGAAAATCATCTTTTACAAGAAACCCAAAGCTGACATTCACTGTTGTAGTTTTGAGAGCAGTCTGTTTGTAGCAGTACAAAACAGGCTGGATTTTCAGTGTGCCGTTCCTTAACAGCTTTGATTTAGTATTCTCATTAACACAATCTGTGTCTACATTTGTACACAGCTGTTTGCCAGTCACCTTGTTTAAACGGTGGGAAGTGCATACGACCAAATCGATGTTATTGCCCCTCATCATGGACTGGACATGATTGCTCTAGGTAAGTGTTCCTGAGCACTCTCCCATGGCTATGCTGTTTGGCTCCTACTGAGCAGTAATTTTGAAGAACTGCAATTAATTTTGCAGAAGAACATCTCTAGGTCCTGTAAATCAGTGGTAACTGGACAACTCACTGTTTATGGACAGTCTGGAAAGACCTTAGAGACTGTGCTGCCAAATGGTTGCCAAACGTATAGAAATCACAAGAAATGGTAAATTTATGTGTGAGCAAGCAGGCAAACCTGCAAGGTTTAGCCTTAGTGTTAGTGCTGTAAATGGAGGTGATGTGATGTAATACAGGATGTTCTTCAGGAAAGTCGACTTGCCTACTCTCAGCAAGCATTCGGTTTAAACTGTGTATACCTCAGCCTGAAGGCTAGGGTCATGCAACAGGCATTATAAATGATAATTCTTCTTACACTTAGTGTTGGGTGGTGTAATATTTAGAGTAAAACGCAATGCCTCTGAGTCAAGTCCCAGTTCAGATTGCCTGACAGTGCTATCCCTGTGCCAGGAGCCACAAGGACTGGGCTTAGATCTCGTTCATGTATGCTCTCTTTTGCAGAATTTTACCTGTGCTTGTGCTTTGGTTTGCTGATTCATGTCTAACAGAGCCAGTAGCGGAGGTTTTCAAATCAGCAATTGCCATCGCAATGCAAGGCAGCATTTAAAAGTCTTTATTGCAGTCTTGTTTTTTAAAGATGATTTATGAAGTTTGGGCATTTGGCTTCCAGGGGAGTCTGAGCAGGACCCAGCTTACCTTTGGGAAGCTGCTTTGTTCCACACTGCCATTAAGAGCCATTTACGGCCCTGAAGACAGAAGGCAGGTGGAATTGTAAGGATGTTATTGTGGACAGGAATCAGATATAATAACACAACATGCAGCATGAGTTCTCCTGCTCTGCACGTGGAAGATTGATGGCCATGAAACACATACTGGCAAAAATATTTGTACCTCAGCTCCTCACCACCCTGTCTCACTGATGTACCATTCATCTTAAAGTTCCAGAAGAGGTACCTGGTTCAGAAATTATGTTGTCCAAAATGAGTAGTTTTCATTTGTGCTTATAATTATATATAAGCAAAGCAGCTTAAATTTACTACCAACAAACAGTATTTGGCTTTAAGCTGAAAGTTACAGATCTGAAGTCTGATAATATTTCCATTTAGAATATAAAGCAGGGGAGCCCAAATCCACTGGATTTATCAGCCAAAAATTCTAGAGCTTATCGTTGAGAATAATTCTCTGAGAGTTTCAGGCTGTTACCAAACTGGACTCCTCTTGGGTTTTTTGGTGT
>CM021729.1:62163909-62182899 GCA_011074415.1 Stictonetta naevosa | reverse complement strand
GGTTTTAGTTTGGTTTGGTTTTTTGTTGTTGTCTGATTGGTTTTTTTTGTGGGGTGGTTTTGGTTTTGGTTTAGTTTTTGGTTTTGGTTTGGTTTGGTTTGGTTTTTTTGTGCAGGTCCACAGCTAGCCAGCAGCATTGTGAAACCTGAGAGAAGGTGGACCATTGGCCCTGTAGGCTTGTGGTCCAATAGTTCATCCCTTCAAGGGTTGTTTGAGAGGAAACTTCCCACACAGAGCTGGAGGGGCTGAGGGAAGATGACAGAAACAGGCAGTCAGATTTGTTCTGTATTTTGTTAAACATTGGCCTTGTTCCCAGTGGCTCTTTACAGGGTATGATAGTGTGCTGAGGACTCAAAAACTATACAGGCAGGACAGGAGTAAGTGCCACGATAGCAGAGATTCACTGTTGCGGATTAACTAGGTGTGATTTATAAGGGGAAGCTGAAAGGGCCAAAAGCTTTTATCAGCATCCAGGACTAGATGAGCTCCAAACCAGTCCATGATGTGTCATGGTTTACATTAGACATCATCTCCTTCCCTTTCCCTCTCTATTTACTGCCTTGAGCTATGGCCCTCTAATCCCTGGTGCAGTATCAGACACCTTCACCACATGGCTCGCTATTGATCCTCCTCTCTATGCACACCACAGCACTGATCTTATTTTGTTTGTTTTGTTTTGACACAGGAAACGGAAGGCTGGATTCTACCCCTTTTAACAGCAGAGCAGCAGTTTTACACTCAGAAACCTTTCTTCAACCTAGGTACCAGGGCTTGGAATCTAATGCAGTGTAAATCACATCCATCGCTTCCCTTCCCCCAGTTCCCTTGTTTTGTATTTTTTTGTGATATATTTTTTTCTATACACTCCATTTTAAAAGAAATCCTCTGTATTTTCCATTTACAAAAGTATTATTAAATATATGCTGCTACATACACACCATACATACATACACACACAAAGGCAAAGATTCGTCCTGTCCACTGAGGGAAGGAGTTGTGTATGGTGAATGGTCCCTCCCATTTCTTACACACAGTAAGCTAATTAAAACATACTATACTGCCAACCATGATTAAACAGAATAATGTGGCAATTCTGCTTATCACCTGCCAAAGCACATTGAAATCCAGCAATCCAGTAGTAAAGAATAGTTACGTAAGGCTAACCAAGCAGCTGAACTTCACGTCGGGCCTGTTTCTGAACTCACGCTGATGTAAATTAGAAGTACATCTGATAAAGCCCATATTGTAACCAGAGTTTCTGGTAGGCATAAGAACATTCTGTAATGTTCATTATGTGACACTAACATCCTTGGAAAGTGACTTCATGGAAGGCATTGGCATGGATTTTACCTGAGATTTATTGGTAAAACAGTCAAAAAAGTAAAGGAGATGAGAGAACATCATTTCCTTTGGAGAAAGACAGACACTGTCTAGGCAACAACAGCCTCTGAGGCTTTTTGATTTACAGGCAGCTCAGGTTTCACTCTTAAGGCTGGATAATCCAGGATGCAGCAGTGGGCAGTGGGCAGACCGCTGAAACCGATGCTTCCCACTTGGAATGGGACTCACCACCACCTGCCTGCAACCAGCACCCCTTTCCTGTGTAAATTATGCAGCACATGGCTAGCAGCTGCCTGCCAGGTGAAGGCTTTGATGCACAGGTTTTGAGTCCTGAAGTTTGACTAGCCCTGGAGCAGGGCGAGAAGGCACCAGTAGTGTTTACAGTCGAAACTTTGCTATTTGCTTACAGAAGGGTGGTATTTACATTATGCAGAACCCTCAGAGAACTGGAAAAGGCCTCTCTTGAACACACACATGGGCAGAAATGCCTGGCTGGGAAAGAAATACTGAGAGCTCACGTGCTGTCAGATTTCTCTTTTGCACACTGCCGATCCCATTGCATGTGAGAGCAACGCATACTTGAGTGCCGTCATTAAGTCATGCTCTAATGAACCGAGATGCCAAGGCTTACATACGGTTAAGCGGTGTGGTGAAATTGTAAGGTGGAAATCACATATATGTGTTGAGGTCAAATGTTTGCTAATTATCAGATAGCAAAAATTCTGACCTGTGCAAGAAGATGTTAGAGTGAGAACCTGAGAACCATTTATCAGAAGCTCCGTTTTCCCCAGTAATAACAAAAAAGCATGACTGGCAGCCAACACTACAAAAGAAGGAGGAATAAATTTTGTTCTCTGCAGCATTACTACTTAGTTACCCTCTGCATTATGAGTGTGCACACCCTGCCCCACCCTTTCCCCCTTTATAAATTTACCTTCCTTTTATGAATGCATGAGAGAAATGTGATATGACACAAAAATGAGCTAATAGTTATGGGACTAGGCCACTAGAAAATACTGACACACAACTGATGGCTGTTATGACCAAACAAGCCCAAGACCAAAACAAGTGAACATGCGAAAACCCCAGAAGAAACAAGTGAAGTTGTGAGCCAGGAAGAGCTTTCAGCCAGCTGGAAGAAAAACAGATAGGTAAGGAATAGGAGTTGTTAAGGGACAAGCCAATTTTTTCTGCAGGTTTCTTCCCGGTGGGAGCTCCAGCCATCAAGAGTCATTGTTTCAGCTCTGTGAGCTTCTTTTTCTCATGGATAACACATAGCCACAATCTTCTGGCTCCCAACTCAACGGCCATCGGTGTTTACAACTTTGGTTCAAGGAGATGTTTAATGAATAATATCCATGCTTCATCACATAGTTGCCACCACTTGTAGGCACTTCTTTCCTTGACCTTCTTGCTGCTGTAAACAGTGGATGAACGGGCGCTGCAGTGAGCAACATGAGATACGTCAAGGGAAAGAGTGCATCGGCCAGAAAAGCAGATCTTTATTTATGTCACTCTCATGTTTTAAAAAGTAAATGGTCCAATTTTCAGTGTGCTTCTCTGGTACATGCCCTCACTGCCCTGGTGATCTCCAGAGCAAGACAGCTGTGGTTAGGAAGGTGCTCAGAGTTGGCGGGACATCGCTGGAGACTTTTGGGGCCAAGGGTTGGCTTTTAGCACTGCAGCTTCACACTAGTGACTAGTACATGGAGTTTGGGGATATATTCAGTCAATACGTTTCATAAGCTGATGTGGTGGTAGGACAGAGTAGCTGAAACTATAGGCTGTTATATTAGTGCTGTTGATGATGCTTTGATACTCGCTGGAACATTTTCCCTTCCCCGTACTGTGCTGTATTGTCATTTATGTCACTGCTTGTTGTGTGTGTTAAACGACTTCTGTGTGATGCACTTTACACTGTAAATAAAGTTGCACCCTGTTTAGTACCCATATAGAGGCAACATTGCATTTTTTTTCATTGCACCTAGCAACAAAAATGTCTAGCTACCCTTCTGAACCTGCTGGAAGATCATGAGTATTATGGAAACAGAGCTCCACTCAGGGGAAAAGATGAGATAATTGCTAGTAATCTTAGATATGTGTGCTGGATTTTCCCAGATCCTCTGATTAAAATGCAGTTAGCATGTAATTTTTCAGATCCCCTCTGCTGATGGAGTGCATTTCAAAACCTGTAGAGGCTGAGCTTATTGTTGGCACAAACAGATGCTTTAAAACCTGCTCCACTCACTGCTGACTCCAGATGGAGATTCATCTTGTTTTGTTCTGCACTGACAGTGGAATTTGTAAAGCCATAGAGACAATCCTCTATGCTGAGAGATGATTGAGGTAAAAAGTGTACAATAACAGAAAGAAAACTAACTCCAACACCACACCTCCTTACAAGGAGTGTATATGACATTGCAGTGAAAAGATTAAGGGTGTGGGTTTTTTTCAGGTAAATTAGTAAGCCTTTCCGTGCTTTGATATATGGGTGTAGTAAGAGGAGATTTCAGAGTGCCAAAAGCAGTTTCAAAGCCTTCCCATAACCCACCAGCCCAGAAGGTAGCATGAGGTTACAGTGTGCTGCAAATGAGGCCCTGAAATTTGATGTGCATCTGATAGGAAAGAAGCAAATCTACGTACAACATTAATCATCCAAATACTGCTAATAATCCCACATGGGAACAGCTGGGCTGCCCTTGCACATGGGCTCTCAAGCTGTAGAAGTACAGAGCACAGCCCTAACTAAAAGGAAGAGTGGTGAGAGCAGGGCTCTCGCCCTGCCCTGAAAGTCAAACAAGCTAAAAAGCCAGAGGGAGCTGCTGACACTAGTATCCCTCTACACAAGACACTGCTCTTCACAGGGTGATGGACATGGCCTTTGATAGGCTTGGGGATGGATCAGGGAGACCACCTTGCCCTGCATGTGTGGACTGGTGGAGGGGACACCCGGTTCTTCCCTGCCAGCGTCAGGCTGTGACACCACAATCAGGTCAGTTCATCTTCCCCTTTCATGGGAAAGACGACCCTTCTGTTCTCCACCAAAGCACTGCAGATAAAAGCAGGTGAGATTTAAGCATGATTGTTGTCATTATTAAGGGTAGGCCTCCTGAAGAGCCCTGAGGGAAGCATAAATGCCTTCAGACAGGGAGTTTTCCCATGGGGAAGCCCGTGGTCTCAGCTCTAGACTTTTTCGTGTTTTTTTTTTTTTTTTTTCCTAAACTTTTTTCACTTTTTTGGCAGCTGGATTAAAGCACGGGAAGGAACACCACCTTGCTACCTCAACTGCTCACCTCGTGGCTTGGTGTCCCTGCCCATGGCAGGGGGTTGGCATAACGTGATCTTTGAGGACCCTTCCAACCTGAGCCATTTTGTGATATTATTCTTGGTGGCGATGATACACACATGAAAGGACACAGAAAAATCTGGGCAGCTTATGTGTTCACCTCGCTTCTGTCCTGATGCCCTCTCTTTGTCTCCCAAAACCACGACACTGTGGCAGCCCAGAACAACATCAGTTCAGATCCATCCCAGCATCCAAGCACGTGGCCAAAAACAAGGAGTGCAAAACGAGGGGCTGCACAGTGCATGAAGGACAGAAACTTCAACAAAGCTGCTGTGCTGCGAGTGTAGGGCCCTGCCGGGGGGGACATTAAGGGTGCTTAGTGCAGCCCTGCAGTTAAAAGCAGGCTGAGTCACTGCAGGATTACAAGAAACAGGAGCACCCGTGCCTGCTGCCAAGGCAAGAGAGATGTCTGCCCGGCGTCTGGTGCAAGAGCCCTGTCAGGTACTGCGAGGCTGGGAGTCTGGTTGGATTTTATTAAATAGCTGGGTTAACAATCTGGGGTAAGGGATAAACAGCTCATTAATTAATCCTGCAGGTAATGAGCAGGGAGGTGCTGCAAGCAACTGTGGGAACAAATTACATAAAGGGAGGATGATCATATTAAGGGGGAAATGATGTGAAATTAAAGTTGACAATGACAAGTCGGTGATTCCTGAGCAAAAAATAATAATAATAATAATAAAACGAATGTGCCCCTGGGGAGGGAGGCATGAGGGCAGGTCTCTGTTTTGAAGAAGCTCCTGCTGTTTTCTGGATTCTTGCAGGGTATTCATAGAAAGAGCAGAAGGAGTGAAGGAGAGGAATGCAGACAGCCTGCCCGGGGATGCACTGGGACTGACACTTTGGGAAGCATCAAACACAAACACTGAGGATTAGAAGCAGGAGCCCTGTCCTTCCACCTGCATTTCCAGGGCCATCCATGACTGCACCCTAGGGAAACAGAGGTAGAAGCAGATGGCAGAAGTGGAGGTGCTGGCTTACACGAGAGCTCTCTTTTTCCGTGTTTTGGTCTCCCAGTCATGCCCTGGTCTGCCCCACGGGTGAGACCTTCAGGGCTGGCGTGGCTCTGCTGCTGTTGCTGTTGCAATGCCGGGCTGCTGCCCAGATCCTCAGCAGATGGGCTCCAGCATGGCTCGGTTGCCGACCACAGCCACGCGCAGTTAATTTCCATAGCAAGGCTGGCAGATACTGATGCTATCTGCAAAGACGGGGAGTAATGCACAGGCACTGAGTTATCTGCCCTGATGTGCAGTGGAGACAGAGAGATCCAGCCTGTGCTGGGGCTTTGCAGCACTAACCCCAGCCCTCGCACCCAGCTGGGCTCTCAGAGGTGTTGCAGCTCCTCCAAGGATGCAGGAGGGGTGTCCCACACCTCACCTCTGCCTCAAAGAGTGTGGGAAGCCCCTGGGGAACCACACGGCCAATCACACAGGGAGTCATCAGGACCATAAATCAGCACGGGGGAGTAAAAAAGAGAGGCAATGGGTAAAAACCTGAGTCTTGGGCTGAGGGGGGGCAGGGTTGGCTTCCAGGCTTGCCGTGCCCTTTTTGGAGCCTGATGGGGAAGGATTGCAAATGTGTATTTGCTGCTGAAGACCCCTAGTAGAACAAGGGAAAAAAAAAAAAAAGAAAAAAAAAAAGAAAAAAAAAAAGATTAAAAAAAGCCTTCAAAGGTAGCCAGCCGTGGCAGAACTCTGGCTGGCATTGCCTGGTAAGACCCAGGCTAGACCCCAAGGTATTCCCGACAGCAGCTGCAACACCCCCTTCCCACCCCGCCTCCATTCCCCCAGCCCTGCTCCAGACCCTCCATCCTGTCCCCAAAAGCAGAGACAAAACCACTTCCCACTTGATTGTTTTCCATGGAGGTGGTGATGATGTCCGGCTGGGGCTGGCAGGCTCAGAGCATGCAGATGGCATCCTCTCCTGGTGGCAGGCACACGGGCTGTCCCATGTCACCCAGTGCCACCACCTCCCAGTCCCCGTGGCTGCAAACGAAGCCCAGGCAGAAGCCACCTCATGCCCGCACCAGAGGCTGGCACCAGGTGGGGAATGGGAGGACAAAATACACCTTTACTGCCTTCCTTCTCGTTAGCACACCTGCTGGCTGTCCCCAGGGGGTGTTGTCGTTCCTGTTTGCTTTAATTGCACAGGAACACAGGGAGGGAGCAGGGAAGTGAGGTGGGGAGCTCGCCCACCTCACTTAAGCCCTACCCGCCCCAGGACCACCTCTCCTGGTGGCTGAACACCCCATGGGCTCCAAGGACAGGAGAGAAGATGGCTTTTTTTCACATCCTATGCTGATGGAGGTGGCTTTTCCCTTTTTCTCTGCTCCAGGAGAAGCTTGTGAGAAGGAACTGGAGCTTCCCAGACATGCTGCCTGGGCAGGAAGGGGTGGTTTTGCACACTTGCCCTTTCTCAGTCCAATCCCTTTTGCTTTTCAGATAGCTTTTCCAGTTTTCAGAGCTCACTGTCAGCCCTGCTCCTGCGCTCGGGGGCAGCACCTCCCCGCTCAGCACTGCCTGCAGTGGTCCTGTCCCCATCCCGTGTCCAGGTCAATGAGAGGAGCACCACGTGGGGACAGACCAGCAAAATAAAACAGCCCCAAACCCTGCTGGAAGCATGTCTGCAATGTAAACATACCATAAACCATAGGTGCTGGACACAGCCAGCCAACAAAGGCTGCGCCCACCTCCCAGTAATGTCCTTAGAGCTGTGCTTTGGAGACCCTCGTAGGAGATATCATGCAGAAAGCCTTGGCAGTGCCAAGGCTGAAAGTGAACAGGAAGAGTTTCAATTTTCTTAATAAAAAATATTTATCTCTACAAAAGCTACACTGGTGACAAGTAGCAGCAGCAAACTGGTCTCTTCCTGGCATGCACAGCACCCCCAGACCAGCACAGGAAGCACAGATTTGAGTTTTGGGGCTGCCTGAGGCACTCTACAATGAAGGCAGCAGGAAGGAGAGAGGCTTGCCTTGAAGACAAGGAAGCTCCTGTCCAGGCAGTGCTGCGGGGACAGGGTGCTGCAAGGCACTGTCTCAAAAAGCTGCTATTGAGGAGAGGCCCCGACCCCATGCAGGAATGCCCTGCCTGTGCATTCGGGCTGCACCTGCGCAGGGCCAGTCACAATTTTGAAGGGCTTTGCCCCTCCTGCAAGGGGAAAAAGTTTGCCGGCACTCCCTGCAAACAGCAGCAGCATGTCAGGGCAAGAGGAAATGTGCAGGCTGCAAAATAGCTCCGCATGTCACATGACCAGACTCCTCCTGAAGCTCTTAGCTGAGCGCCCATCTGCTTTTAGAGACAAAGCGTGACACGCCTGAAAAATAACCCAGTGCCTTGTTGGGAAAGCCTTTGTCCCCATCGAGCTGCTTTTCTTTTCAAGCCATTCATCCTCAGGAGGAAATGGTTTTGAAACATGGGGAAAAACTAACCTCTTGCACTGCCTGGGGCTCTGCTCTCGGGAGCAGGCTTGCCTGCGCCTGGGGCTGCTGGTGGTGCCTCCGCGGCGCTGCAGGAGCATCCTCGATGAGGATGGGGCTTCCCAAAGCCAGGCCATGCAGTGTGTATGGAGCTGGCTGCTTTAATTGACAGCCTGCAACCCCCTTGGTGCACAGCA
Source organism: Stictonetta naevosa (assembly GCA_011074415.1). NCBI lineage: Eukaryota > Metazoa > Chordata > Aves > Anseriformes > Anatidae > Stictonetta > Stictonetta naevosa. Next base: position 62,174,597 of record CM021729.1, on the reverse strand, counting down.
GGCCTCAGCAGAGGACTCCAGATACGTAGAGGAAGCCTGCAGTGGGCACCAGCCGGACAGCATTTGACAAACACTGCCAGCACCCAGATAAACCTCATGGGTTTGTTTAAACCCATCAACAAGGATTTAATAAGTGATTGCACAGTCTTGGCTGGCCATTTCCCCAGAAACTCATTAGCAGGACTCAGGCTTCTTGTGAACCCCTCTGCCAGAGAAAGGCCTTCCTCAGTGTTCATAGAAGGAGCACGCGCACTTCTACAAAACCTGTTTGGCTATAAAATAACAGACTCAGGGATTCACAGAACTTGTTTTTCCTCATACGAAGGCACTGATTGTTGTCTTGTGCTCGTACAAGCAGGGTAAGGTGACCCAGGCTTACAAAGGAATTTGGCACTGAGGGATGAAGTGGTATTACTGCACTGGCCAGAAATATTCAGATAACTACAGGAAAACACTGTGGTGATGCGGCTGTGGGTGATGGTGCCCTGTCTTGCACCATCAAGTTTCTTTAGAGTTAGAAGAAAAGAAGCTTTGTACAAAAGAGGAAGGGGACTGGCCTTTTCTTTATATTATTGTTTTAAGTAGCAAAACAGCAAGAACTACAGACAAATGTGGACAACAGGAGGCAGGTGAGAAATATTCACCATTGGGGGTGTAACTTGGGGACCCAGCTGAAATCCCATTGTCCCTGTTTGCAGCCACTCCTGGCCACTGCTGGCATCAAGATATTGAGATCTCTGGGCATCTTTGCCAGTCCAGCCTGGCCATTTCAGTGCCCAGGCCTTGGGTACAGGGCTGCTGTCAGCTTCACATCACTCCTACGGCTTCCTTTTGAAACCTCTCCCTGTTTTTCAGCATCTTTCTAGGAGCTCCAAGAGACGGAGGAGCCAGAAACAGCTTTCTAGCAAGCTCTCCTGCTCCCTATTTCCTTTTCAACACCCCTAGTGCCCCATGGAATGGAAAATGCCCGCTGAAGAACACATCAAAGAGCCAACAACAAGCCAAAACACTGGCTGAACACCATGGCCTTTTCTGAGTCAGTTAGCAGTTTCTCCATTCTTCATCTCCTTTCACTCGTAACTTCCCCATTTTGGGGTGGCTGCGCTTCAAGAGTCCTCCTCATGGTTCCCATCCCACTTGTTCATGGTCTGTGCATTCCTCCAGCAGCACCAAGGGAAGAGCAGACCCCCAAGCTCCAGCTCTGGACTCGCTGTGGCTAATGACCCCAACTTTCCACCAGACATACATGGGTTTAGTTTGTGAATGATGGCTTCCTGGGCTGCCAGTCAAAGGAGTCTCTGGTGGTTTTGAAGCAACCAAAATGAGGACGTGTGAAAGAAAGGCCAGCCTTATCTCCCGACAGGCCTGCACTCTCCTGTGGGGGCTGCAGGCTCCTCTTGTATCTCGCCGTGCCACATTTACTGGCCATGACCTCCTCGCTGGGTGGAGTGTAACACAGAAAACTCTGAATAATTTAATATTGACCCAGCAGGGGAGGAAGAAAATAACTTACAGATTGTGATCAAGGTGGCTTTAAATGAAAAAGAGACATCTCACTGCAGAGGAGAAACGTTGTCTGAGGCTGTGACTGCTGAGAAAACCAAACTTCATTGCATGGTGTTGCTCCTGGATGAAGTTTCTTAAGCGTGCGCACGGAGGTTTGTATCATGGCTTCTCATTAAATAAAAAGTCCCCAGGAAATTTGCTAAAGAGGAAAAAAAACGTAATGCTGAGCTTGTTTTGCTGAGTCAGAATGATGCAAGGGTGCTCGGAAGGAACACTGACTTTTGAGTCACCTGATAAAATCGTGTACCTTAACTATCTCTTCACTGCTGATAGTGAATGGCTTCAATGAGCAAAATCCTCGGTAGCCATGCTGATCTTTCCTCATAATGCACTTTGTTTGCACATCCCCTGCTTTGTCGTGTGCCCTGCATAGTACATGGGCACGGGATGAATTCCTGCACACCTCACCACCAGGCTGCAGCCTCTAACAAAGACAACTGAAGTTAAGAATAAATCACAGATTTAAGAACAGATCACAGAACGGTTGAGATTGAGGCAGGGCCACCCAGAGCAGGCTGCCCAGGATCAAGTCCATGTGGCTTTTGAAGATCTCCACGGGGGGAGACCAAAAAAAACATGGTTAGGCTTGGTGTCACTAATGGGTGTTTTTCTGGCCCCACTCCAGAGTACAGCAATGGGCTCTCAGCAGAGCTCTTAACAGCAATGCCCAGAGTGGAAATGTCTTATATGAGCTATGTCCCTCTGGGAGGCTCAGCTGCAAGCCTTGCTTGTGCTTAAAGAGCAAAGGATGTAAAAAGGGCTTTTAAATTTAGTGAAAAGGGGATGGGGGAGAGCATGATTTTCAGAAAAATACCCACTGATGCTTTTATTCTTCACCAAAGGGCAGCAGAGAAGTGCAGTGGGCAAATACTTTTTCCCCTCACCACCCACCACCCTGCCTTGTGTTGGGAAGACCACCAGCAGTTCCCACCCCTGGAAAAGGCTCAGGAGAGGGGCTTGCAGCCCACAGTGGGCAGGTTTTGCCCCAGAGCAGCAAATTCGGAGGGGTGGTGGCTGACCTGGGGCAGAACGTCCCATCCAAGCACACCCACCGCCTTCAACACCTCCCCACTGAGCCTGCGGGGCTGCGGAGCAGGACATGGTGCTCAGACAGCTCTGAGAGCAGCTCCTGCATGGCAGGCAGACAGCTGACAAGTGCCAGCTTATTGCTGCCAGCTGTGGGAAACCCATTTATTCCATTTACTCCAGGAGGAGACTAGGAGATGTGATGGCCTGCAATTCCAAAGTCAGTTTGGCAGTGGTTAAGTGGAGGAAAACAGCGGCTGAGTCATCTTTATTTATAACGTTGGACAAAATTGGGTCTCAAACATGAAAAAACAAACAACTCTGCCCCCCTTCCAGACTGCAGAAATGTGAAATATTGCCAGCTCTCCCAAGAAAAGCAGCCCCATTGACTGGAAGAGGCTGCCATTTCAAGAGCCAGGCCAACAAGCAAACTCATTTCTACATGTAATATTTAGCAACTTGGGGCATAAAGTGAATTTGAGAGGGGTGAAGAGTGAGGGGTATCCATGGGCACCTTCCCCTTCCTGAAGTCTGTCCTCCAGTGACTATAATAAAACAAAGCAGGAGTCAAACTGCTCCTGAGTTTGATGGTGGTAAGACCAGGACCTCAGATACACTGGGATGAGCACTGAGCACCAAATATCCCAAATCATTCCAGATGGAAGTGTGTTCTGAGGATTTCATGCAATTCTTGTTTCACCAACCTGGATGTTTAGGGTCCTACTTGGCAGAGATTATTTCTGATACAGATATACGTAAGATGGGGTTCTCAGCATGCACCCATAATATTTTTGCCAATCGTTTTCCCCATCACTTAGTAGTAACAGAGCATACAGCAAGTAAGCAGGCAATACTAACACACCAACAATAAAACACCTGCTTTCCCCTTTTTTTCTCAGCAGCCTTTGCCTCCTGCCCCCTTCATACTGGTGGCCAGTCAGCATGGATGAAGGCCAGAGGTCTTTCTGGAGCCACCAGCTTTGTGCCGAGTCCATGCCATGGACTGAGTCCATGCCAGTGACAGCCCAGAACTGGGTGCCCTCAGTGCCATGACCTCTCCATTTTGTCTCCTTTACCAAATTTCCCCAGATCCCCTCAGCCACCTGTCCACTGGCCTCACTGTTAAGAGGAGGAAGACTCTGGGTCTGGGGATCATAAAACACAACAGCAACAAGCAAGGTACATCTGCAAAGGCATGCGAGTGTTGATGATTTGCCAAACTGTGCCCCAAAACCAGTGTCCCAAACACTGACCCTGTACCATCGTGTGTTTCAGCAGCCACACTAGTGGAAACCAGCATGTGGTCCCATGGCGCTGGAAATGTTTTTTGCTGGGAGATGGTGAGCAAAGCTGGGGAGCAACCAGAGAAGGGGGCCCGGCTCTCCAGTGAGGAGTTCCTTATGGTCCCATGCCTTTCCTTCCCTTTTCCAAAAATAACCCACCTTGCCACAGCAACAAGCATGCTTGCTGTCTGAGAATGCTGATGGAAACTGGGCCTTTATTCCAGCACTGAAAAGAGCAGTGAGTCAAGAAAGCCCTTAACTTCATTAAGAGCTTGAAGGACTCAAGAACTAATTTGCCTGTCTAGACCAGCGCAGTGTCTGGGTGCTGCTTCTCCTCTGTTGTTGCAGCATCTCTCACAAATGTTGACATTAGAGCATGGTTTTTCAAACTCAGAATTTCCTTTCTCTATGTTGCATCACCAGCTCTCATTATTTCCTTTCTGCAGCTTTTTCTTTTCTCTTTTTGCATCTCCACCAGTTTTGGCACTGCAGGGTCCCTGTGCCCTGCAGCAACTGGGAGGAAGGTAGAGATGTGGCCATGCCAGGAGAAAAGCACCAAGACAGTTCTGGAAGTGGGCCCCGGGACTTCTGCCACTAGGTCCACATTTCCACCTTGGTTTTGGGTTGAGTCTGAGTCATAGAATGTCAAAATATGCGAAGATGCAAAGGTCCCACACAGATCCTCAAGTCCAACCCCTGGCTCCACACAGAAGCACCCAAAAATCAGCCCATGTGTCTGACAGCACTGTCCAACTGTTTCTTGATCTCTGGCAGGGCTGGTGCCATGACCCCTGCCATGGGGAGCCTGTCCCAGTGCCCGACCACCTTTGGGTGTAGAACCTTTCCCTAACCCCCAGCCTGAGCCTCCCCTGTCCCAGCTCCATGTCGTCCCCTCGGGTCCTGTCGCTGTCCCCAGAGAGCAGAGCTCAGCGCCTGCCCCTCCGCTCCCCTCGTGAGGAAGCTGTAGGCCGCCATGAGGCCTCCCCTCAGCCTGCTCTGCTCTGGGCTGAGCAAACCAAGGGACCTCCGCTGTTCCTCATATGTCTTGCTCTCTAGACCCTTCACCATCTTTGTAGCTCTCCTTTGGACACTCTCTAATAGTTTTATGTTCTTCTTACATATTGTGGCACCCAAAACTGCCCACAGTGCTTGAGGTGAGGCCACACCAGAGCACAGCAGGACAATCCCTCCCCCCAGCCAGTGGCAGTGCTGTGCCTGAAGCACCCCAGGGTGCAGTTGCCCTGAAGAACATCTCAAAGCAGCTGGGATCCAGGCAGGACCTTCCACAGTCCGTGTCCATGCAGGGCTTCTTCTTAGGTCTCAGAAAAGCTGCTCACCACTGCCAGGCATCACTCAGGTGAACCCCTGCAGGAATCCTGACACCATCCCAGGACACAAGACCTTGGAGAAGGTCACCTGAACCCCGGTGGCAGTGCCCAGCCCTCTCGCCCTCAGCCAGAAGTATCTTGCATCAGGTTGGGGTGCCTAGAGCCTGTTAATAAATGTCACATTTCTCAGAAAGCCCTCATAAGTCATTCAGGTGTTGCCAGGAGAAGAATTGCGCTGCTATAAATCCAGATTGTTTGGCTCCTCTTAACTAGCCACAAAGTCAGTAAACATTAACTATGCAGGTGGATCATGTGATGCACGTAGATGGTTAGTTCCCAGCTGAATGCTTTCTTTTATTTATATATTTATTTATTTGGGGGGGCCCGGTTTTTGGAGATGGGCTGTCTGGTGTCTGCAGGAAATGAAGGCAAGGACCCCGCGTTTTACTGCCTCTTTGCTAGGCGTATGGTCCACTAAGCACAAGCAGCACAGTCGACTTGAAAGCCTCCCCCAGAACATCGGGCAGAGGTTGAGGTTCAGCCCAAATTTACAGGGAGGCTGGAAAGAGACCCAATGCTGATCTCCCCTTTGGGCACTGCCACAGCTACGAAGAACAGTGGCTTGGGCCACACGGGTCCACACCTGGTGGGGAAAACCAAAGTTTTGTTTCCTTCTCGTGCTTGAGACACACAATGGATGAGGCAGGTTGAAGGGGAGCCTCTCTGTCCTGGGGGTCTGGCTGTGTGCCTCCTCCAGCCTTCTCATCATTGCATGAATCACAGCCACCTTCAAGCACGTGGAAGAGGTAAGTGCATGTCTCATGAGGCAGGTAGTGGTGTTTCTTCCTGTCTGCTTTAGGGCATCCCAGCAGAAGACAGGTCCTCAACTTGTTTTGATCTGGCTAGTCATTTTGGTTGCCCTGGTTTTCAAGTGCTTTATTTATTACAGGCACCTTCAAGGAGCCTAAGGTTTTTCAGGATGTGGGAATGTGGTGACCATCCTCCCACCCTTCCCTTCACTCTAAAATTGGTCATGTGAGACTTTTGCAGGTTGACACTGCATAATTTGCACATCCAAAAATGCAATTGCTTTAAAAACTGTCAGCTGGAACACTTCCACAGTGCAAACACAGGCTCTTCAGCATCACCTGTTCAGACACAGAAATGCAACTGCACATGTAATTTTGGGGGAATTGGAGATTCTGCACATCTCCCTTCAGTGAGGATTACATTTCTGTTCCTGAGCCTCCATGGTATCACAGAGTCTGTGTTTTTTAAGCTTAGTTCCAAACCCACACACAAACACCTCTTAACCTGAGTCAGCTTCCACTGCATCAGGAGGTGCAGCACACTTGTTTCTGGGTGTGGAAGTGAGATGCTAATTATCTACACACTGCAGATGCAATCATACACCTGCACTGTGGGGGTCCCACAACCCCCTTGCCCAGGGACAGCCACGGGTGCAAGGGCAGGAGGTGGTGCTGAAGTGCTCAAAGTGCTGAAGGCCCAAAGCCAGCTTGCTACTCCATTTCCATCATTCTTCCTCCACACTGCTGTGAGCTCCTTACTGCTAAAATCTCTCCAGGCACCAGGTCTGTGCACTATATGGTCTCCCCAGTGGCACTAATGTGAGAACAGAGCTGTGGATGTCCTACGAGAGATACCACACTTGCCCCTCTGAAGATAGCAAAGATGACTCAATGCCAAGCATCTGTTCTGTATTTTGGGGGCTGCCATTCCACACAGAGAACACCATGCAGGCCCTCTGAGTTTAGGGAACCTGGGGCAAAATTTGTCTTTGTGGTGACCTGGGGAGCATGCAGCACTGGAAGGAGAGGGCTATGGGAACATCACACCCTCCTGATAAGGCCCTGGACAACTCTCCAGCCTCAGTGTGCAAACCACATCAAGCAGTACTAAATCATCCATGGTGGGTGTATCACTGCTGAAGGTCAAAGTCTTCCAATAGCTCTGTACCTTGTGCAGAAGAAAAGCCGGGAGGTCCCAGCATCTCTCTGTGCAGAAAGGAGAGAGACAAAAGAATTAAAAAATAAAAACAAAAGCTACAGGAGAGGTCAAGAAAGGAGTGAAAAGCAACACAGGGAAAAGGCTAAAGGGAGAGAAAGGAATACAAAGCAAACCAGCCATGTGAAAAGAGGTGGGCGTCAAGTACTTGGAAGCAAAGTTTGTAAAGTACACCAGTTTGTAATTTGGATAGGATGTGGAGTGAAATTAAGAGCTGAACCTCCACTACCCACCCATTGCTTCTCAGATGCAGCTTCCCGCAAAAGGCATTAGGCAAGTAAGTGCCCACCCTGGAGATTGGATTTGACATTAGGACACCTGAATGGCAGTAGCCAGAGAGAGCACAAGGTGAAACTACATAAGCCTGTCTCCGGCATGTATGGATTTTTTATTTTCTGTTATCGAGCTTTTAAAAAGCAGTTAAGCGAAATTACAGCTTGAAACTTCTCTGCGTTGTTTTGCAAAGCATCCAGGCATAACAGGGATCCTGCATGCTGCTTTTGGCCCAGATGCAAGTGCCGTTTCATTATTAACACACTGAGGAGAGCTTGGTGGTCATTGAACCCAGCACACTTCATTCACAGGGGTGCACTTGGGATGCAGGGTGCTGAGAAGGCATGGCAGGTGGTGGTGGGGCTGAGCAAGACCCACCAGTCCAGGGACAAGCTGTGCCAGTTCCCTGGAAGAGCAAAGAGTAGGGCTGATCCTGGGAAGCAGAGTGCTTTTTTTTTTTTTTTTTTTTTTTTTTTTTTTTCCCCCTCAGTGTCTCATCTCATCTTTCAACCAGACATGCTGTGCCAAGTGTTCAGAAGACTCCGGGTAATTGCACTGCTGGTACATCATCTTGGGAGAGAGAAGTGTGCTCGCTCTGTGAGTTAGGCTGGCACAACACACAGCACACCTATCTAATTATTAAATATTTATTGCGCCTTTAATGGGTCTGTTACAAAAGCAAAATCTTCCAGAAGAGCAGGCTGGAAGGAAAGAGAAAGTGCAATTAAAGGCTTCTGTTTCATTGCAGTGTCAGGGCCAGATGAAACACTCCTAATTTCCATTGAAATGGGCTGGCCTTCCTATGATAAAATGTGATGTGGCTAACTCCTGCAAGCACTGCCTCCTGAAGATTCCTCCATTCCACCATGGCTTAACGCTGGACATGCCTGGCCATCTGTGACACGGCCAAAGTCAAGTTTTCCATGAAATTGTCCCTTCTGCTGCAACACACACTTGAGGATATCGGCAGGTATCATGGTGAGACTCTTGTGTCCTGGATATGCTCAGGGGAGTATGAGAATTGTGAAAAGTTCACACAAGCTGCTGGATCTCACTTCAGTGCCTGGCAGAGCTACAAAGATTACTTTGAGGGATATTGAATATTACTTGAAAGGCAATGCAGTCATCGGGCAAAGCCAACATGGGTTCAGGAAGGAGAACTCATGGCTATCTAACTTCATGTCCTTTCACAACAAGGTTACCTGCCCAGGGGATGAAGAGAAGGCAGTGGTCCCGTGGCCTGCAGGTGCTGCTGCCACCTTTTGAGGTCTAGCCCTGGCACCAAATATTCACTGATCCCCACCTGGATGCTTGTAAGGGCCAAGGGACGCTTGGGTCCTGCAAGAATACATCCCTTTGTGCTTGCTTACTCCTAGGTGGTGCGGATTAATCCACTTGAGGCCACCTAAATTCAGACCCAACAAGTCTCTCTCCCACAGCTTTTCCGTGCATCAGAGAGCCACAACTAACCCTTACTGGGGCAGGTTTTCCTGCAAAAACAAAAAGGCCAGATTTCCGAGGCCTCCGTGGCCTGCCTGCTCTGCCCTCCTCCAGGACACATTCTCCTATGCAGAGGAGGAAGCACAACCACGACCCAAGGAGCACAAACGTGCCCTTCCAGCCCCCTCGGCATGGCCTGACAGACACCCAGTGGCTCGCAGAGCTTGAAGATACAAAACAAAAGATAAAAACAGTATGAAAACAGGGTGCATTTTCTGGGTTGATTTGCTTTGTTTTGTGTCCCAGAGGATCCGCATTCTCCCATACCATTTTTATTATGCACTATCCCGACAACAACTAACGCACACTCCTCTAAGAATTGGGCGCAGATCACACCATATATCACTTTTTATGTTTTTGGCATTTGCACAACTGTTTCTGAGTTCCAGGCTGCTGTGTGCTTCAGCCTCAGCAGCCAGCATGGACAGAAGGCCCGCAGGGACACACGGATGTGAGGGACAGACGGAGGGAAAAGCAACGCTGCCAAGCGCACCACAAACTGCGCGGGGCTCTCTCTGAGGCCACAGAGGGTTGTTCGCAGCATGTGAAGATGTGTTTCCAAAACATGGGGCAGGCACTGGGAAGTGCAGGAGATAATAAATGCAGATTTAATGCTTCCGTGGCGGGGCCCCTCCGGCTGTTTCCATGTGGGCAATTGCTGGGCTCCCACCATGAGGGGAACTGCGACAGATGCTAGAGTCCTCAAAATGGGGTTCTGAGGTTAATAAACACTAAAAAAGTGTTTATTGCTGGGCACACAAAGGGCAGGAGTGCTGGTTGGTGCTACACCCTGTGCTTCTGGTGGTGGGAGACTTGGTGAAACATGAAATGAAATGAAATGAAATGAAATGAAATGAAATGAAATTTTTTAAATGAAATAAAAAATGGACATTGAAATAAAAAAATGAAAAATGAAATAAAGGTAAAATACAATAAAATTTAGAAAATGAAATAATGGGAAATAGTGAAATTTTCATTTTAGAAAATGAAGTAATGGGAAATGGGATTCGAAAAGCAAAAATACATGAAGGAAAAAGAAATAAAGTAAAATAAAATGAAAACGAAATGAAGTAAAATGAAATAAAAATGGAATAAAACAAAACGAAATTAAACAAAAAGAAATAAGATAAAATGAAACGGAATGAAATTAAGTGGAATAGAGTGGATTGGACTGAAGTGGACTGAGGTGAGGACTGACGCCATGTCCCTAGGCCCGCAGGCCGGCATTTCCTGCCCGCCATTACGCAGCACTTTTCTGCTGCCACCACACACTCTCCCCCCGTCCCCCCACGCAGGCGCAGTGGTCTCGCCCCCCCGCCCTCCTCCCGGCGCCCCTGACGTCACCCGCGCCCGCGGGAAGCCGAGCGGCGCCGCGGGGCGGGGCGGGGGCGCCCTCCGCGCCTGCGCGGCGGCGCGCGCAGCGGCGGTGGCTATATAAGGGCGGCGCGCTGTTGGCGGCGGCAGAGCGCTGAGGCGGGAGGGCGGCGTCGGTTGCGTGGTTGGTAGCGCGTGGCAGGGAGCGCAGTCGGGACGCGCGTGCGCACGCGGGATTCGAGGCCCTCGGGCTCCCTTCTTGCCGCCGGACAGCCGCCGTGAACCGTCGCCATCGTCATGGTGAAGAGCGTGGGCAGCCTGGTGAGCTCTTGGGCGCTCGGCGGCCATTGTGGCCGTTGGGCGCCGGCTGAGG
>CM021729.1:62037046-62163402 GCA_011074415.1 Stictonetta naevosa | reverse complement strand
TGTGCATTGATTTAAACACTGAGCTGGACTTAGAGCGCAGTTCTGTTGCTTATCCACGGGGTGCATGGACTTGGGTCATGCTGACAAGGTTTTAACATGGGTAAAATATTGTAGAGTGCAGCTGAGCTTTCCAGATTAATTCTGTGTTGCAGTGAGGCAGACGGAGGGGAAACCCCTTTTTCTATAGCTTGCAAAATTGAGTTGTTCTGTATGTGACTTCAGAGTATTGTGGGCACGACAGCTAGCTAGATACGGTCTGTGTCCTAACAGTATCTTCAAAACCTGACTAGCTCCTGAGAAGTGGCTACCTGCAGCACACTCCACTAGTCCACCTCAGGTTCCCTGTAGTGGACCCATGACTTAAGTATGTCACCCTGAGATGAATGACTCGTGAAAACTGTAACAGGTTTGGATGATGGGGCCACGGTGCTTTTTGTAGCAGAAGCTAACAGGATGTAATAACCTGTTCAAAAAGCTGGTGTTGCTAAAGCCTTCCTCTTCACGCCAGCTGCCTCTACTACCTGAGTCACAGCAAGTCATGGCAACCCGCAGGTTGAGGTGTATGTGATAATTTTAGAAGTGGTCTGCACTAAGGAGCTCAGGCAGTTTAGTCTTTGGTCTGTTTATGCAGCTTCTGTATTTGTTTTTTTTAAAAAAAGCACTAAATTATGTGGTAGCCATTGGTCATCAGCTGATTGAGTTAATCCAAGTTCAAGGGCGACTTGATACGTGTTGGAAATGTTTATAGCTAAGGTGCTTTGTTAAAGCTATGTTGTGTGCAGCTGGGGGCAGTAGATTTCTCACAGCATTGTCCTTGGTCAGTAGCCTCCATTTTGAGGTATTTGCTGGTCCTGGGGAAACCCTGCTGCACTGGGGCCTTTCACAGCCACCTTTTTTTCTCTGACTTGGTCCTTGGAAACTGAGACTTGTTAACAGAGAATGCAGAATGCATAATTCTGCTGGAGGACGGTGCAAGCAAAATGAGGTCATCCATGTGCTTGGGGAGGAGGTTGTAGTTGAATATTGAAAAAACTGATCAGAGGTTTTCCCCACAGTAAGATGAAGAAAGTATTGCTAAGGAAGTTGTAAAGATCCTCTATTGGTGTGACTAAGTAGGCTTGTGGTGGGAGGTGTCCTGTCTGTTAACAAAGCTTTTTATATGAAAGCTTATCAATTCACCCAGTTAACACAGAATGCATGTCAGAAAGGTCAAGTAGTTTTTGTTACTGCTGTCTTCAGGGACTTTTAAGCTCTCTGGGAAAAGAATCAACACTTTCTTCTAGTTTGATATCTCTTGACTCACAAGAGCCAGTGCCTCTGCACCCTGCATCTCTCCTTGGGCTCCCCACAGCAACTTCATCTGATAGTGGAGGTGCCTCTTAGGGCAACACCTGACTGCTCTCAAGGGAGACCAGACCTCCAGTGGTGTATAGTCTGTGGCCAGCAGGAGGAATCCTGTCCTCCCAGTCTGTCCTTGTTCCTCACAATAGCGACCCGAGATGTGTGGCCATATGATCAATGCATCCCAGGGCTGGACTTCCTGTTGTACAACACAACAATCATGGGACTGGATAGAAGAACCAAAAATGAGGAAGGTGGTTTGATTAGTAGGTGTAGGAAGTAGAATTAGCTAAGAGCTGGTGATGTTAATGCAGAGGTGTGAGAAGCCATACCAAAAAATCTAGCTGTATGGTTTGGATGTGGTGAGGAATGAGGCTTGGCTGAGGAATGTGAGGCTCATGTAGCTGCAGGGAGCAGATTGGATGGACTGCTACATGCAGGGGCATTGAGCTTTAGTGGGAACGGGGTGCTTTTGAGATTGGGCTGCAGTTCATTCTGTGTTAGTACGGGAGTGTGGGGAGACAGGAAAACTTACTGCTCCAGCTCTCAGACTGAGAGCAGGTGTTAGGGAGTATTAGCTGCTGATCTTACAGCAGAGTAGGCTCTGAACGTCCAAGATGGAAGGGCGGAAGAGCTCAGCATATGGAGGCTGCATGTCTGAAGATAGCTGTGTTGGGAGGTTGTGAGAGCTTCAGTGGGAAGCTGTGGTGCATGATGTATGTGGAGTTGCAGCAAGTTATGAAGAGTTGCATATGCCTAAGAATGCTGGTGGGGGATCCTCTGCTTGCTTGCCTAAATTTGACTAATTAGGCTGCTTGTGCTCTTGGCTTCTTGCCTGCACGGCATTCTCTAAGTGGGGAGATGGTTTACTAAGCTCCAGTCTCAAGTTAGCTGGTGTTGGTAGGACTAAACATTGCAGGCATGGCAGCACATGTTGCTTATAGTCAGCCTCTACTGACAGCACTCCAGTGTGTTGCTCTGTGGGGTTGATGAGAGTAAAGCAGCTACCCTTTGGGTGCAACATCTGAAATGAAGCCTACATCAACAGCTCTCCTGAAGCCTGTGTTGCTGTGAGAGCAGAGTTCAACAATATTGAAGTGGCTCATCCTTTTTCTAGAAGGAAGCTGTCAGGAAGTGTCTGATGAACATTACCATTTTCTACTTCTGCCTGAGATACTTGTTTGCCCTCTGGTAGGATGCAGATAGTTATTGTTTTTAATGTCTTGCATTTCTGCTAAAACATTCGCTCTTTGAAAATATGGTTAATGGCACATAAGGAGCCCTAAATTGCACAGAACACAATCCAGAAATGACTGGTGCGACCAAGTGCAACAGACTTGGTACTTGTGTGGTCCATATGTGTAGCATTGTCTTGGCTACTGAAGTTACACTTGGGTTCACTTTACAAAATTAGTACTTACCCTGTGAAGCAGTTGCTTTAGAAAATATGCTGTAGAGTAAACCACACAATATCAACTTGATACTTTCTGTTGATTGGAAGAGGTATCAAAATGGAAGAGCATGCAAAAGCTTGCCCTCAAATTCTGCAGAGGAAGGTGTTCCGGGGAAAATGAAGTTTTTTCATCAAGCCACAAATGAAAAAAATTGAATATTGAAGACCACGAGGATCATATTAAGAGCATAGCACTACTCAGTATGAGTTGAGGATTATAGGTGAGATTAATTTCTAGGTTAACTTCAGCAGTTCACTGAGTTGTGGTGACTGGGCATTGTGGTATGTCCTGCATGAGTCAGACACCGGTGGATGCTAATCCTGATGAAAGCAATTCACACAGAAGCATGTGCATGATGATACAAATAGCTTAGTTTAAGTGAAATTAGTGTGTGAAGGCTGAGGGAAAGCTAGCTTTGGGTTTAGTCTAAATTCTTTTGTATAGAAGAGAATATCTTTAACATGTGCAATTCCTTCTTTACAGTCTGAATTTGAGACAGAACTGAAGTCTGCTGGTGACAAGCTTGTAGTAGTTGACTTCTCGGCCACATGGTGTGGACCATGCAAAATGATCAAGCCATTTTTCCATGTAAGTAGCATTGTTAAGACATGTTTTTGTCAGTGGCTATGCTGAAGTATATACAAATACTTTGTGCTGCTTGTCAGTAATATGGAGGAAACTGCCTTTGTCCACATAATCTGCATTATTTTCTGGAAGGGAGAGAAATTTGCAGAAGTAACTACTTTGCTACTATTTAGTAAAATATAGTGGTCTTTGATACAGGTGAGGGCTGACACTGAGCTGCTGCTGTCCTAAGCCTTCCATGCATCTGTCTATGGGGGTGTAATAGTTGCATTGCTTCAAGAACTTGGGATAATGGAGTTGAAACAATGTTTATCCTTGTGTATATACAGGCTGTAACTTCTTCCAACTGCATTGAAATAAGTTGTAGCACCTTTCTGTGATTAGCTGAAGGCTGTAAGAGAAGTATAAGCCTTTCTCCAGGGCTTATTTGAGGCTTCTCTGTAGGGAATGAGTTTCAACAAGTTTCATCAGTCTTGTGGATACTGGAGCAGAAAAATTTTTCGTCTGCTCTGGTCAGTAACACAGCTGCTTTAAGATAATGTTGCAGGTGTCACTGGGGGGAGCAGCACTAGGGTTACAATTTCTCTGAATGTTTGTCTTAAAAGCTAGCTTTCCTGGAGCACTAACTACATAATTTCTTATTTCATTCCAGAGTTTGTGTGATAAATTTGGGGATGTGGTGTTCATCGAAATCGATGTGGATGATGCCCAGGTATGGTCAGGGGTAGTGCTGAGACAGGGTTGCTGATGAGATCCACACATGTAACAGTGAAGAATGTTTTTTAAATGCCCTTGGAGATACTAAAACAAAATGAGATAGGGGCTTAGCAACTTTGCTGTAAAGAATGAATTTTTAAAGGACACCTGAGAATAACAGACTGCTTTGTCTGCATAGTCTAACACCTATGGCATGCATTAGATAACTTGTGAACACTGGTGCTCTGGGAGGGAGTGTTAGTCTCAAAGGCCTTAATCTGTTTTGATGTTATCTTTCCTAAAACTAATGGCTCACAACTGCAAGACTGTCTGGTCTTGCCACTGCCCTTGGCGCTGCTTCCCTTTTTGTCTTGAATCAAAAGCAATAAAATGTCTGCTCTATAGCAATTCAAGCAACGCTCAATAAATACTTGAACAACATCAGGTTGAAACAGAAGACCTGCTGTAGAGCTCTGGAGCCTTGCAAATAGTGTTCTGTTTTGATGCAGAGGCCTTTTTTAAAAAAACACAGTCCAGGTATAGTGAACATGTTCTTGCTAAACTATTAATTAGATGCTGAAGAGAGGATCTCATAGGTTTGCTTCAGGGAGATGTTAATATCGGATGCTTTTGCTTAATTTTGAACAGTAATGGCTTTGCCCTATTTCCCTAATCAGAAGGAAACTGGTGGGTTCTAAATTGAACATCCTTCAGATGTGCACAACTGAAAATTGTTTTCTGTCTCTTCCAGGATGTTGCTACACATTGTGAGGTGAAGTGCATGCCAACATTCCAGTTCTACAAGAATGGGAAAATGGTAGGCTTAACTCCTGGAGTTCATTTTTCTGGAAGAGGCAGGCCTCTTTCGAACACTTAAAAGAGAGGATTGGGAGTATTAGATCACAGGGTGTGCTTTCTCTTAATAATGTATCTAGGGCACAGTTGTCATTGGGACAGTCAGGAGCGCAGTTGGTTCATCTTAGTGCTGCAGCAAATGTAATGTTGGCCATCAGCTAACTGACAAAGCAAACCCTATTGAGCAGGGTAGTGAACTGAGTGTCACAGGTCATACAAGTGGATCTGCAGGAGATATTAGGCTAAGTGTTCTAGACTTAGTGCCCTGCTTTTAGTGATCTTGGTGAGCATTTGTTATCTGGATGGAAATCATGTCCAAGCAGAGACATGACTGGATTCCATGAATTTATGCAACCCTAACAGAAGCCTAATTTGTGCTGAATATACACACAGCTGATACAGCAGCTTGGTGCTTTCACATAGACTGTACAACCTGTTGAGTGGAGGTTATCCATGTGAGGGGGCTGAACAGAGCCCCTCTGCATGCACTGCCAAGGTGGATAGGTGGGATGCAGGGTAGTGACAGCACAGGGTACTGGTGTTCTGCCTGGAGTAAAGATGCTATGAGACAGATGTGTAATCTGGGGCTATAGTTTGAGGAAGCTGAAGATAAGCTTTTATAAAATTAAAAAATGCCTGATATGAGATCATGGCTGAAGGCAATGGAATTACTCCTTAAAAAGTAGGTGTTAAATGTTTGGTAGGTGAGCTTCCATTCCCATAAATATGGGGCCAAATGGTGAGTAATAATGAACCTTTGGTCCTCTCAGGATAAACTTCCACTGATTCAAACAAAGACAATTTAATTGTAAAAATCAATGTGTTCTTTGGACACCTGAGTATCAAGCAAGCAGTCTTATGGCCTATTGTGTAATGTCATCAGTATATTGCATCTATGCAGGTAGTGGAAGGCAGCCAGTGTTATTGAGACATGAATGTGGCCTGTCTTTGCTGTGTAAGTTCCAACAGGGAGAGTTTTCACAGAAGTCAGGCTCTGGGGCTGGTCATTCCAAGCAGTCCTTTCAGAACTTGATAGGAAAGGGTCTGGAGCAACCCAAGGTAACTTTGAGATGCCTCTGCTGAGAGGTGACATCCAGAGTTCCTTCAAGCCTATATTTTTTTAGTTCTTATGCAGCACTGGTTCAGGATCAATTGTTTTTCCCTTTCACATGTCAAAGCCTGATTACTGTGGTAATCTGAAAGTGATTCTCAATAGAGTGCACCAATTGTTGTGAGTTGAGTGGGAGGTGAATAGCTTAGCTCATGCGAAATGCTCCCTGTTTTGGGCATAAGGAAATCTGAGTGGTAGCAGAACTGAATAGACGTATGTTTCTGGTTGTTACGCAACTAGATGTTATGCACTTCTAAAAATTGCTTTCTTTACAGGTGCAGGAATTCTCTGGGGCCAATAAGGAGAAGCTGGAAGAGACCATTAAAAGTCTAGTCTAATCTCCAGCCATGGAGACATTGGAGCATGCCTGCTTTGGCTAAATTATAGCCTGTAACTTTTCTACTTAAAAAAAAAAAATCCAACCAAGCTATCTAGGTTAAATGGTGGAACCTTCTTGATCTATGTAAATGAATACAATAAAGTGTAAATTCTACACTTCTGGATGAAGATGTGAGCAAGTTCTTAATGTCACTGATATGCCGGGTTTTGCTGTTATAGGAATACTGTCTGGATGTAAAGGCTCTTGTCCAACAACAATCTAATATGGAGTTACCGCTGAGCATGGAAAGTAAGTGTTGAAAGGTTCTCTGGTTATCTCTATATCTCTGGTTACTTTCGGAGAAGATGGCTGGTGCATTACTCAGGTGGTAGCTGCCATGCTGTATCTGAAGGGTGGCTGTCTGGCTTGCAGGTACAAAAAGGTTAGCTAGGGAGTTGTATAAAAGCGGGTATCACAATGGATGGTTTCTTTCTAGTTAAAGGTTAATTTCTCAAGCTTTATTTTAGGCTTAGAAGATAAGGTTATGTGTGTATTAAATATAGTACAAGTACGTGAATATATTACACATTCTGCCAGGGATTTGGAGCTGCTGCCTTCTTGCCTTTTCAGTTTTGCCTTGCCATTGGGGTATGATCTAATTCTGCTGGCAGTGGTGTGTGTATAGCCTCTGGGTTGGGCCACTTGGTTGTTCCAGATTACTGTCTAGGCAAAGGACTAAAGAGGCAAAACTCATCATGTCTTAAGCCTGAGATACTTTAAATTTGTATGTTCTTGTCTTAAGTGATCTACTGCATTCTTACACCACACCGGATACACCTTGTGCTAGGCAGTAAACTGGACTCTACAGTCCTCCAGACCTGTCAGTTGTCTAGATTAATTAATTAACCTGCCAGCCTCTGCGTGTGGTTTAACTGCTGTTTCCAGAGTTACTGAGGAGGACTGCCTTGTCCCCTCCACATCAAAACAGCTTTCTTGCTGGCCTGGGTGTTGTCTCCTGGATGAGGCTCAGTAAACAAGGAAGCAGGGCTGTAGCTAGCAGCTACACCTAATGCAGTGGTCTGGGGCTAGGCGAGCTGTGTTGCTCATGGACTGTCACTGATGAAAAAACGAGACTTCCTGCTACATCTGTCCACCAATGTGGAATGAGTGAGCCTCTTTGTGGTGAGCAGCTCATGTGTGACTCAGATCACACTCACATCACAGGCATGCATGAATTTCCTGGTGCACAGGAGGGCTGGAAGCCTTCAGCAGTTTGCTGCCTGTGCTCCCTGTTCAAAAGATTTTTCCATTCCCAAGAGGTGACCACACCCTCTGGCTGAGGATGAGCCATCAAGAATCTTGGATGTAAGCTCCACGTTTTGCTGATACAATGAGGAGCAGAATATTTTCTCTGCTCTGGATGTTCTACTGACAAATGCAGCTGCAGAGTGCAGCAGGAACCCCTTCATCCTTTAAGGAAGCAGTAACCTAACTAACCTACAGTGTTGCTGCTGAGGTGAGGCAGGACCAGGTTCTTACCTGTTAAGAGCAGGCAAAAGAACCATTATTGGGAAATAATGCTCATGTTAAATTTGAGGTAATGCTGTGTTTAACAGGATGCAGCTCTGAAATATTTCACTGATACAGAAGTGACTGCAAATTCAGTTAGGAATGGGGGAGGATCAGAAAGGTCCTGTGAGTATGTTGTGTAAGGCTGCAAAGTAGCTCTTGCAGGTATAGCAAGTCTTCAGCTTCCTCTGCTGCAGTATTTTCAGTTTCTACAGGCAGGAACATGGGCTTCAGCCTGCTAAAAATGTATATATTGCCCTAGTGTCATAATTTGGGCTAGAATAGTTAATTTTATTCCAAGTAGCTTATATGGTGCTGTGTTTTAGATCTAGGATGAGAACAATGCTGACAGCACACCGAGGTTTAGTTGTTGCAGAGCGGTGCTCACACAGAGCCAAGGCCTTTCCAGGTTGTCGTGCTGCCCCACCAGCGAGGAGGCTGGGGCTGCACAGGGAGCTGGGAGGGGACACAGCCAGGACAGCTGACCCCAGCTGGCCAAAGGGAAGTCCCATAGCACGAAGCACCATGTGGGACAAAAACACTGGGGGTTGCTGCTGATGGGGATGGGATTGGTGTTGGTGGGTGTGAGCAATTGCTTTGCACTCTTCTTGCTTTTATTGCTCTATTCTTGCTTTTATATGCTCTTGCTTTTATTCTCTTGTCATTGTTTTCCCTTTCTGTCCTATTAAGTGGTCTTTATCTCAGCCCACAAATTTTACCTGTTTTTCTAGTTCTCTTTTCCATCCTACAGAGAGGGAATAAAGAGTGGGGGGAGTGTTGTTTGGGAACAGCTGTGTGCTGCTTATAGCTGCCTGCTGGGTTAAACCACACCACCCAAATGCAGTGGTTCCCAGTAACCTTACTGAAAACTTAGGGCATATGCCCAAACACAGGTATTAAGTAATATGCTGGAGAACTCAGTGATTGTGGTTTTTGCTTGCTAAATGGAGTTGTTCTTCTGAAGGGGAGAGAAAGACCAGTATTACCATATTTCAGAACATAAGGCAGCTGAGTTGCTTTCCTTGAAATCATTTAGCTCTGGTGAGAAGCAGGGATGTGACCAGCTTTGATCCTATGATCTGAGAAAATACCTTTAAGGGGGAAACAGTAGAAGATCAATTGACTTGAATGTACACCACATTTCTTACATGTTTGGTGGAAAAAACAACATATAAAGGCTACTTCTGGGAGCAATGATTCCTTTAGGGAAGGAGTTATCCTCCCCTCAGGTAATGACTGCAGTTTTGTTTTATTTTGGCTATTAAACGGCTGAGATCTGTGCCTTGCTGTCAAACCAGCAGAGCAAGAAGTCTTTCTCCATGTGCCTCTTATGTTGCTTCCAGCCTCAGAGTGGACTGGCTGACGGGAAGAGAAATACTTCCTCATGCACAGAAATTGAACGTGTGGCTGGGATGACTAGGCTTTACTAGAGAGGAAAGGCCAAGACAAAGGGGTTACAGTGAGTGGACAAGGGAAAAATGCAGGGTTAGACTGAGGTGAAATAGCCATGCTCCTTAATTCCAGCCATGCTCTGAGCCTGCTGTAATACACTTGGGAAATTATTATTAAGCACCAGCACATCACTTCCACATCTCTTGCAGTACTCAGCCTAACTTCAGCTCCAATTGACCATTACCTTTTCCTTCTTTCCCAGACCTGAATTATGTTAGGCTTGGATTTGATAGAAAAGTATTTGAAATAGTTCTGATTTCTTGTTCATTCATCATAGCTAACTGGCTGTAGCAAGGAGAAAAACATGGCTTCTGATACCTTATCAAGGTACATAGTGTTCAAAACTTGCCTAATACCAACCTCATAGCGGACACCTTCCCAATGATTCTGTTGTCCATTAGTTCTGTTGCCTTTTTTACCTGATAAGAACAAAACACATGCAGTAGTAGCAGGAGCAATTGGGACAAGTCTCTAAGCACTGGGATACTCACAGGAAGCAGATTGCTTCTACCACCACAGTTAGTGAACTGTGGCTACTCCTCTGTGCTAAGCTCCAGTGCATGCAAATTTCAGCTGTTTGAGGACTGTTTGTGAAATCCTATTCCTATCTAGACCAATGCCTGTGGTGCTGATCCTGACCCTTTGTGAGGGGTGGGAAAGGCTGACATGCTGACATGGGGCAGTGCAGGCCTGAGGGAGGACCAGGGACCAGGCCATGGCATGGAGTCTGCTCATCTGCAATGGTAACAGGGTGTAGCAAGTCTACCATAGTTTCCAAAACATCTGCCTCTAGTTCTTGATAAGTATACCAAGCACAAAGCTATAGTGAGGAGGAGAAGTCTGCCTGGGAGCTGTGCGTTGGGTGCAGCTGCTGGCCCTCATTGCGTGGGACTAGTAGGTGGTGAGCTCTGTTAGCTGAGCACAGCTGGAACCATGCTGTGTCCTCCCTAGTTTTGGCCTCCTTTTCAGTGGATGTTTCTTGCAGGTAAGAATTATACTCACTCAGATGCCTACAGATTTGGTAAGGATCACATGGAATTGAGGGAACTATGAAAAAGTTGTGTGGTGACAATGGGGAAATCCAAGTGAAATTCCTCTTCTCTGGAGTTGGTCCAGGCTGGTAAACAGAGGGTGCAGTAGTGTAGGAGCTGCATGAGGGCTTGCTCCCACTTGCAGCTGGCTGAGAAAACAAGTTTGTGCCATGCAAGTCTCCACAAGGTGGCAGTGACTGTTTCTGTAGATTTATTTATTTATTTTTTATACACTCTGGGAATGCTTTGTGCCTTTTCCTTTGTGCACTGGGGTGGTGGTAGCTCTAGGTAATGGGCTACAGGAGAGCATGGGGCTTTCTAGAACTCCAGGAAACTCTAGAACTCCTCTTCCTTTCCCAGGAAGCTTCTATGTTCAGTTTCAAAGTGTTAGCATTAGACAAAGGGTGATGGCAACCAGTGTTCGCCTGCTCACAGTCCTTGTGCAACTGGATGGAAGACAGGCTGGACAACGATACTTGTGTTTTTAGGCAGTTTTAGTAGTCATTTATTGGCAGACAGGGCCTATCCCAGCACTGCACAGTTCTACCTTTGCTCTCCACAGGACCCTGTCACCTAAATTATTTATGCCAGCTGTACTCACAAGGTTAGTTTGTCTGCTTCACAGGGGAAATAGACAAAGGGCAGGAAAAATACAAAATTTCTGTGAACTTTAACCTGTCTTTACTGTTGTGCCACTGACATTCTCACTCTCTCTCCAGTTACACTCAGGAAAAAATATTTTGTTTTTAATCCTCTTATTTTCATCAGCATACTGCAAAAAAAAAAAAAAGAAATGCAAGTATGTTTGCAGAAGTTTTAAAACTACAAGGACAACCACCAGTGGAGAAGCCACTGGGAGAATTCAAGGCAATACCTCGATACCTGACAATGAAAGGCATTATTGTTATTATTCATGTCAGCATGGATCCTAGTATATAAGAAAGTCTGAATTTTCTGGAAGAAACAGCTGTGTTCATAGCGAAATTCAGAGGTGGGGCAAGTTTGTTGTTGTTGTTTTACAACTAAAGCTATGTTTTTGTAGTAGAACTACCTTGCAAAATCAACTGCAGTTCATGAAGCATAAAATCTATATATACTGACCGCAAGGGGAACATACAGCTCAGTGTTTTGTTACAAAGCAGGCTGAATATGGAATTCTTCTGACAAATCATTTTACAAGGGACAGGAACCCCCTGTGGCTGTTCTTAGTTCACTACAAATTACAACTTTACTTGAAACAAAAGATCATTAAATTAGTGACCTTAAAACAAGTATTTTAGGACTTGAAAGTCTTCTGAAAATTTCTCGGTAAAGAAAGGTCAAACAAAAGCAGGCCTGTAGACAGAAGACGTGAAACCTACTGGCAAAAAAAATCCCTTTTCTTTTTTATCTTTTTTCACACTGTGCAGTGGTATTAATTTTCTCAGAGGCCAATTGACAACCACAACATTGGAGCTAACACACACTGGCGAGCCTTTCCCTTTGGAAACCCCTATAAAGCAACAAGCACCTCTCCTCTAGTAGTTATTCTAAATCTTAAATGATCTATTCCTGTTGACAGATAGATCATCTAATTCTGCCTCTGCAAAAACACTAGGGCCTTTTACAATCTGTCTTCAGAGATCAATAACAAGAAAACAAAAATTAACCTAGAATTCTATATCTGCATTCATTCTTCACCTGAAGATGGAAGGAACATCATAACCTTCTGTAACCTGTAGCTAATAATGTTCTTGTTCAGCTCTTTCAACACGTCTAAGATAATTATTGTTGCTAATCTGTGTGTCTCCTTCACTCAGCACCATGGGGGTCCTGCACACAAATGTAGCACAGATAGGGCCAGCATATGGCTGTCATCTTCAGGGACAGCCAGGGTGAACAGCATGGCAAGCCCAGCTCGAAGCATAGACACCAATCCCCACATTATTCAAGGAAATAGGTGACTTAGCCATACCACCCATATTGTGG
Source organism: Stictonetta naevosa (assembly GCA_011074415.1). Classification (NCBI taxonomy): domain Eukaryota; kingdom Metazoa; phylum Chordata; class Aves; order Anseriformes; family Anatidae; genus Stictonetta; species Stictonetta naevosa. Next base: position 62,151,021 of record CM021729.1, on the reverse strand, counting down.
GATCTGCTGGGAGAAATAGGGTGGCTAAAATATTACAAGCATGTGTGTTAAGTGCAAGGGAGTTAAGAGCAAGGCATTCCACAAAGAGAACTGTAACACAAGTGAAGTATCCATTAATAGGTTTATTTTTTTCCTTTCCATAGGCCTAGAATAACTAAGATGCCTATATTTCCTGATATTAAAAAAAAATTTTTTTAAATGCCAGCCTTGTGAGGAAACTGGGAATCCCTGCACAGTTAGCCTGATCTTTGCTCAATATTGTTTACAAAATAAAATTCCCTCTTGCTGAGTTCTGGGCCAAATCGATAGGTAAACATTAGTCATCAGATGTGCCATCAGCTGGGAAACCTTTCAGAATGGCCTTTTTCTTTCTATGAGTCCACCTAGGTCTGTTCAAACTACTATTAAATCAGTTACAGTTCTGATGAGGTTGAACAGATTTAAGGCTTTTTTTGTGTATCTTTGGGAAGCAAGTCTCAAGTTCTTCAAGAGCAAGGCCTTTGACATACACTACAGTTATTTGACCAATTATTAAGAGGTTATCTTCACTAACATCCACCAAAAATATTGAAATATACCTTTTGAACAGTGAGTTAAAAGCACTTATCTGAACAGAATCGCATTCTCCTTTGCCTGCCTCCCCAGGAATATGTGACCTTCAGACTTTTACAATAGCTTTTCCAAGATTTTCTCCTTTTAACATTCCAATGAAAGCTGCTGGCATGCTCTCAAATCCTTCAGTGACTTGTTCATGGCACTTCACTTTTCCCTGTCAGAAGGAAGAAGGGAAACTGCTGAGTGCTCATTCATCAGCTGCTTAGTTTTCACAATCTTCATGAGACTAAATTGCCACCAACAAATTTTCACCAGGGTAACTTTGCAAAACTAGATTTGGATATAGTGATTATATAAAGGAATCCGCTTTTGTAGCAAGATTCCCCCCCTTGTAGTCAGAAGAGGGAGCAAAAGTCACTGCTGAAAAAAGTCACCAGGACAGATTTAGTGCTTCTCAGTCCCCAAAGAATGGACAAGTAGATTGTTTCCTCAAAGCCAGGCCTGTTTCTATCTGCAGTGAAGAGTGGAATTACAAATCAAAATGACAGATCAAAATGATGAGCCTCCCCAGATCCTCAATTTGTAAGAGATATAAAAGCCTTTTAGCCTTTGATGTTCACACTCACATATTTTTCACAGCCATGAATCATGTTTTAAACTCAGCCTCCATTTAGAAAAGTAAAATTAAAGAAAAAAAACCCTAGTAACTCCCTTTAGAGCCCAACTCCCAGTTCCATAAGGGCACTGATTTTTGCCACTAATTCGAGCACAAGAGTACAATGGAAAAGCTTGCTCATACTACAAATGAAAGGAGATTTCTGAAGGAGGAAATAGAGGAATTACTCTAAATAAGAAACTCTTAATTGCCAGAGAATTGTTTAGAATGGTTCTGGAAGGATCCTCTTCCAAAGCTTGTATGTATTCTGGGATTCTAAGTTAAGACCATAGACTAATATCGCAAGTCTCAGTGAAGTGGAAGGCATCAGGCATATTCAGTATGGTTTGAGTGTCCTCAAAAGGCTCAAAGATGATGTCAGGTAGAAGAAAATCATACCAGGACTTCACTTCACCAGTTATGACAAGAGACCCACCCTTGCAAAGAGGTAAGCCATGGTGCAAGTACACCTTAAAGAAAATTACCCCTTCCTTTCTTACCTCCAGGACCCATTTCAGCAGTGCCTTCTGACCCTCCTCCCGGCGGTTATTCCAGCGAGTGACAATAAACCCTTCCATATGAAGTTCCTTGAAGATCATTGGAATCTGAACATAAGGTCCTGCAGGAGAAAGGAACCAACCCTCAAGCTGCCTGTAATGCCAGTCTCATTTAAAATGAGACGCAGTGCATAAAGAGAGCTTTTAGCCAACAAAGGACACTGAATCACGTTGTTCCAGCCAGAGGCAGCTTCAATTCTTTCCAAAAAGAATTTCAAGAATAATAAGATCATGGGTTCAGGGACAGAGCCACCCAGGAAAACAAAGCCCTGAGCTGTTAAAGCTGTGTGAGGCTGAACACCCAGCACCTGAGAAAAGTTTCATTCAGAAGTAAAATGGCCTTTGCTGAGAGGCTTCAGCTTAATCCTCAAAGTACTGTTTTAACTGATTATTAGATAGCCTGCCAAGCTCTGGTGTTCTTGGCTAAAGCTCAAAAAAAGTTACATACATAAAAAAAAGTTCCCTCAATGATAAAAATGTGTGATAATCTCCCCACTTGAAAAAGCCTGTCCCATTTTTAGAGTGATTTGAGAGTCTAAAGTCAAAGAAAATGCAGTTCCTAAGAACACTCGTTTCTTCTAGAATGCACATTTGGAAAATTTAATGCTATTGAATATTAATTTCAGACATATTTCCCAACAGTTTCAGCAGTAACTGAAATGTTTGTACTGATGAGATGGGGGAAGAAAGAAACAAACAAGCACACACACACACAAATTAAAACCAAGCTGTCTCATCTAAAAACCTGAGGGAAATCCTTTTCCTCATCTGAAAGTATGCATTGTGTAAATGCCATCGTTCCACCACACCTGAAGCCTTCCACTGATCCGTATCTGCTCAGAGCCCTGGGGATCCTTATTTCATATAGTTCAGTCTCTCCTTCATTTCTAATCAGCTGATGTTCTCCATCTGATATGAGTGTGTACTAAGGAGTATGACTGCGTGTACACGTAAGCATGGTCACACAACAGCTGCCCTAGAGCAGTGGTTTGTTATCTGAATACACACACACACAAACTCAACTAGCAGGCTGAAACAACCAGCAAAATCTCAAAAATCTCCCACTATGTCCCACTCTGCTGCCATCAAATAGTAACTAAACTTAGAAACATGGAAGTAGGCACACACCTTTCTGGGGCACGGAGTCATTGTACTGAGAGATGGCTCCACAGACTGCAATCCTTCCGTATTTCTTCATGTGGTTGATGGCAATACTGGAAAATTCTCCACCCACCTACACAAAGCAGAGGATGTGCAACATTAAGAGAAAACCCACTGTTTGGCGTTGATTGCCAAAAACTTTCCAGCATTGAGATGTGCTGAAAAGAACGGGTTCAATCAAGGGGTGGAAAATTTAGTTCCATTCCTCCAAAGACTGTGGCTGCAGCAACCCCTACTCTTAGTCAATGCCTATGAGGACTACATCACCTTTCTAAAAATTATCTATGAACATAGGGAACCAGTTTGAACTCTGCATCTGCCTCACAAAGCTTGGTATAATGCATACACAAATTAAAGAAAAGTGGGCTTGTTCTCTGGCTTGAGGGTGAACTGACATGGTTTGACTGCAGCCATACTCTTAAACTCTCCCAGTCTATAGAACAAGATATTCACCTTCAAACAGCCCACTGAGACCAGTCCACATTGCCTGCTAACACCAGCTCTACCAGTGAGAGTTCAGAAACCATAGACACACCTCTCTAGGAATTTTTATAAATGCACATTGCAACTGCTTTTTTTACTGGTACTACCATTGTAGCCACTTGAACCACATAACATGGGGCCATTCATCCTCTCTCCTTTTCCAGAAACAGCAGAAGACTGAACGTTCCAAGGTGGGGCCAGGAATAGGCATATTGCTCTCTGTTCAGCCTCAGTTAGCACTAACAATCCAACTTTGCCTTTCAGTGTTTGTTCTGTCTGTTACTACCCAAGGCAGCTGCAGAAAAATCTGGGAAGGGAACAGGGAAGCAGTAAGCTCTTACAGAACCTATGTATCACTTAAATGAAACTCCATACTGAGTTTCTGCTATAGTCTAAGGAAAATAATAGTCTGTTCAGGGCCAGGCCCTCTTTCTGAACTCACATTGTCAAAGAAACAGTCATAGCCATCAGGAGAGGCTTTACGCAGTGCTTCATCCAAAGATGTAACGGTCTTGTAATTAAAGGCTTCGTCAAAGCCTATTTTTTTCAGATAAGCAACCTTGTCATCTGAGCCAGCACAACCAACCACTTTGCAACCCTGCAAGGAAAGAAAGAAAAACATTTCTAAATGCCCTCACAACACAGGATGTCACTCAGAGTGTTGGGTGGAGGGCTCACCCTTAAATTCACTTGTTGCGACCATAGGAGTTCCTGAGCTCTAGAAAACCAAAGCTAGCTTTGCTACATCTTCAGCAGCTTGTTCCATCTCAAGAGCTTACTACAGGCATGCCTTCAGCAATGCTTGCCCTCCTGATCATTCATGGCCTTGATCATTCATGGTCTCAGAAGGCCAGGTCAGCCTTCTGATGTGCAAGGACAAGCAGTTCATGCCACTCACCCCAATTTTAGCAAGCTGCCCCACCACAGAGCCTACAGCACCTGCTGCAGCATTAACCAGCACTGTGTCTCCTGGCTTCATCTTGCAGACCTCAAACAGACCAAAATATGCGGTAAGGCTGTGAAGAAAAAGAAAGATGCTCAACAAGCAATAAAAGAAAACAGATACAGAGGTCTGCATTGACCACGATAAACTGAAATATCATCACAATCAGAACAAGATTTAGTTTTCCTCATTCCTTAAAAAATACTATTAAAAAAAAAAAAAAAGGTGTAACTTTCTAAATTGGCTTGTAAGCACATTCACTTCCATTATAAGGCTACAGCCACTCCAGAAAAATAAGACACACTACTGGGAAGCTGGATGGTGTGGTAGAAGTCTGCCTTATGTGAAAACTGCTTTCCTTGGGCTCCAAGTTGAAGGAGTAAGAATTAATGAGATCAACTGGCCCAGAATCCCAAGAAGTTTCTCTTTAATTTCTTCTAACTTCAGGTATAGAGCTTCCCACTTGTTCCTAACTGAAAGGGTGAATTGCTGCTGTCTAGAAAAAGATGCATCTAGAGTAATGTCAAAATGAAATCTGAGGAGTTCTGCATCACTCAGAATACTACTACAATTTTCAAAGCCTTCTGTGTCAGCAAGACTCACGGAGTCCTGAGCTCCTGTAAAAACAACACAGAAGGAGATAAGAAATATGAACAGGATTCTGAGAGAAAGCAATAGTGTGATTATGGCTTCCCCTGAATAATAGCTCTGTCTGCAGCAGTGTGATTTAAAGGACTGCTATTTTCCTCCATCTTACAACAGCTGTCTCTTGCCATTTTGGTGACAATTCTGGATATACAGTGATAGCAGAAGAGCACAATAGGCAGAAACAGACTGGCCCATAAACCACTGAAATTCAATCCACTCAGTTAATCAAACAATAGTTAATAATGAAAAATTTAATTAAAAAAATAAATTAATTAAATAATAATCCACTCAGGTTAATCCAGACTGGACTTGATTCTTTCCAACCCCTCCTGGATCCTCTTCCTGCCTTACCACAGATCCTCAAGGACAGGCACCCTAATCTCTAAGGCAAATCTCTGATCAAAAGGATGGACCAAACTTCAGAACCTCTGTAGGGTGAGGGCATCCTGACACATACGTGTTTTTTTTGTTTGTTTGTTTGTTTTTAAGCAGAGTGACCAGAGAGCATAGTAGTAGAAAAAGACGATGGAAAGAAGATCAGAAACACCCTGCATAGCAAAATCCAGAGGACATCTTCCTCTGAATCATAATACTCACCCTGGCATGCCAACTGTCCCAAGAGCCAGAGATTTGGGAAGTGATTCTGGCCAGCTTGAAGGAAGGAGATGGAGGCCTTTCCCATCTGAGATGAAATGACTTCTCCAGCCACTATTAGCCACAACAAAGGCCCCAACTGCAAAAGCTGGATTCTTGCTTTCTATAATCCTGTTCAAGCAAAGAAAAAAAGATTTTATTTTTTTTTTTTAATGAATAGCCTGTCAGAAAATCTTAACTGTCTCTTTCCTCTTTTATTCCTGTTGCCCTTTGATGCAGGAGAAAAAAAAATACTTAATGTCGGGACATTTAGACCATACCCTACTGATGCAAACTGGGCATGAGGATTCTAAACTCAGCCTGACCCATGACAAACAACTAGCATCAGCCTGGTATGAATTCATATGAGCTCAAAAGTAGGAAAGAGGATGCTGAGATTAAAGGGTGGAAAAGCAAGAACCTGAATCACAAACAGGCTACAACAAGCAGTTCCCTTTTCAGAAAACCTGCACCTCATTTAAAAGTTGAAGATCCTGAATATGGAACCTCTTGTGGTAACAAAATGCTCCTTAGGAACAGATGGAAGGCAGTATCTAATAACAGATACTTAGGATATCTCTATGCAAAATGGAAATTCCACTTTCTCAGCCCAACAGGAAGATTAGCTTGGGAAGGAGTAGGTAAGCACCTTTGAAATACTGAAAATATCCTAGCCCTCAGTGTTCCTGCAGAGAACCACAAGAGTCAGAGGCTACAGATGTTCTCAGACAGCTACTTAGAGGCAGCACAACAGGAGCAAGCAAAGGGAACCATCTGTATAGCTAAATCATTACCACAAGATTATAAAAGGATAGATTTAAGATTAGATAGCCTTTTGGCTACATCTAGAGTTGCATCTTCGGTGACACTGCGATAGTCACAGCTGGAATTGTCAACACACATGGTTTGGGGCTTGCAATTTCTGCACATCTGATTTTAAAATGTGAAGCTGGCCCTTCATGCCATTTACAAAGGTTGGCAGTTTGTGCCTTTGCTTGTAATATTGACTCCAGAAATAACACATAGTTTACACCAGAGGCCTAGAAGTTCTCCAAGAATGCAAAAGAGGTTCTTTGAGGAAAAATATATTCCATCCCACTGTAGATAAGGAATACAGTTTGAGCAGTATGTAGACTCAAAAACAAAAACAAAAAAAAAACAAACAAAAAAAACAAAACAAAACAAAAAAAAAACCACGACATAGACTGCAATGTCCCAGATGTCTTTGACATTTGCCACATGGATGGACAACAAGAACTGAAGATCTTACTTACCTGGCAACCTGTGTGCCTATCATTATGTCACCTTCCTTCATGTCCCTTTGACTATAAGGTCTGTAACACAGGCAGAAACACAGCTTATTGTAAGCAACTTCAATGATCTTCCAAGTATACTATGAAGTAGTAGCTACTGCCTGACCCAGAAACGGTATGAGCAGTGATGCCAAGCAGACCACAAAGAGCTTGTCACAGTAACAACATAATTGGATGTTTTCCATGGACACCTACTCAAGCATCCCATCCTGACTGAACACTGAGCTAAAGTGTCCAGGACAGGATAGCGTTAATCTTCCCTGCATGGTCCACCATTACAAAAAGTCTGAGACGCCAAAGAATTATTTCTGAGACTAGGGTCTACTGGACTTCCTCATAGCTCTGGGTAAATTTTCTCAGTCTCCTTCTCCTTGAATTACTGACTATTAGCACAGGCATATCAGCAATTGACTATTTAGAATATGTATCCTTAAGTACTAGCTTGCTAAAATCTGGGACTTTGGAAATATGGGGCAGTCCCGGTACATGTTCTTTTAAGGTTCAGTTGTGAGCTCGAGTTAGCAAGCAACTTAAAAACGGGGGGGGGAAGAAAACAAGGGGAAGAAGACATACCTCATGTAAGGATCAACACTAAGAAACACTGATTCAAGCAGCAACTCTGAAACAAAAGACAAAGCAAATTCCTGGGCATCAACAGTACAATAAAGCATAGGTTCCACAAGGCAGTCTTTTAACAAAAGCCTTAGGAATTCCCAGAAGTTCAAAAACCCCATATATCAGCATAAAAAAAAACTATCCAAAAGAAGTTATGACATTCACTAGCTGTGTCGGGATTACCACTGTGCTCTTACAAGACACTTTCAGAAGTGTCTCTAGAAAGTTAGCTTCTCTTCTGTCCTGTTTATCTGCCTCCTCTCTCTGCAGAAGACTCAGTAGGCCAAAACCCCCAAGCAAAACACTAACTTTTTTGACCTATGTATATAAAAAGCCTTCTCAGGATTCATCCAGCAGAGGGTGGTAAGAGACCTTGGCACATGTGATATATAAACACCACTTTTCCCCCTTGAACAGAAAGCTCACGTTTTCTAGGTAGCTTAATCTGTGTTAGTTGTTCACCTCCATCTAATAATGCTTTTCATTGCCCATGCTGCAGCAGCCGAGTTAACATAAACTAGAAATATATTTGGACACAAATATTCCTCCACAGCTCAGAGTAAGCAGGAAGAAAACTGTGTAACATAGGAAAGGCTGCCTCTTTAACATGACTCCATGTCATTTCAATACCTGCAAGCAGCATTCTTTTTTTCTTAAATGTGTATGAACTCTACAGAACTACACATGCTATAAAATTGCTTTAAAGTACGTGTAAGAGAAATCACCTTTCAAACCTTTAACTTGTAAACCTTACTACTAGCACTTTAATGAGTTTTCTTTGACACACCTAAACTGGAGTAAATTTTGTAAAGGACAAACAGTGGGGTGAGGTTCAAAACAGTATGGTGTGGATATGTATGTGAAGCCAAAAATCAAGGTTCATTCTTTTATCAATATCTCCAGCATTAAATAAATTATTATAATCCCCACCCTTTTCAAAACATAAACACACAAGTAAAGCCTGTGTATTTTTTTTTTCTATTTTTATTCACATTCTCATGCTGTTACAATGGTCAAAATCATAGATAAGCATTGTTTAAAAGTAGATTTTGAATGCAGGCAGAAGTCTTCCCTTGTTACTTCTTTAAATGAAAGACCAGCCCCAGTTGACTCCAGCCTTAACGACTCCCAGTTATGGGCTCACTCTCAATGCAGTGGGAGTCCCCCATGACTACCCCTAAATATAAAAAAAAAATCCAAGTAAAATTCTCCTATGAATTCTCCTTCATTCTCCTAAGAAGAAATACCAAGAGAGCTGGGGATGTTCAGCTTGAAGAAGAGACGGCTCCAAGGAGACCTCATTGTGGCCTTTTAAAACTTAATAGGGTCTTATAAAAAGGATGGAGAGGGACCCTTTACTTGGGTAGATAATGATAGAACAGGGGGGAATGGATTTCAACTAAAAGAGGATAGATTTAGATTAAACATTAGGAAGAAATTTTTCACTGTAAGGGTAGTGAGGCACCAGCACAGGTTGCCCAGAGAAGCTGTGGATGCCCCATCCCTGGAGGTGCCCAAGGCCAGGCTGGATGGGGCCTTGGCCAACCTGATGTAGTGGGAGGTATCCCTGCCCATGGCAGGGGGTTGGAACTGGCTGATCTTTAAGGTCCCTTCCAACCCAAGACTTCCTATGATTCTATTAAATGATTCTTTGAAAACCTACTGCCAGAGGTTACCGTCTTCTCCAGCTGCCTCCAAAGGATTTTGCAAGGTAAAGCAGATGACAATTTTACAACAGTAAAGCATGTTTGTGTATTACTAGAGTTACATCACTTGCTGTGGCCAAGGTTCACTTCTCTTTCTCCTTCTAAGTTAAACGAATTCCATTTCCTTACAACGGTTGGTTTTGAGGGTGTATCACTTCAGCAATTTTCTCCAGCAGGGTTTATTTGCAAACAGAGTTGAAAACCTTTGCCATGAGGCACCACGTGTGATTAAGTGCTGTGGGACTTTGAAAGGCATGCCAGAGCCACCACACGCTGGAGCTGAAGCGTTCAGCCTCCTAATTCTATGTGTATAATCAGATGCCAGCATGTCTCAAAATGCACTAAACCCATCAGTACACATGTCCTTGAGCAATTGTTCTGCTCTGCCAAGGCACATGGTTTGCCATAAGCTGTGCCAAGCTTTTTGGTGAAAATCTGAGCTAGAGAAACATACAGACAGTTCTACAAATGCACAGCCGTACGCCAGCAACACAACAACTTCCAGGCAACAGCTGATGGCGCTCCACTTACCTCCATCCTTTAGGCTTGGCAGCTCTATCTTTTTTAGGTCAAAGTCGCTGGGCTTGGGGAAACCCTCAAAATGCTTCTTCAGCACCCACACCTTGGCAGTCACCATTCTGCAAAACAAACAGCACAGTCAGTGAGCGCCTACCAAAGAGACACCAAATAGCATCAAGCCACTAGCTGGGGCTGCTGGTGATTCTGGGGAACACAAAAGCCCAAGCTTGACTGCCTGCTGTCGTACAAGGAGGCTTCTGTTTGCACCCCACTGCAGCAGTATCTGCCCCAGCACATCTCTGAAAAGCATGCTCACTGTCATGCAGCCTGGCTGGCAGCAACCCTGGCGTGGGAAGTCAGCCCCAGCAGGAGGCACAGCTCCCATGCTAAAGAAAATCCACTGACTTAAAGAAAAAATAAGAAAAAAGAAAAAGAAAAAGAAAAAAAAAAAAGAAAAAGAAAAAGAAAAACAGCTAAACTTGATCTTTAGTCCTGGTCACATGAGGTGAGTGGTGAACCTAGACCTGTACAAGCTTGAACCAAACTGCAAGCCAGAAATATGAAGGCAAGAAAAAACTCCTTCAATACTAAGCCTGTCGGTGAAGTCAAACATGTCTAAATCAACAGCTTCTGCAGCTGCCAAGCTCAGGCCTTGGAGCTGGGAGCACCTCCTCACCAGCGTTTTCTGTGCAACGTGGAAACAAACACACAGCTTGTGTTTGTTTTACCCTCTCATTCCCTTTCTCTTGCCTGTAAGTGAGCACATACATGAATGCAGAGGAAGAGGAGCTCGTACTTGGAAGAGGTGGCTGAAAAATTGGCTTCTGCTGCCAAGACCAAGTCCTACGCTTCTGCAGCTGCTGCTGCTGGGGTCTGGGCTCCTCGACACGCGTCCTGAAAGGCAAAGACTGTATCTCCGGTGGCTTTTATCAGCAGAGGGAGCACCGCCCTCGGTCCACTTGCCCAGGGCTAAGAGCCAACCTTAGGCAGCCTGGCACGCCTGCTGTGATTCACCCTCCTCCTGCATGGATCCCCACCAACCCCGAAAATAACCCCACATCCTGCCTTAGCTTGCAGTGATACGTCGTCCCAGGGCTCCACTGCCTCCTGCTCCTCACTTCCCCGTGCAAATAATCTTGCACAATGCAAAGGGTGGGCGCTTGGGGTGTCGGGGCTCCATGCCAAAGCACCCCGTGCTGAGGAGTGAAGCCCAGACCCTGCGTACAGCACAAAGGTCAGAGGAAACTTATCTGCAGCCGTTGCATTTGGCCTACATTCTTTTATTATTGTTATTAGGAGTGCAGGCAGCACTTCCTGTCCTTTCCATCCATTGCTGCTCTGACTTTGGTACCAGCCGTGATCACCTGTCCCCGTCAGCAAGAAATTATGCTGCAACACCACAGCAACAATGCAGTGAACCCAGTAACAGGGCTCACAGAAGGAAAAAGTGAGTTTGCATTAACAAAAAGCTGATTTCACTCCCATGTTCACAAGCACCAAGATGTGATTTTCCTGATCATGTCTCCCACAGCCAGGCACATGTCCCATAGCATTCCAGCCAGGGACACCCTGTATCAGTGGTGCTGGCTCAACCAGCAGCCACACGTGCATACAAGAGCTCACAGCCACACAGAAATGCCATCTCCCCATCCTATACCACCCTCCCTCGTGAGTCATTAACAACTTACTCTCTGCTTTTTGTCTCTTCTTTGTGTGCCTCAAGGCTCCAGCCCTGTTCTATACCTTCCCACAATTATTTCTTCATAGCCTGATTCTTCTGTGCTTAGACATAAATTGATAAGAACTAAGCACGAAGTTGCCCAGCTCTGATTAAAGGACTCTAAAGGATAAATGGCAATGATGCAACATTTTGTGGTGGTTCAGTAAAACCATTAGTGAACTGAACTTGTCATAGCCACTATCTCAGCTTTAAGACCAGCAACCATTGTACTGTGAAACGACTTTGTTGTCTTTGTTGTCAGTCCCTATGGGTTTCAATAATACAATTGTGCACTCTCTGTATAATGTGCTGCATTAACTATTATAATCATTTCTCTAAAGAACCAGCCATAATAAAAATCTGAAAAGGGAGAGTCCATGAGACCTACGAAAAGACTATTTAATTCATTCCTAACAAGTTCCAGGAAAAATAAATAAATAAATAAATAAATCCAAGATGACATTTATTCTGATGCCCTTCAAATCCTCCTTATCCTCTGGTCTAGCCCATCAAGTTATGAAAGAGTAAAGTTTTACATTAAACTATCTCAACTTTTTCCATAAAATCAAGCAGCTATGAGAGAAAGAATGGATTGGGGAATCTCAGCCTTGTGTACTAACCACGTACGTAAGAAAGCCAAGATCCAGCCTGTGGGCAAATACTGCACCTTTGGGGAGGGAATCACACCTCAATCCCCAGAATCAGAATGGGGAAGGAGATTCACCACTCAATGGAAAATGGGAGATGAAAATAAAGAGGTGGAAACTGGAATCCCGTTCTCGATGCTAGCAACTGGAAAAGAGGTCAGGAATAAAAAAGAGGACAAGTCTGAGAAAATCCTGAGTGTTATACCAGAGGCTGAAGAGCTGGTGGTGATTCCTGAACTCGACCTGAGAACCTTCACATTAAAGTGCAAGAACAGTAAACTCCAGGGAGCACAAGTTATACTAGTAAAACTACAGTAAAGACATCAAATTTCCCTAAATAACCTCAAACATTTGTGTCTTTCAGGGTATGGTTTCCTAGTGTGGGAATAAAAATGTTGTTTTTGTGGAGTTACATTGTTTATAGGGAAGGAATGTGGTATTGAGATATGCTTCCAGTGATAAGAAAGCTTAGCAGACAACCTTATAAAATTCAGACAACCAGAATCCTCAGAGCAATTAAGCAGAAATCACTGTGTAACAAACATTACCACCTCAAAGAGTATAAAAATCAAAAGAAATTTGACTGAAAACAGGCTGACAACTGAAAGACATGTATTTTCTGTGAAGCACCGGATAGGTTGTGAACCTGGATTACCCAGTCAATGGGAAAAGAGGGGAGGGTCCCAATCCTCGAGAAAAAAGTATATAAACTGTGTTATGGAACTAGTAGGTGCACTCCTGCTTGTGGGACGCCCGCCATTGCAATCGCAAATAAATTACTGCTTCACTGAGATCCTCACCTGAGACTAAGTTATTGGCTGCAGAGTGTTTCTCATACTAGTCTGTGCTTGCCAACTTAGTACAAAATTGGCCTAGAAGCCTGTCAGTAGCAAGCAACTTCAGTGCAAATTTGGGGTTAGGCCCCAAATTTGGGGTTAGGGGTTCATCTTGCTGCCAGTCACAATTAATATGCAGATATGGCTGTGGTAGTTATTTCCTTTATTTCCACTTGGAGCAGGAACAGCTAAACATCTGCACTGAAAGACAGGGGTTTGTCTAAAAGCCAAGTGGGACACCTCTCAGAAACAGTTTGTAGGTCAGCGACAGCAACCACCCCGACAACAAAGTTGCTTAGGAAACCAGCATGCGATCCAGTCCCCTCTTCCACATCCACCTCAGGCAGTTTTCTGCAGCATTTCAAAGGAATCTGTCAGGCATCAGCATAAGGAACTTCCTAAATACTTGAATATGCACTTTCCTTCAAAAGGACTTCTTGGTAGTAAATTCCTGGCAGCAGAGACTGTCAAGGCAGTCATAATTCAGAGATTACCTTGGGATTCCCTGTATATTACAGGACTCCCAATTACCTGGGAATGAATACAGACTCAAACTGTAAGTGCCAATAATTCTTAGCAAAAATCACCTGTTCATCCTCTCTGGCTTTGCTATTACAATTCTTTGTCAGATTTTTTTTTTTTTCCCCTGTGGTAAAAAAATGAGGTAAAGGCAAACCACTCCCATGCTATGTTTGGCAGGCACTATGCTGCAAATATCTGAGCAAGCATGATGCTGCATTGTGAAACAAAGCTGCAACCTCACTTCTTTATGCAAAGCTATCAAGCCCTAGAAGAAGGTCAAAGACTGAAGGTGAGAAGTCACTGCACAGGAAAAAGACCATGAGACAGTGCACTCTGCTGCAAGGCTGTCACTCTGAGAGGTTCATCTGCTCTGCTGAATAAGCTTGCACAGGGAAAGGGAAACTAAGACCCAGAGTGAAACATGTCAGCTGCCCCATACCTCTGCTGTGCTTTAACCCGGCAGGCAGCTCAGCACCACACGGCCCTTTGTAGATAAAGACAGTTTAATAGGACAGAAAATGAAGGGAAAATAATGGTAACAGAATAATCAAAGCAAGTGATGCACAGTGCAATTACGCACCGCCCGCCAAACGATGCCCAGCCAGTCCCTGAGCAGCAGCAGCCTCCTTCAGTTTTACTGTCTCACACAACACCTCATGGTATGGGACATCCCTTTGGCCATTTAAGGTCAGCTGTCCTAGCCATGTCCCTGCCCTGGCAGGGCAGCACGCAAAGCTGGAAAGTCCTTGGCTGTGTGTAAGCACTGCTCTGCAATAACTAAAACATTGGTGTTCAATCAGCACTGTTTTTCTCCCAAATCCAAAACAGCACTGTAGGAGCCACTATGAAGAAAAGGAACTCTCTCCCAGCCAAGACCAGGACAACCTCTCAGAAGTCACACACAAGATGAAAATATTAAAAACTATACCTGATAAGAAAGAATAACTTAGAAACCCACAGATAAGAGTGAAACGAGGATACCGTAGGTGACCTGGACTGACAAACCATGCCAAAGGTCCTCAGTTGTGACTTCCTGGGGACCAAGAGCTATTCCAGAGCTTCTTTATAGCACTTTCTCCACTATCCCTTGATACAGTCCAAACACATGCTGCAACATCATGAATTGCAAAATTTCATCAGAGCTATTGAGACATATTGCAGCACAAGTCCATCAACAGTTCAGCTTCCTTCATTTGCAGGGACATGCCTGTTACTGCACCACAAAGACATGTTTTCTTTGCTTTATTTTCCAGCTGCCAAAGCAAACTTCCTTTTTTAAAATTACATTCATCTTAGATTTCAACAAGTCTCCATTTAATTGAAACCCTAAACCTGACTACATCAAACAAGGTATTCTGTTTCAGAGGAGAAGGACAGAGGCTTGTATTTGATGTTGTAAAGTTACTGCAAAACTTCAAGGCTAACCTAACCCAACAGGTGAGGGCTCCTTCCCTCATTTCTGTTGTCCATTACTTACCTCTACAAAGATTAAGCACCCTATACCCTTGTAGTGCCCTAATGAGACAACTCTGGCCCTTTCTGCTGTACTGCTCAGAGTACACATCAGGGAATTTACACACATACTTACATTTGCCTGCAACTCCTCTGAGGCCACGCTCTGAATTTCTGTAATATTACAAGTGCAGACTCATCTTTGAATGAGTTCCTGGTTCACGGAACCAGCTTCAAGAAGCTCCGGCCTACCTCACTGCTCCGGCCTACCTGAGACACATCTGTTATCTGCAGGTCTGCACGTTAGAAAAAATCATTACCATCACAATATATCTGTATTAAGGAGACTGAAACAGATACATGGAACAGATTAAAGGATAAGAGGGAAAAATAAAATGGGCAGGGGGTCAATGAGAGTCTAAGGAATGATAGTGGAACCTGTGAAAGTACCCAACAGTGATCAGCACCTTTTGTATCACTATTTATTATGCACAGCTTTAGATTGCAGACAGAATCTGACAAAAATGGTCTCCCTGCTACCCCAGCATATACAGAGCAGTACTTCACTATCATGTTGTGAAGAGTGAGAACAGGAGCATCCTTGGATAAAGCCATCCTAGGCCTCCCATATGCCACAAAAGACAAGCCATTTTCCTGGTGATGCTTGCTGCTGACAGATTTGTCTCTAACAGCTGATAGTCACTGACTACTTGGGTAAACTCTTGAAACATTTCTTACCATCTGTAGACGATCCGTGTGTGTTTCTGTCCTGCTTTCCTTCCTTTCTTCTTCTCTCCCTCTATACTCTTGCTTTCTCACTCAGATGTTCTCAGTGTCTCATAAGGCACGTATCTTCTGCCACCATGGCACTTTCAGGGTTTCTTCTTCCATCTTTTTTACTATTTCAAAGTTAATCACCTACAGAAAATATTAATTGAAAATGAAATGCATACATACGAAGCTTGCACAGCATAAGCCCTCCTTCCCTATGGAACCAAGGTAAAATGGAGTCCCCATTTCAAATTTACATGCAATCTACCACAAGCAAATTTGGGAGAGTGACAACAAGAATTACATTTTCTATTGGCATTTAAAACATTGCAGATCTGTAGGCCTGAATAATAATAAAAAAAATAACGATCCCTCCACCACCACCTCCCTTCCTCCCTTCTTAACCTGCCTACCCTCCTTTGTCTAGTTCAGCCCCTTTGCTTTGTGAAGAGCAGGGCCTTTTTCAAGAGAGTGTTGTCATGGTGATTCCCTGAGGCTGCTTTACTAATCTCTTACACAAATGGAGACTCAGAAAACAATAGTTCTTCAAGCTTATTTCTCTGGTAAAGGATTTTCCCATTAGAAAACCATCACCGTGCAATATTCTGTTTCCTTATGCACTGAGGTGGATTGCAGACTCTTTTGGGTCTTACTCTCTACTTCAGGATCCTTGTTCTCAAAGGATTCTTCATGAGAATATCAGTTTATGCTGATACACACTTTCCACCTCAGAAAAAGACTGTAGTACTACCATAGGGAGAAAACAAAACTAAAAAAAAAAAAAAAAAAAAAAAAAAAACACCACAACAACCACCAAAACCCTAATAAGAACTAACCTTTATCTAGATTAGAAATACGCTTTGGTCTATTCTAGATTAGAAATACACAGTTATTTGACAGAAGGGATACCAGAATTTCTAAACTGCTTGCTTAATATTTGATCTGGTGTTAAACCTTTGTTATTGCTTCCCTTCCCAAACTGTAAGATTTATGAATTTCAATGTGCTAATCAAACTTTGAGTAACAGACTGGATTTAGCAGTTAACTTGTGGTCCAAGAAGTCCAAGGAAACCGAACCACAACCTACTCTAGTGGAACTCTGATGTTATTGCTTGGTGCAAGGAAATTTATATCTGCTTTAGACTGAGAAACTTTTTTTTCATTAACAACATTTAAGCAAATGTGAAATGTGTTAACCTGATTCGTGTCAGCATTGTGAGTTGTGTTCATTTGATTCATGTCAGTATAGAACAATGATGGCATTACATGATGAAATGTAACTTTTAAGCTAAAAAAGAACACCAGTGTGCTCTTCATTTGAACCATGTGAAGGAGGGAACAAGGGCCCAGCAATGCTTGTAAATAAAGATAAGGGGGAAAAAGAACTGCTGATCCATGCATAAGAAGCTGCCCAAACCTTCTGGCACCCGGCCAAGAGACCACCAAATAAGGAGAAGAGGGGAGTTGAAGGGCGACTGAAGGACAAAGCCTGAGAGGAAGACTATGAGCCTTCAACATGAGTGACCCCAAAGGGACCCCCAGAGACTGATGCACATGCTTTCAGGGCCAAGATAAGATTTCGGGAACTAATTATAATAACCCTGCCTTTTCTAGAAATAGTGATGAATATGTATTAGGTTAGAAATATAAAAAGTCAGCCACCTGATGTGACGGTGTGCGTCTTGGTGGAGCAGACTCCCAGCGCACCCAGCGCTGTTTGCTTGCCTCTATTCACTTAATAAATTACAAACTTTAATTAGAATCCTATTTGGGACTCAGTCATTTATCACACAAGTCATCCTACATAAAAACAGACAAGCATCAGAGATAAACAGGTCATTGGTGCAATCTCCTACAGTATAGTAACAGCCAGATGGTGAGATAAATTGGTGCACAAATGCATAATAAGGTAGAGAACTGGCTGGGCTGATGGACCTGAAGAATTGTGCTCAGTGGTACAAAGTCCTTAGGGATCATATTAGGAGCAACAATGACCTGGACAGTGGGTAGAGTACACCATTAGGAGGTCCATGTCTTTTAACACGTTGGGAAGAACAGTCAATGTGTCTCAGAGCAGGTGTGCTACTCCAAGGAGCTCAGCAGGCTGCAGAAATGTATTAACTAGAACCCTAACAAGTTCAACAGCTATTGCAAAGTCTACATCTAGGACAGAGTAAAACCCCAGGGCAAGACAAGCTAAGCACGGGCTGGCTGGAGCGCAACTTAACAGCCAACAACCAGGAGGTCCTGGTGCACAAAAAGCACATGGGGTTGAGCAGCATATCCTTGCCGCAAAGAAGGCTTACCATATCCTGGGATGTGTTTAGAGGTGTGCAGCCAGCAGGCTCAAGAGGATGACCCATCCCCACCATGCTGAACTTGAACTCAGCTGCACCTGGAACACTGTGCCCAGATCTCAGCTCCCTGGTGCCATGGAGTCCCTAATTTACTCCAGTGAGTCCAGCCTACGGTCACCAAGATGACAAAGGGACTAGAAAAAATGTAACAGATGAGGAAAAACTTGAGTGACTTTTTTTTTTTTTTTTTGTCTCCAGAAGCAAACAAAAGAGAGATTTATAGCTTTCTGCAGCTACTTAGTAAAGAGGGTGTACAGCAAATGGAATCCAACCCATCTGAGGGAAGTGCGGAGCAACAAGGGTAAGAGATAAGAGATGAAGGATGTAATTTGCAAACGGGATTTTCCAATGAGACGCAGAAAGTTTTGGTCGTTTTTTCCCCCCAAACAATGAAGTGATCAAGTATTGAAACAGGCCGCCTGATAAGACTGTGGAATCTCTGCCTTTTGAAATATTCACAATTTGACAGGCCTGTGAACAATCTGTTCTGTTTGGTCTGGCTTTGACCATGTGCTCAGACCAAAAGACTCTCAGAAGTTCCTACCAAACTAAATTATTCTATGAATACATAATGGCAACTTGCACTCACAACTCATAATTAGCTTCCTGTACAACAAGGAGCGTTTACTTGTGTAGTGGGTTTACATGGCAAGGTTTTGGTAGCAGGGGGCCATAGGGGTGGCTTCTGTGAGAAGGATCTAGAAGCTGCCCCATGTTTGATAAGGGCCCCACTGCTGACCAGAGCTGAGCCAATAAGTGATGTTGTTTTGCACCTCTGTGAAAGCATATTTAAGACACGGAAAAAAACGCTGCGCCACACAACAGCTGGGAGAGTGAGAGGAGTGAGGAACAGCCCTGCAGGTGCCAAGGTCAGTGAAGAAGGAGGGGGAGAGGTGCTCCAGGGGCCGGAGCAGAAGTCCCCTGCGGCCTGTGGTGAGGCCCATGGTGAAGCAGGCTGTCCCCCTGCAGCCCATGGAGTACCATGGTGGAGCAGGGTTCCACGCTGCAGCCTGTGGAGGAGACCACGGTGGAGCAGGTGGACCTGCACCAACGGAGACTGCGGCCTGTGGAAGACCCCTGCTGGAACAGATTCCAGGCCGGACCTTTAGGCCAAGGAGAGGGGACCACGCAGGAGCAGGTGACCTGGCAGGAGCTGCTGCCTGTGGGGGACCCAGGTTGGAGCAGTTTGCTCCTGAGTTATGGACCCTGTGGTACGGACCCATACCTGGAGCAGTTCTTGAAGAGCTGCTGCCTGTGGGAAACCCACGCCAGGTCAGTTCAGCAAGGACTGTATCCCGTGGGAGGGATCCCACAGCACAGGGGACGAGAGTGACCGAGAAGGAGCAGTGGAGAAGAAGCGCTACAAACTGACCATAACCCCCATTCCCCCGTTCCCCTGCGCCGCTCGGGGGGAGGAGGTGGAAGAGGGTGGATGGGGGGGAAGGTGCTTTTAGTTTCTTTCCTTTGTTTCTCACTTCTCTAGCTTGTTAGAAATAGACAATTAATCTTACTATCTCCCTATGCGGGGTCTGTTTTGCCCACCACGATAATTACTGCGCGATCTCCTCGTCTTTTTTTTTTTTCTTTTTCCCTACACATGGATGATATTCAAATTGCAAAATAAAACCAATCGAGTAACTGCACAGTCACACTGGTTCAGAGTGGTTCTTCCTAGTACTTCAAAATACATTTTTCTCAGTGTGGTGTGTCCAGGTGTTAGCAGCTGGCAGGACATCATTAAATGCTTCCTGGTTACAGGACTACTAGAAGCAATACTGTCACAGTAATACCTTAACCAGATGCAACAACCAATCTGCATCAGATCTAGTTCCTGAAGCAAGCAGCTATATATATATATATATGTATACATATGTATATATATATATATGTATATATTTCCCTTTAATATAGGCCTGCAGTTTGAATTATTTTAAATGATTAAAATAACAACTAACTGATCTAGGTAATTTAGTACAATCAGTTTATTACCACAGCACCTAGATCTCAATTGTAACAGTAAGGTCCAGCTGACATGGTAACACAAAAGTCCCTCTGCAAAACACAGGTCTATTTTTATATAGTAACATCAGTTTCAGGAAAGAAAAACGTGCTCAGCTCATGTAACTACTTATCCATGTTGACCAGTGCAACACAAGGCACCTAGTGTTTCTGCAAAGGAAACACATTTACAAGCTTTGAATTTTGTTTTTATTATGCTTAAATGGAATCACCTCTGTAGACGGCCACAGAGAATTAAGCAGATGTTTTCCCTTTAAAAAAAATAAAGGGGGGGGGGGAGCTTTTGTCGGCCTGTTTTTAAGAATAAAGTCAAGTTTTCTTCATTTTGATAGTTATACAATAACCATAGTTACTCTGGTGTCACAACTAATATACTCCAGCATTAGCTTTATGCTGCAGCTCTGCGAATTTTACCAGTGCCTTCCTTTACAGTGAGCCACATCCAAGTCCCAACAATCTAAACAGAAAGATAGGAAAAAAAATAATCAACTTTAATGTTGACAGTTCGCAGCTGGTGGCACACCAGCCAACAGCCCTTCTTCCCGTTGTGAATCACCGCGCAGGGAGACAAAAGAAGTTTTTCAAATCGCCTCATCCCTGCCTCCAGGCTGTATTTTCCTTCAGGAACCTCCCCACAGCCTCAGAGGCGCTAAAATTAAAAGATTTTAGGTCAAAACCGCTTGACTCCCCCCTCACCCCGCCCCCGCGCTCCCGCCTCAGTTGCCCGCCCCCCCAGGGCGGGCCGCCCGCCATTTTCCGCCCCTTCCCGCCGCAGAGCGCTGAGGCCCCCACAGCCCCCCTCGGTCTGTCAGGGCATGAGCCAACATGGGGGGGGCTTCGGTGGCAGCGCCCGCCCTGCGCGATCGCCTAACCTGAGGGCGGTGCCACCCCCTCCAACCGAGGTCTGCTGTCTCTCTTTTTTTTTTTAAAAAAAAAATTACCGCAACCACCGAGCTCATCCAGCCTCTCCCTCCCTCTCCGCAAAAGAGAAATGGGGCGAACTGCGCCACCGGAGGCAGGCAGCGCGGCGGACAGCCACGGAGAGGGCGCTTCCTTGCAACGGCCGCTTGCTGTGGGCGCCAAAATTCAAGTGTCGGTTACGCGGCGAGCGGTGCTGGCTGTGAGGAGCGGGACAGGGTGGGACGGGGGCTCCGGGGCTTATTTCCAATTATTTTCCCTCCGTCTGAGGTATTAAATAGCTTTTTTTTCCTCGGCCTGGGGCCCTAAGTAGGCTTCTGTGTAAAAAAACATGCTGTTTTTGTTCTAAAAAGCATGTTTTCGCCCCATCTCCTTTGACATTCAGCTGTGCCAGAAGCAAAATGCGATTTTTAAATTTTATTTTATTTTATTTTATTTATTTTTCCTTAAAATAGGTGGTTACGACCTTTCTCCGTAGCCCTGGGAGGAGTACTTGGCCCGGTCCCGTGGGAAGATGCACATCAAGTCGATCATACTCGACGGGTTCAAGTCCTACGCGCAGAGGACGGAGATCAACGGCTTCGACCCGCTGTTCAACGCCATCACCGGCTTGAACGGCAGCGGCAAGTCCAACATCTTGGACTCCATCTGCTTCCTGCTGGGCATCACCAACTTGTCCCAGGTAAGGAGAATTTAACAGGTCTCTTCTGTCAGCAGCGGTTTTTTTTTTCGTCTCTTGGGTGATCTCTGGTAGAAGACCCGAAGTGGTGCTTCTGTCAGAAAATATTAGGATTCTTCAGTATGCAAAGCTGCATTTCTGTCTTTCTTACTCATTATATTAAAACCGAATCACAGTTTTATCAATATACGGTGGTAGTGCAAAGTATGCAGCTTAGAACATTAGACTGAAGATAACACTTCAGAGGTAGCAGCCTGAGACTGGAGTTCTTTTCTGACTAAAGGCACAACTTGCTTATTTGTATTAAATTTCTGCACTTCTTGCTCAGATTGCCAAAATTTGACCATCTGTTTCATCAGAAGAAGCAAAAAGCCATTTTCTCACAATGACTGTTGTTTAAAAGAAAATACATATGCTTGTATTAAACATGTATTATGTAAAAATTGTGTGTGCTGAGATCAAATTGAGTCTTTGTTCTCATGTGATATTGTTTTCCCCACTGTAATTCTAGGCCAATTGAATAGACCTCCAAGGAACACTTTCTGTTTCACTTTCTTCTGAACTGCCTAGGGAATAAATATTTTAAAAATACAAATACTAGTGATGAATTAGCCATCTAGCTTTTTATTCTTTTAAACAGCCATCCAGTTTTTGTCAGGAATCTCATGCAGGAGCAACTAGCTAACTCGCTATAATTTGAATGCTCTGCCTGTGGTTTTACACATTCTGAAATTCTTCAGTTTTACACACTTTGAAATTCATTCAATTTTTAAAAAAATATTCCACATATTTAGGTTCGAGCTGTCAACTTGCAAGATCTAGTTTATAAAAATGGGCAAGCGGGAGTTAGTAAAGCAACTGTGTCTATCACCTTTGATAATTCTGACAAGAAACAGAGTCCAATGGGATTTGAAAGCAGTGATGAGATCACCATCACCAGACAGGTGAGTTCTTAATGTATGTATTTGTGCAGAAATCTGCATACATTTTTACCATGCTCAACAGAGTAACTCTTGAAGGGCAAAAAAACCTTAATTTTAAAAGTCCTTGAGTTTTTGCAAGTGAGGCAATGTTTCTACAGTGTGGTTAGTAACAAACTGTAGAAGCGGAACCAGTGTACTAGATACAAATTTTAAATTACTTGGGAAATAAGTTTAACGTAATTAAATGTAGTGTATCAATGTTTTCTATATAACTAAATGTAGTATATCAATAATGTTTTCTACAGAGTTGCACAGAAACATAATACCAGTGGTGTTATGCTCCTAAAACAAGTTCTGATTTTCTATTTTGTGGCTTTCTTTTCTTCTTAATTTCTGAACTGTGTGTTAAATTTTGTCTCTAAGAGCGTAGGAACCTTTATAAGAAAATCTGCAGAGTTTGGAAGTCTTCTTTTAAATCTAGAACAAAAATGTTGCCCTCTGTGACTGGTCATTTTATGTTAGCACTAAAAAGACATCTGAAATATCTGTAAGATATGTTTTGATGTTCCATATGTGTATGCAAGGCTATATAATATGGGACTTGCTCAGATTTTTGATCCCTTTAAGTCATTAGCTTGTATTCCCACAAGCCACTTTTAAATCATGTGAAGTTTCTTCTGCTTCTCTTTCTTGCCCAGGTTATCATTGGAGGTAAAAATAAGTATCTCATCAATGGCGTGAATGCTACTAACACTCGTGTACAGGATCTCTTCTGTTCTGTTGGACTCAATGTCAATAACCCTCATTTCCTCATTATGCAGGTATTGTGTGCATCTTTCTAAAATCCAAAAAGTATAGAAGTGTCACTAAGTTTGTGGCAGGACAGGTAGTGGGAGAACACTTATTTTCTTAATTAGAGAAAAGTAGCTTGAACAAGTCAAGTATGTATTATGTAGCTAACGTTTCCAGCTGAAGCATAATTTTCAGCCCTTACTCTTTCTTCTCATATGCCTTATTGCAGGCTTTTTGTAAAACATATACCAATTTTGTTTTCCTTTTTTGTCTCTTTAACAGATAAGTTTTTCCTCTATTATTGCATTTAAAAAAACAGAGCTTTCCTTCCTTTTTGGTAAATTCTATGTTAGTCAATATTTTGTATGAAGTTGATATACCAATTCAGAAAAGAAAAGTTGATCAAGTGAAAACACACTTACAAACTTTAATACAAGGACTAAATAAATCTTTGAAATATTTGCACGGAATAATAAAACATAGCAGGCTTTACTGTTTCAAATGGAATTGTCCCAATTTCCTGATTATTTATTTATTTTTAAAGTCAGTATTGCACTCATTCTACTTCCCCTTGTTACATATGAGCTAAACGACCAAACAGCCAACCTAAGGCTAAGAAGGTATTTAAGAAGGTATTTAAGATTTGCAAGTCAGTAAGACTAACAGAACAAAATAAGCACAGTACTGCTTTATATGGATACAAGCAATAATGTGGAAGATGAATCTGGAAGTTAAAAGGGCCATTTCAACTTTGCTGCATGAATAATTTACTTATGTACTTCCATGAACTTCCAAGACAAAGCAATTGTATAAAACTAGATTATCCTTACAGGAAAAAAAAAAAGTGCTTGAGCTTGCAGTATAGCATATAAAATTAATGTGTGACTTTTAATTTTATTTTTTACTACTATAGCATGGTAAACAATCATCATGTTTGATTTATCTTCCTCTAATCAGGGACGAATTACCAAAGTCCTAAATATGAAGCCAGCAGAGGTAAGAAAACTGTGGAAGATTTTTGCTGGAATTTTACTGGTTTATTTTGAATGACAAGAATCAGTATTTGAGCGGGGGGGGGGAAACAACAACAACAACAACAAAATGTAGGGATATATGATGTTCAACTCAGTTCTGAGTTGATTCTATTTGACGTTATACAAAGAAGTAACATGTCAGAATTTTGATGTTTTATTTTAGATTTTGTCTATGGTTGAAGAAGCAGCTGGTACTAGCATGTATGAATGCAAGAAAATATCTGTCCAGAAAACCATAGCAAAGAAGGACGCCAAACTGAGAGAAATTCAAACGGTACTATATGTTGGAAAGTGTACTGTCTTTTAGTTGTTCAGGATACTGAGGAACTAGTGCAGTGTGTTTTTTAACTTGTACAATATTTTATTTCTGTGTGTGGAACTAGCTATTAACTCTCAGAGTTTTAAAAATCAGAATAAAAATGTTCTGGTTTGTGTTTCAGGTCTTAGATGAAGAGATCACTCCAACTATAGAGAAACTGAAAGAGGTAAGTAATAATTAAAAGAGTGTTACAGGCCTTAAAGTACTGAATACTTTCAGCTGCTCTAAACTTAAGCTAAGACTTAACATGTTTTCAGGCTTTGTAGTATCTTCTGGAGATATAAAATCTATCTTCAGTCTAAATACAGACAATGTTACTGGTGTGGTTTAACCCGCCAGCAGCTAAACACCACACAGCTGTTCACTCACCCTCCCCCCTCCCTCTCTGGGATGGGGGAGAGAAACGGGAGAGTGAAGCCTGTGAGATGAGATAAAGATAGTTTATTAAGATTGGAAATATTAATAATAATAGTGCGTACGAAACAAGTGATGCACAATGCAATTGCTCACCACCCGCTGATCGATGCCCAGCCTATCCCCAAGCAACCGCCCCCCCACCCCTATATATTGTTTAGCATGACATCAGATGGTATGGAATACCCCTTTGTCCAGTTTGGGTCTGTCCCCTCCCAGCTTCTGCTGCACCCTCAGCCTGCTCGCTTGCAGAACAGAGCGAGAAGCTGAAAAGTCCTTGGCTTGGTGTAAGCACTTCTCTGCAACAATTAAAACATCAGCATATTATCAGCACTCTTCTCATCCTAATCCAAAAC
This sequence comes from Stictonetta naevosa, assembly GCA_011074415.1. Taxonomy (NCBI): domain Eukaryota; kingdom Metazoa; phylum Chordata; class Aves; order Anseriformes; family Anatidae; genus Stictonetta; species Stictonetta naevosa. Next base: position 62,125,474 of record CM021729.1, on the reverse strand, counting down.
ATAGCATCCTACCAGCTACTAGGAGGAAAATTAACTCTGTCCTAACTGAAACGAGGACAGTTACGTGCAGTACTTGCAAGAAATCCTGAAGGGGAATGTAGGGAGAAAGAATTAAACAAGAGAAGTAATAAAAATAGTTAAGTTTCTATCTTAGTTCTTAAAAATCATGTGTCAAGTGGAGTTCCTGCTGTAGAATCAGCTACAAGTGTATTTTTTTCTAGGATTTTCTTAAGCAGACTTGCAATGTACAATACTGAATATTTCTTAGCATGGAGGATCCTTCCTCTTATCAACACATTATATCAGTAATGTTAGAAATACTTAGAAGTTTTCTATAATGGTCCTACTTAATAATATTTTTCCACCAAATTTGTTTTTTTTTTTTTTTCTTCTAATTGGTATCTGTTCTTTTCAGGAACGATTGTGCTATTTAGAGTACCAAAAAGTAATGCGAGAAATGGAGCATTTAAGCCACCTCTGCCTAGCCCATCAGTTTGTTCTGGCTGAAGAGATAAAAGTACACTCTGCTCATACATTAAAGGAAGCACAGACAAAGATAGAGAAGGTTCAAGAATCAATGGCTGAGAATGAGAAGAAGGTGAAGGAACTTCAGAAACAAATAGCAGAGTTGGAAGAGGAAAGGAATAAGGTAAGTGAGCTGTGCTTGTCTGAACGTATTAATAGAAGGAATTACATGAGCAGGAAATTACTTTTCTAGATAATGTACCCTTTGATTTTTATCTTCCTGTGACCCTTTGTTTAGATCATACACTGCTCATTATCATTCATAGCCACTGTCCAAATGATGTCCATTTAAGATTTTCATGTCTGAAAGGCTTTATTACCAACTGCTGTAACTTAGTAACAAATGAAGAAGATAAGGTTTTCCGCTTGTTTCCATTGTACATTCAATGGCAAACTTTGCCAGGATTTTTTTATTCACTTTTTGTTAGCATCTCAAAAGAAATTCACTTCAAACAGGAAACTAGTTCAACAAGTCACTAGTGACCTCAGTTATGGGGGCGGCAAAATTGGTTAGATAAAGGATAGACCACACAGGGTGTTTGGATGCCTAAATGCAGCTTTCGTACAGGGGCAGTATCCCATCATAACTAGTGTTGAGCTCTAGTGGCTTCAAATCAGTTTGGATTTCTGAGGGAATACAGGTTATAGCCTGTTTGCATTGGAGTCTGTCTGCCTCATTCATCTTCCATGCGTATCTGTGAACAGGTGAAATATTACAGATACTGTATCATTACATTAAGTTTCTGTTGTTTCTGGTTGTAGGAAATAGGTGATGCTCTCCAGTCACTGGAAGATACTCTTTCAGAACTTCAAAGACTTGATGCTAAAGCAAGAAGTGCTCTTGATCTCAAGAAGCAGAACTTAAAAAGTGAAAAGAATAAGCACAAAGAACTGGTAAAATGCATGCAGGAGGTAAGACCTTTTTACATAATTTTCTTTTTAAGTGCTAGAGTAGTTCAGATTGAGTGGGGACAGCAGTATTTTCTTACCTTTCTGAAGCTGATTGGCAAGAATGTCACTAGGAAGGCAGAAACAAGTAAGGGCATTATTTGATTTACATGGCATAGGTAGCAGGCTCCTATTGAAAACAGATGTGATGATGAAGAAAGTGAAGCTCTACTGTTGGCAACTTTCTTTTAATATCAGGAGGGTATTCCAATTGTTTCAAAAATATTCTGCACTCTGGAGGCCTAGTAATCTTAAAGGAAAAAAATTTGTTTCATATTCTTAACATATAATTCTGTCCTCATGAAAGAGGAACACTCGAAGAATAAAGAATACTTTAGGGATGGCTATTTTTTTTTTCCTAGTTCTTGTGCAGTTGTCATCTCTTCCTTTATTTCATCTTTCCATACATCTTCAGTGTACTCACAGGGCAACTGCACATTTGAAATATGCAAGGACGGATTGCAAAACCAGAAAATCTGACAAAGGGTTACAGAAATTTCGTTGGTGAAAGTACTCAAAACTACGCATCTGAACAACATGTAAACATGTATTTGAAGTTAATGGGACTTAGGTTCTCTGTTCCTTTTTTTTTTGTTTGTTTTTCTTTGCTAAAGGATTCTAAAGCTTTCACAGCAAAGCAGAAAGAATTAAAGAAGATACAGGAAGGACTAGATGCTTTACAGGAAGAAAGTAAAAAAGATACAGATGCTTTAGCCACAGCCCAACAGAATTTCAATGCTGTGTATGCTGGCCTGTCTAACAATGGTGATGGTGAAGAAGCTACTCTTGCAGACCAGATGATGACCTGCAAAAATGAAATTAGCAAAGCAGTAACAGAGGCTAAACAGGTAAAAGGCAAAGCTCTGCTGACACACTCTTGGAAGGTCTATGAAGAAGATTTGTAGAATATCTATGTAAGATATTTTGTAGGTTGGCATAAGCATTAAGGTAACTTTGATTTAAACAGGTCATTTAGAAAATAATAATCTTGTGCTGATTTAGGGAAAAGCTACAACATGTCTATGAGGAAGTACAGAAACTGGCATTTGAGACACACAGCAGGACTCAGATGGCTCACACTATTGAATAGGAAGAAATTAAGACAGCTACCTATGCTATACGCTTACATTGCAGAAATTAAAGTATTTCTATATTAAAACTAGTGGAATCAAAATAAATGACTGTGAGTGAATAGTTAGAAGGAACTCCTCAGTTTTCACCTTAGTTACATTGTGTGCCAACAACACACCTGAAACAAATGTCACGTTTTTGTCTTAAGATAGCATAATTCTGCTGTTGTAGTTCTTATGATGGAATATAAATTTTCCGAGTTAAAAGTGCACCTTCCTTGTCTCATTTAAGAAAAAAAACTTTCAGAAAAAATAATAAGGGTGTCTTTCCCCCACATTATTTTACCTTTTTTCTTCCCTTTCTTGAACACACTTCATGTGCTTATATATATATTACTGTATCCAAATACTTGGAATAGAATAATTCAGTTGGAAGGAACGTTGAGAGATCATCTAGTCCAACTACCCTGACCACTTCAGGGCTACCAAAAGTTAAAGCATGTTACTGAGGGCTATGTCCAAATGCCTCTTGAATACTGACAGGCTTGGGGCACCAACCACCTCTAGGAAAGCCTGTTGCAGTGTCTAACCGCCCTTGTGGTAAAGGAATTTTTGCTAATACCTCATCAGAACCTCCCCTGGTGCAGCTTTGTGCGGTTCCCATGCATCCTGTCATCAGTTAACAAGGAGAAAAGACCACGACTTCTCCTCCTAAGAAAGCTGCAGTTGCACTGCGGCCAAGACAGCCACCTAACATCACCTGTCCCACAAGGCACTCACTATTCTAAAGCAATGGAGCTAGGAGGGCACCTTTCCTATTTGGCTCACTCCATACTTGTGACAGAAACTTACCTTCAATATACTTCAGGAATTTCTGAGGCTTGCTTGTCATGTCAGTATGCTATTTCCAGTTTATGTTTGGGAAGTTGAAATTACAGAATCACAGAATCATCTAGGTTGGAAGAGGCCTCCAAGATCACCTAGTCCAACCTCTGACCTAACACTAACAAGTCCTCCACTAAACCATACCACTAAGCTCTACATCTATATCTAAAGACCTCCAGGGATGGTGACTCAACCACTTCCCTAATGCCTAACAACCCTTTCAGTAAAGAAGTTCTTCCTCATATCCAACATAAACCTAAACCTCCCCTGGAGCAATTGCCCATAAGGACAAGGACCTCCATCTCGCCTGCCCTGCCTATCCTTCCTGAACAGCCAATTGCCCTCTATCCCTACCACTCCAGTCATGGGCCTCGTCCCACCAAGTCTCACTAATACCAATGGTATCACAGCTCTGGGAAAGGACCAAAGCTTCCAGCTTGTCCTGTTTGTTCCTCATACTGCATGCATTGCTATTTGGGCATTCCAGATGTCCTCCTGAACCCACAGAGCTCCCTATAGCAGCACAGATTCTCCCATTATCCCTGCCACCCTCAGACAATGTCACACCATCCTTTGGCATAATCTCAGTGTTCCTAATGGTATCTCTCCCCAGCTGATAATGCTTTAAGGAGGTCTTTGCCAACCTAAATGATGCTGTGATTTTAAGCGATGTCATTGGCTGGGGTTGCTGACAGGGCTGGTGGTGAGCAGAGCAGGCAGGCCGAGCAGGCCACTTGCTGACTGAGTGCATTCCCCTTCCTGCACAAACTGACACACAGACTTTTTTGTTCCTTTTTGCAGTCCTCCTGGTCCCTGGCGCTCCCCAGGTGTGGGTTTATATATGCATTCGTGCCATTTTGAACTGGCCGTGGGGTTGCCTAGCAACACCAACTCTTGCCTTGCCCTCCCATGACACTGGTTGCCTGCTGGCCAACGCCTTCATACGCACTGCTCAAGAGGGTCACAGCCCAAAAACCCACTCAGATACATGATTTGTGCTTTTATTTACAAATCACCAGTGCTCTTAATTTTAAAGGCCAGGGCTGCTATTTGCCATTGTTACAAACAGTGGGAATTTTTTAAGGAAATTAAGGGAGGACTGAAATAGTACTGCTGTCCTAAATGTGTACTCAAAGATTCTCCTTAAAGATCTGATGATTCCATACTTTCTTACTCCTTATAGGCCCAAATGAAGTTGAAATATGCACAGCAGGAATTAAAGACAAAACAAGCTGAAGTTAAAAAGATGGATGGGGGCTACAAAAAAGACCAAGAAGCCTTCGAAGCTGTCAAAAAAGCAAAAGAAAAACTAGAGGATCTAATGGAAAAACTGAGCTTTGAAGGTTTGTATAGACTTATGGCGAATTATTTGGGGGGAATCTGGAAAGGAATGTAGAAGGAACAAAAAAAAGTAAGTATACTGCTTTCATGTGCAAGGCAACTTGTCTAGTCAAAGCTCAACAGCTCTTGCCTTCCACAGAAAGTACTTTGAATTAACTTAATTTGATGTACTGTAGGACAACACTTTTGAAGCTTGAGTTTAAACTTAAAAGGGAAAAAAAATGACCAATCTCCCTGTTTCTTTCAAATTTTTCCTACATAAAACATCTTATTGTTTCTTATTCCTGGTAACAATTGTCACGAATGATATGCAAAATATAAATTGGTATTGCTGAATCAATTTCAATTCACATTCACGGAAGGACATGAGACTTTTTGCTCTTTGCATATTTAATCTTGTTAAAGTGCTAATTTGTCTAAGCTGGAATTTTAAAAATAATTTTAGAGGTTATCTATTCTCTATTTATATAAATATTTATATAAGCAGTGCAGCATAACAATTTTTAAGCTGCTTCATTTCTGTGCTCTGAACGTGTCTTGTGTTCAACTCTCAAGATGCAAAACAAGGAGACCTTTTAGAAAAAAAGAAGCAATTGTCTCAAGACATCGGTGAGCTGAGACGTTTATATGACAACTTAGTAGCAAAGTTTCCTCATCTACACTTTGAATACAAGTAAGATCTCAGTGTTATCCTGACACATATGTGGGTTTTGGTGCATTTTATGTATGGTCTTAAGAGAATTATTGATTCCTTAGCTGTTGTCTTTCTTTTACTGACAGTGAATAATGATTATCTGATGCAAGTGGAGGGGTGAGTAAAGTCAGGAAATGCTGGCTGAATTAATGAGCAACCGGGGAGGGGACGCAGTCATTCTTAAGATACAGGCTTATCAAAATCATTTAAATATAAAAGTTGAGTGACATGGTGTTTGTAAGCTGTAAGTCAAGTTCCGTAGCTGTAACTATAGTATCCAACAGTCTGCAAAATTAATTACCATTAATTTTTAGAGTTCTCTTTGAAGGCTGGGAATAAACTTGCTCTGTGGAAGTCAATGCTGTGTCTGTCTACACCAATCAAATATATGCATCCCCAGATTTATTTGCTTATGTAAAAATCACTCCGAACGGATTCCTGTAGCTGTGCTAATAATAGGACCCAGAGTAAAATCAACTGAAAAACATGTGGACAAATCATACCAAAATCAGGAAGGACATTCTTCTATTGCCTTTGTAACTGACTTTTTGTTGGGAAGTTTCTTGCTGTAAAGTAGTTAGTTTAACCTTTTGCTGCTTATTTTCTATGATTTTTCATTATTTCTTATACCATAGTAAACAGTAAGAGTTTTTAATATAGTTTTTAATGATATGGGGGAGAGAACAGAACATGTGGTTATCATTACTGTTTGTTTGTTTTTAAGACATCCAGAAAAGAACTGGGATCCAAAGCTTGTGAAAGGCCTTGTTTTAACTCTTGTCACCCTGAAAGATGTAGCCACAGCAAAAGCCCTAGAAGTGGTGGGTGGAGCAAAACTCTATAACATTGTTGTGGATACAGAGGTACATATATTACTTTAATACAAAGCTCTGAATACTGAGATTAGGTCATGTGATTCAAGGTTGGCAAGCATGGGCATAATGACTGTATGCTTAAGAGGTGGTTTGGACCCATGCACATGTTCAGATTAATTCAAAAGGGTAATGTGTGGTTATTGTCAACAATGTAATTCAATTGTAATGCCATACTGTCTTAATTTTCAAATCATTTATATATTTAGGTATGCTCTGATGTGTAACTCTTCTCATTCTAGGCTACTGGCCAAAAGCTTTTAGAAAAGGGTCAGCTAAAGCAGCGATACACCATCATTCCACTTAACAAAATTTCAGCCAAGTGTATTGCACAAGAAATTGTCAGTCTGGCCAAAAGCTTGGTATGTAAATAAATTCACTTGTGTGCTGCCTTTTTTTTATAGCTAAAAATATAGGCTTTGTAATGGCCATACTAAAAAGAATTTTTACAGGGTTTGAGGGTATCTGACTTTTTTTCCTTTTGTATAGTTTGAGCTATGCAGTGTTTAAACTGGTTTTAATTGTCTTTTAATTAAAATTGTGTTTTAAAATGTAATGATATTTTTCGAAAGTATTTTTATCAAGAGAAGACAAATGAAATTTGAGAATTCTTATATCTTAAGGCATGCTAATTACATTTCATTTTATTTCTAGGTCAGTCATTTTGATGACGTGCATTTAGCCATTTCTTTAATTGGGTATAATTTTGAACTACAGAAGGCAATGGAATATGTCTTTGGAACAACGCTGGTCTGTAAAGGCATGGATAATGCTAAGAAAGTGACTTTTGACAGAAGGATATGGAAAAGAAGTGTTACACTTGAAGGAGATATATTTGATCCCCAGGGCACCCTTAGTGGAGGCAATTACTATTTTTTTCATATAACATTGTATTGTTGAATTCTGTACTGCTCTGCGTAATTTTTTGGAAAAATTAATAGAGATGTTTTTGTTTAGGCTCATGCTGGTAATAATGCTTTTTGAGCAAAGATTTGGTCAAACGCTTAAGTAAAATTACCATTAGACTAGGAAAATATGGCAAACTATTTGCATAACTTGCTTTTTATTTTAAATACTTAAACCTCTTGGAAGAGAGTTAGAGAAATGCTATGAATTAAAGCACTTTTTGAGGTAATTCATAATTAATTTAAGGCGATTTCATAAGTGAAATTTGAAGTTGCTTAATTTCACAAAATTCATTTTTAGTCTCTCCCCATTGAGAGCTGTTGTAATTTCAGCCTGTTTTTCTATTCTGAACGACAACAAAGCATGACCCAGCATCATAGTCAACATCTAGAATTCACCATTTGCCAGGGCTGAATCTCATTCCAATTAGATTGACTTTGTGTTTTTTTCACTGAATAGGTGCAGGCTCACACACTGTACCAGTATTGTCAAAAGTTCAAGAAAAGAGAGAAGCTGAAACCAATCTCAAACTAAAGATGTCTCAACTTGTTGATACAGAGAAAGAGCTGGCAAGGTTACATAATGTTTCTGAAAAGTAAGGTTTGCCCTATAAAATTGTCTGTTACTTGTCTTCTGTGACTATGAATAAATCTAATACAAGTGTGTTTTGGAGGGGATAGGGCCTGTTGTAAATTTAATATGCAGAAAAGAATTATTGCCATCCCCTTCCCCTGCGTAATTTAATTTGTAAATATAGCAGTCAACAGGCAAATTTAGTTTTGGAGAACTCTTGCAAGAAAACTTTATTTGGTGTAATGCAGAAGAAAAAGAAACCATAATATTTTGGCATACAATAAAATATATTTACTTGAGATCACCTGAAGTTTTCTCGAGTTGTCATGAAATGCACTCAAGAATGGTTTCAGTCATATTTTGTAACACACATCCAGAATTTCAGTTTGTGATAGCTCTTACTGTTCTCCGGAGGAAGTATAAAGGTAATAAAGGGAAATGACTCTTGGAGTTATACTGCTATAAGGATTTAAGTTAAATAATTTTAACTATATTTGAGCTACTTAATTACTGGAGATGTTTTTAAAAGATGGAATATAAAATTATGTATTTAGTCAATTCTATAAAAATCCCATAAGAAAGTAGTGTTGTGCAATATGCTATCTACCAGTTGGTTTTATTTTTCAGATTGTTTTAAGTCATAATAGGTTCTGGAAATATGACCAAAAGAAGGAACGAGTTTTGCATTTAGATGTATTTTTTTTCTTTGCTGAGTCTATCTAGCACCTGTCATACCACTGGCTGGAAAAACATGAGCTCTGAATTATTTCCAAACTCCATGTGTTGCATTTGTTTGTTTTTAATGTATATTACATGTATAATAACTTACCTACAAACTTCACAATCACTTAAGAAGATAATTTATACTTACATGTTTATTTATAAAGATACACTGGTCTTCTATAAATGTAAGTTTATTTCTGTTATAGTCATTGCACCTCTCATTGGAACAGGAAGTATAGAAGTATTTATTTCAACTTCAAAGCTGAAGTGCTGGGTACCCCTCCTTTTAGCAGCATATCATGTCTGTCTTCAAAGGTACCAGCAACTGAAGCAGGAGTGGGAGATGAAGTCTGAAGAAGCAGAGCTACTGCAAATGAAGCTTCAACAAAGTGCTTATCACAAGCAAGAGGAAGAGCTGCTTGCTCTGAAAAAAACCATTGGTGAGACAAATATGTTTTTAATCTTGTAACTGAAAACTAATTGCTGAGAATGGGATGGTTGTTTGGCTGCTTAAGTAGCAGAAGCTTTGCTTAAGGGAAAATAATAGATTTGAAAATTAGCTTTATACTTTTGGAGTATATAACAGATACAGAATCACAGCTGACAAGCATAGGTGGGATTGGGACAAGGTTCCTTCAGATAAGCTTAGTAGTAAAGTAAACCCCCTTATTAGGGGTTTTATATTCTTTAAAATAAAAAGAAAAATGACTTTGCAGGGACATTTTTAATGGATTTAATTCCATTTTTGAGTAATTTTGCGGCTTCTTTTCCAAGCCATCTGTTTTGGTACACATTTAAGGTTAGCAAAATAAACAGTTTGAATGCCAGGAAAGCAGTGGAAAGAAGTACTGTTGTTATTTATATGGAAAAATGTAAAAGGAATCAAGTAAAGAAAAAAATGACAGAAATGATAACGTGGACATAGTACACTATGGATGAGGTAACTTGTTGGTAGCTGTTTAGTAACTTGATTGTTCAACAGATTTGGCTTATATTTGCTCCTCTTTTCTAACAAATGGTTTTCTCTTTGGTGTCTTAAATGAATCACTGAAATAGCCGACTTCAGTAACTAGCAAATGTACAACTGTCTTTTCTAGTAGATGGAAAGATACACTTATTTCTACTGGAAGTCAGGGTTTAAGCTTAACGATAGGAACACTGTTCAATCTTAGTACTGTATTTCTTGATTCAGCGGAGTGTGAAGAGATATTAAAGAAAACTGAAGAGAGTCAAAAGAAAGCAGAAGAAAAATACAAGGTACTGGAGAATAAAATGAAAAATGCAGAAGCAGAACGTGAAAAAGAACTAAAGAATGTCCAGCAGAAGCTAGATGACAGCAAGAAAAAGGCTGATGATTCAAGCAAAAAAACAAAAGAAAAGCAGCAGGTAAAACTTACTTTTGTTATAATAAAATCATTTATGATGACAGAGTTGTTGGCAGCCCAAAGGTTGTTGGTAATTTTCTCAATGTCAGAAGAGGTTCCAGTACTCAGAAACTTGGACTCTCCTAAAATTTTAATCCTGCCAGCTGCAAAATTTAATATACTACTTTGTAGTCACTAACATGTAGAAATTGCTGATGCTTCTTTTGCAACATTGTCCCCTTGCTGAAGAACAATTGTTCTATTATCTTCTACCTCATTTAATACATCAAACTGAATGTTAATTCTTTCCACTTAAGTATACCTTAATACATCTGCAAACATCTGTCTAGGAAGTTGAAGCATTACTTCTGGAACTTGAAGAGCTAAAACATGAAGAGGCCACCTTTAAGCAACAAATTGAGGCTACAGAGAAAACAATCAAATCCTACCAGGAGGAAGTTAACGCTATGGAAGCTGAGGCATCCAAGTCTAAGGTAAAAGTGAATACCGAGTCTCGTTATCAGTTTTCAAGTTACTGGAGATAGGATCCCCATAAGCTTAAATTGTATGGTGTATTTTTTTGTTTGGATTTTCTTGCCATCGCTCATTTATGTTTAGCCTAGGTAGTTATTATTTTGGCTGTATTGCCATGTGTTAATTTTTTCCTCTACTTTGCTGTGTCCTTCTCTTCTAACACCTATCTAACATCTCCTTTTATAAGAAGTTAATAAAGAACTGTCTGAATGTCTTTTCAGGAATCTGTAGAGAAAGCCCAGAAGGAGCTGGCTAAGCAGAAAGAAGCCATTGCAGTACAGAATGAAAAGATTGAAGCCAAATCTGCAGAGGCAGTAAAATACAGAGAACAAACTAAAGAATTGCAGCTTAATGTTAAAGCGTTAGAGCACAGCATCAGCAAGCATCAACAAGAAGCTGCTGATGCCACTGCTAAGGTAAGGTATTTCAGAATCACACTTTTCCTTGCATCTAGTGACCAAGAGTGGTTATTTTCCTTGCCACATGAAAAGGAAATAGCCTTTCTTCATGATGAGCACTGTCATATTTGCAGCTCTTAATGTGAAAAGTTTTGTCTCAAGGAGAAGAAGAAACTAAGAATTGTAGCATAGCTTATCAGTAAGGATTAATAGAAACTAGATCACAGAGAAGGTGATCAATGAAAAGAACGTTCTGAACTTAGGAACAAATTGTGTAAGCAGTTAAAGAAATTGATTCAGATACTCAGTGACTGTGACTTAATCCGGATACAGAAAAAAAAAACATGTTCCAAGTAACATGAAAAGAGCATATATGAAAGCACCTCCAAAATCTTTGTTTGTGTTAGAAATCACATGAGGCATGGTAAAGCTATTCACCTATGTTGTGTTGGATAGAATAATCAATGTTTTGGAGTAATTTTAGGATGGTGGTGGTTTTACTTGTTTTTGTTTTTATTTTAATTCAGGATTTAAACAAAAAGCCTCAACATGTTATCTTGTATACAGGTAAACAAAATGTTGAAGGACTATGAGTGGATAGCTTCTGAGAAACATCTTTTTGGTCAGCCAAACACAAACTATGATTTTAAAGCCAACGATCCTAAGGAAGCAAGTGAGAAGCTGCAGAAGCTCCAGGCAAAAAAACAGCAGCTGCAGAAGAATGTGAATATGACAGCTATGAATATGCTTTCTGAGGCAGAAGAAAGGGTAAGCATTCTGTGCATTAACCTTTAAAGATTGGGCAGCTTGGGTATATCACATTGTGGGTAATGTAGCTTTATATTTTCATATACTATATTTCTGAACACACCAAAAATAAAGCTAGGTTTCATGAGTTAGCACTAGATCTTAAAGTTAGAAAAGAAGTTAGATCTTTGATACACACTTTATATTTTTTAACTATTTGAGAGTGCACCAATAAGCCAGGTCATGGATTATCGTGATTCAGAATACTCAAAATAATAATTCCTCCACAACACAGTCCATTCTAAGTTGCCATTAGGCAAGCTTTGGTGATAACGCTTACAGCATCTGAGAAATACATACTTCGTCAAAGGCTGCAGATCAAAAACCTGCTCATCTTAAAGAAGATAGCTTAAAGATGTTCCAGAGTTGTCTTAAATTCACCTGTATCTTGAGGTTATTCCAATTTTGTCTAGAAACTATCCACTGATTGACTCACTGAACTTCTAATACTGTTTCTTGATTAGAATAGGTCTGTTTTTCCTATCTGCATACTTTTGCCTAGAAAGGCAAATGAAGTATGATTAACTTGAAAACAAAGTGCAAATTCTTGAATAACATCGGTTTTCCCCTTTGCTGACTGTTGAAAATACTAATGCTTTAATTTGTAAATAATGTCCTAAAACCTAAGTCCCACATACAACTAAATAAATGCTTTGGATTTCAATCTTGTGGATAACTGCTGTTTCACAGTTATAGTTTTACTGTATTTTTTTTTTAAAGATTGTGCTCAAATTCATTTTATGCTAAAGTTCATTGAAATCAATCTTCTCTTCTTGTTGCATAAGTACAATGACTTGATGAAGAAAAAAAGAATTGTAGAGAATGACAAGAAAAAAATTCTTGCGGCTATTGAAGAGCTTGACCAGAAGAAAAATGAAGCTTTACAGATTGCTTGGCAAAAGGTATGTCACTTGAAAAGCAATTTTCACATTTTAGCACATATTTTTCCTTCAGAATCAGATTCAGCTTAGATTACTCTTGCATGTTTCCATGAAAAAAAATCTTTGCAGAACTAATCTCTGTTGCGTAGTATTTAAATTACAAAGCAGCCACTTCCATTTCTCCTGTTTCATCTCACTTTTGAGGATAAAACATGAATTCTCTAAAAACTGTGGAGATACACTCAAAACTGCTAACTACTTTACCATTCTCTTTTGGTGCCCACAAAAATAAAATGAAAGTTAAGCTACTTGCATCCTGAAGTCATTGCTTTTTACATAGATCGTATCTCTGAAATCATAAAATGGTTTGGGTTAGAAGGGACCTTAAAGATCATCCAGCTCCAACCCTCCTGCCATGGGCAGGGACACTGCCCACCAGACCAGGTTGCTCAAAGCCCCATCCGGCCTGGCCTTGAGCACCTCCAGGGTTAAGGCACCCACAGTTTAAAACCATTCCCGTGTCCTGTCACTGCATTCTCTGATAAAGAGTCCCTCTCCAGCTTTCTTGTAGTACCTCTTTAGGTACTGAAGGAATCACTCTTTAGATGTTTGACCAGAATTAAAATACTTCTGGCTCTGTGGAACAGCCCCATGCAGAGTGGTGCTGTGGACCTGGACTACTGTTCCTGTCCTTGACTGGCTAGGTAATACTGGAAGGTAGAAATGATTTAGGTTTTTGTTGTTTAAGTACTCTGCTTTCTTGCTAGTTCTCTGATGTTATGAGCTATAACAAAAAAGGTGTAAAATTTTCCCTTTCCCTTCCTACCTGTAAAGCTCTTGACACTTTCTTTTTCCGTACCTGGAAAATTTGTACTTCTTGGCCTTTCAGAAAATTGGTTACGCCTATTCAAATAACTTAATATGTTCACAAATTAACTATTGGCTTTAATTATTACTGCCCATACTCAAGATACCACTGTACGTTTTTTGTTGCAAAATCTTGGTTGACAAAAAGTTTTGAATTATGTTTAAAAGCATCATGGGTGGTGGAACAAGTGTATTCTCAGATGCTTTCCTTGACCTGAGAGCTTTTATTCTAGGCTTACAGTTGCATCCTACTCAATATGTGGAAATTTTGTAAGTAGTCATGGAGGAAGTAGAGTGGCGAGGATGCCCACGTATGCCTCCTATGAGGTGTTTACACTTTTAATAGTCCTTTAATCATGACTTTAATTGACCCTCAATAAATCTGGTAAAAAAAAAGAAAATAAATAAATAAACAAATAAATAAATCTGAGGCAGGGCATAACCATTTTCCTGGCTGATAGCACAAAAGTCCTCCAGTATTTCTTTTATTTGATCTTTATAAAATGCTCAGTCTAAGGTGTCCTATATACCTTCCTAGGTCTTGCTTCATTTTCAGTACAGCAGAAATAAAAGATGCAGTACTAATATTTTCTCACCATATGTTCTAAACGTTAGGCACAAAAATTCACTAAGTTTTTGTAGCAGTTTGCGCTTTTGATTCAAAGCTTGTTCATACATCTTTCATGGTCTTCTAGGTGAACAAAGACTTTGGTTCAATCTTCTCAATGCTTCTACCAGGAGCCAAAGCGATGTTAGTAGTCTCTAAAACTGGAAATGTCTTGGATGGTCTTGAGTTCAGAGTTGCCCTAGGAAATACCTGGAAGGAAAACTTAATAGAACTTAGTGGAGGCCAAAGGTTAGTAAATGTTGTGGGTGTTTTGAGATTTGTTTTATTCCATTGTAGTTGCATATATAGTTGATATGTCTAGCCAATTAGAGTTTAGAACTAATGTAAGAAATTAATCTTTTTCCCGGTCAAGTCAAGGGTTCTGTCTTCTTCCATCCTGGCTTCATATTCAAAGTACTTTTAATTCGGCTCAAAAAGGAACCTGACTTGGAAGAATGCAGTGCTTGGCATGTAATAGCAAAATTTTACTCCATGGAGAAGTGGACAAAACGACAAAAATGAAAATGAGTAATGGAAAAACTGCAGTAACTAGGTAATAGTGATGTACAGTTGACACTAAGTACTCCAGTCTTTGAATTGTAATCTCAAAAATCAGCATGGACAAGTTCTGCCCTGGATTCAAAGCGGTGTTATGGAGACAAAGTTTTCTTCTCCGGTGATCTGCTGATGTGTAGAGCATGTGCTTCTTTGCAGCTTCTGAGGAAAAATCTACCAAGTTAAAAAACAGAAACAGAATTTAGGGAGAGGTGAAACTGAGGCATAGGACTACTTGAAGGATAGAGAAAAATCCAGAGCTTTTCAAGAACTGCAAGTTAAAAAACAGCATTGCAAAACTCAGAATTGAGAATAGGTAAAGCAACAGCAAGATCTTAAAATAATAGTTCATTTGGAAGGGACCTACAAAAATCATAAAGCCTAACTGCCCTACCACTTCATGCTGACCAAACCAAAAGCATGTTATTGAGGGCATTGTCCAACCGCCTCTTGAACACTGACAGTCTTGGGACATTAACCACCTCTTTTGGAAGCCTGCTACAGCATTTGAGCACCCTCAGGGTTGTCGTGGTTTAACCCTGGGCGGCTGATGAGCTCCACACAGCATCTCACTCATTCTCCCCAGCTGGGATAGGGGAGAGAATCAGAAAGGTAAAAGCATGAGAGCTTACTAGTTGAGACAAAGGCAAGTCGATGGGTAAAGGAGAAGTTGTATGTGCAAGCAAAACAAAACAGGGGCGTCATTCACTGGTTCCCATTGGCAGGCAGAAAAGCAGCGCTCATCACATGTAACAGTTTCTTGGGACGACAGATGCTGTCACTCTGAACGTCCCTCCCCTTCCTCCTCCTTTACCCCAGCTTTTATTGCTGAGCATGGCATCACAGAGCATGGAATGTCTTTTGGGTCAGTCTGTATCAACTGTTCTTGTTCCATCCCCTCCTGGCTCCTTGTGCACCCCCAGCCTCCTCGCTCACAGGGCTACACAAGAAGCTGGAAAGTTGTTGGGTCTGTGTAAGGGCAGCTCCGCAGCAAACAAATTCATCAATGTGTTATCACCACTATTTTCATAAAAAATCCAGAACACAGCATCATATGAGCCTCGGTGAAGAAAACTAACTCTGTGACAACAGTAATTAATTTTTTTCTTAATTTTCGTAATTTTTTACCTTCCCTGGCACAGCTGTGTGCAGTTGCTGCATGTCCTGTTACCAGTGAACAGGGAGCTAAGATCAGTACCTCCATCTCCATTTCACCGCCTCAGGAAGTTGTAGAAAGAAATGAGGTGGCCTCTCAGCCTTTTCTTTTTGAACTAGACAATACCAGTATTCTTAGCCTCTCCTTGTAGTACATGCTGGTCAGCCCTTCCACCAGTTTTGTTGCCCTGCTCTGGGTGCATTGATAAAATCACAGAATATCCTGACTTGGAAGGGACTCACACCAATCACTGAGTCCCCAACCCCTGGCTGCACATAGGACCACCCAAAAATCAGCCTATGTGTCTGACAGCGTAGTCCAAGCACTTCTTGAGCTCCAGCAGCTCAGTGCCATGACCACTGCCCTGGGGAGCCTGTCCCAGTGCCCAACCACCCTCTGGGTGCAGAACCTTTCCCTGACCCCCAGCCTGACCCTCCCCTGTCCCAGCTCCATGCCGTTCCCTCGGGTCCTGTCGCTGTCCCCAGAGAGCAGAGCTCAGCGCCTGCCCCTCTGCTCCCCTCATGAGGGAGCTGCAGGCCGCCATGAGGCCTCCCCTCAGCCTGCTCTGCTCTGGGCTGAACAAACCAAGACGCCTCAGCTGCTGTATGTATGTCTGCCACTCCAGACTCCTTCACCATCTTTGTAGCCCTTCTTAGGAAGCTGTCTAATGGTTTCATGTCCTTCTTATATTGTGGTACCCACAACTGCCCACAGTGCTTGAGGTGAGGCCGCACCACAGCAGGACAGTCCCTTTCCTCGACCAGCTGGCATTGCTGGGCCTGATGCACCCTCGGGTACAGTCAGCTCTCCTGGCTGCCAGGGCACACTGCTGGCTCAAGTTCAGCTTGCTGTCAACCAGAACCCCCAGACACCTTTACGTGGGGCTGCTCTACAGTGTCTCTTCCATCATTCTGTATGTAATATTCAGTGTTGCCCTGTCCCAGATGCAGAATCCCGCACTTGCTATTGTTAAACTTCATATTGTTGGTGATCGCCCAGCCCAGTAATCTGTCAGGATCTCTCTGCAGGGCATCTTACAGAGGGACTGAGCAAGCTCAAGCACAAATGGAAGCCTACGGAGGGTGGAAGCAGGGATGGGTAACCTGGAAGGAATATACAGATACTGTCTAAGCAGCCAGGGATCAAGTTAGGAAGGCTAAAGCCCAGATGGAATTGGATATGGCCAGACATGTCAAAGGGCAATAAGAATGGCTTTTATAATTACAGCAGTGCAAAAAGGAAGACTAGGGAAAATGTGGGCCCTCTCCACCAGGAAACAGTAGTCCTGGTTACCTGGGATATGGAGAAAGGTACTCAAAGGACTGTTTTTGCCTTGGTCTTCACCAGCAAGTGTTCTATCCACACTGCCCAAGTCGCAGAAGGCAAAGGCAGAGACTGGGAGAAGGAACTGCTTGCTGTAGGAGATCGGGTCTGAGACCATCTAAGGAAGATGACTCTGCACAGATCCATGGGACCTGACGAGATACCAGCTGTGGGTCCTGAGGGAAGTGGCAGATGTAGCTGATAAGCCACTGTCCATCATATTTGAGAAATTGTGGCAGTCCAGTGAAGTTCCCACTGACTGGCAGAGGGGAAACATTTAAAAATGGAGAAAAGGTAGACCCAGGGAACTGCAGGCCAGTCAGTCTCACCTCTGTGCCTGGCATGATCATGGAGCAGATCCTCCTGGAAACTGGCACATGGAAAACGAGGTGATTGGGGACAGCCAACACGGCTTCACTAAGGGCAGATGGTGCCTGGCAAATCTGGTGGCCTTTCATGCTGGGGTTACAGCATTGGTGGGTAGGGGAAGAGCAACTGATGTCATCTACCTGGGCTGTGCAAAGCATTTGACACTGTCCCCCACGATATCCTTGTCTCTAAATTGGAGAGAAATGGATGTGATGGATGGAGCACTCAGTGGTAAGGAGTTGTCGGAATTGTTGCAGTCAAAATGTTGTGGTCAATGGCTCAATGTCCAGCTGGAGATCAGTGACCAGTGGTGTTCCTCTGGGGTCAGTGCTGGGACCGGTGCTGCTTAACATCTTTGTGACACGGGCAGTGGGATTGAGGAGGGCATCTTCAGCCAGTTTGCTGATGTGGTGCAGCCAATGTGCAGGAGGTTAGGGATGCCATCCAGAGGGACCTGGGCAGGCCTGAGAGGTGGGCCTGTGCGGAGTTCATGAGGTTCAACAAGGCCAAGTGCAAGGTCCTGCACCTGGGCCATGGCAATCCCAAGCACAAATACACTAAATGACCTTTAAGGTCTCTTCCAACCCAACCCATTTTATGCTTCCATGAACAGCCCCTCCTAATTTAGTATCACCTGCAAACAGCATGGATTCAAGTCCTTCATCCAGCTGATCTACAGAAACATCGAAGAGACCTGGCCCCAGACTGGAGCGCTGGGGAAACCCAGTTGTGACTGGCTGCCAGCCTGGTGTAACCCCCTTTATATAACCTTTTGAAAAGGCTTCAATTATCTTAGCATCCTTTGTGTGCTGTCTAGCCCAGAGCTGCACACAATAAAAAAAGCTGCGTGGATGCCGTGGTGGGAAGTCACCTTCTCCTCCAGCTGTGCTGTGCTCAGTGTACCCCAAAATGCTGCCTACATTTTGGGGTGCACAATGCTGGTGCTGAGCCTGCTGGCACCAGCACCCCCAGGTCCCTCCCTACAGGGCTGCTCCCCAACCTCATCTCCCTGCCCTGCCTGTCCCAGGGCAGCACCCACCATGTGAAACTTGGTGCTGCTGTGAATCCCCCAGAGCTCTGTGAGAAGATCATGGACTAATAATAGACTATCCCGAGTTGGGAAGGACCCTTGAGTACCATCGTATCCAACTCCTGGCTCTGCACCGTGTCCCTTCATGAACCTATGCAGACTATGCCTGATAACTGCTTTGTTCTTCAAAGGCCTTTAAGTAGCACACAGGAGACTCATCTCCGACTACAGGGGTCTGTAGTTTCCTGGGTCCTTGAGTAACTTGTAGAGAAGGGTCCAGCTGTAGTATCTGCTAACTCCTCCAGCACTATGGGGTGAATCCCATCAAGCCCCATGGACTTCAGGACATTGAGCTGATACAGCTGTTCTCTTCGGATTTCGGTGATCACAGATGGAAAGTCGCTGCTTGCCCAGTCACAATCCTCCAAGTCCGGGGGGGCAGGCAGAAGTTGTGGCAGAAACTGTTACTCTGTCTCTCCAGAACTTAACACATGAATCTGCTTTTGAGAGAGCATTTCATTACTACCAAAAAACTGCTTCAGTAAGTGAAACTCATCTCTCAAACGGGCATAAAAATATATCTTTCTTGTTCTCTGTATTAGATCCCTTGTGGCCTTGTCCTTCATCTTAGCCATGCTTCTTTTCAAACCTGCCCCAATTTACATCTTGGATGAAGTGGATGCAGCGCTTGATCTCTCTCATACCCAGAATATTGGACAGATGCTCAATACTCATTTCCGACACTCCCAGGTATGGCTGTGAAACTAATTTATTCACTTTTTTATTTTCAGAGGCAATCTGCTCCTCCAAATTCTCAACTGTTTTTTTTCAAGTGTTGTTTTTTAAATCACTAAGTCATTTTAGCTGGACATGACCCTTATGATGTGGCAACTGAAACTTCTAAGCTTTACATCTTCTAAGCATTACCATAACATAAGCAATTGTTGCAGTGGCTAAAAAAAGCAGGCAGTAATGGGGAAGAGTATCTGTGATATGATCAGTTTGAGGCATGACCCATATCATTTTTTTTTTTTTTTGCTAGAGTTCTTTAATCTGAACTTAAAAGTATTTCATTTTTGGCCCTGTTAAAATAAGCCAGGCACTACTGGAAAGACTCTTTGTATCACTGTGGCTTAATATGTAAAAATTGCCTGTAGAATTGAAGAAACCCCTCTGACTGAGAAGTGGTATTTCTATTTGGTGGTAGATACAACCTTTCTAAAAGTAAAGAATTTTTTTTGAAGTATCTTTTTTTTTTTTTTTAACTCTTTATTTGGATAGGAGCATTTATTTTAAGCTTTCTATTTTGTTTTAGTTTATTGTGGTGTCCTTGAAGGATGGAATGTTTAACAACGCCAATGTCCTTTACAAGACCAAGTTTATTGATGGTGTATCCACAGTTACAAGATACAGCCAACTGCAGAACAGAAATAGTGCATCTGCACGCAGCTCCAATAGGACTTTGACAAAAGAGAAGCAGGTGAATGAGGAAACTGAGTGACACACCAGCTGCAGTAGTGGCTGCTCAGGTGTTCTGTGTCCATGGTCTACAGAAAGACCTAAAACAACTGCTTTAAACTTACTAATTTTAACATTTTTAACCTTGATTCTTTTATAAGTTGTTTTCAGCTTTTAAAATTTTAAATTAATAGGAGACCACTGCCTAAGCTTTTTTAATTCTTCTGGTATCCCATAGACAATTCTAGTCTTCACTCTTCAAGCATGTACAAATCAATGTATATAAGTAGTAGCTTGCTTTGTGAGCTGAATGGGAATGACTGCAGCTTGCAGCGTTCATGACGTTCTGAAAACCCATTGCAAAGTAAATGCTGTTTTTATCTCCTGTTGTTAAACACCCGAGGAAAGCGACGTACTAATACTTATGCTACTATAATGGTGTTTAAGAAGCAAGGTCAGAAACAATTTTAACTGCCAAGTTGTTTTTATAATTCACTGTACTGATTTATTTAATCAATAAATGTTTTCAAATAACTGAACAAGTATGTACTTTCCTTCCTTGCATTTTTCTCTGAACACAGAGCAAACTTAGAATTAAACCCTCTAACATGGTACTTTTCATCCTTGATGGTACACCAGCAGTGCTTTGTTTTATGCAGAGAGACTTAAAATTGTCACTATTTGGATACACTTGTTACCTGCCTGCATCTTTAGCAGTCCCATATTTGGTTGTATTTCTGAAAATAAACTACCATGTTATTACCTTTTGTTTTGTCTATTTTCCCTAAACTTCTGTTTCATTTTTGCTCTTCATGCATTGGTTGTTATTCTCAGTGAGGCTACTGACTTTGCGAAGGTCCCATTTCATCCCAAAAGCTGATGCAAGGAGGGAACACCACAAACTGCTTCCGAAAGTGGCTAGGGGGTGGTGTCACCACAGGCTGCCTATTCTCCTCTAGTCAAATGAAATCCAACAGCTGGGCCCTAAAGCACCAAGAGGGATAACTATGGCTGGAAAAGGAGCCTAACACGCTCCCGGCTTCAGGCAAGGCTCATAAATCCTAAATTAATTCCTTTGGTGGATGCCATCTCATTTCACATTGCTCCCGTGGAAACCATGGGGTAGCCAGTCATGCTGCAAGGTAATGCAGTCAGCCTGGCTACAATGTTAGCCTCACCTTCTAACCCCACAGGGTTGCACACCAAGTTGCTGCCTCACAAACAAGCTCATATCCTCGCTCCTTTCCCTCCTGTTGCACAGCCACCCACCTTCTAAGCAGCCGAAACCTCAGACCAAGCAAGGTGAGCAGCCCTGAGGCACTCCTTCAGCGCAGCACAGATGGCACCACCACCACCAGGCAGGTCAGCTCAGAGCAGGACGCATGAGGTTGCTTTGAATTTGGAACAAGAGAACAGCGCCAAATACTCAGGGGGGTGGAAATTACCAGTTACTTCTGAGAAGAGGTCATGCATTTTTTATTTAATTTTACCTTTTTGGTAAGCAACAGGGTTTTCTTTCAGTCAGTCCATTTACATACTTCGACAGTACAGATTGCAGTGAATTTGATGGAGATCTTGCAACATTAGAAAACTTCTCTCAGTATACATCCATTTAAGCAACAGCTTGTAGGTCAGAACAAGTGCTAGTGTCCAGTCTGCACACTGCACTCCTGGTATACAAAGCAGCATTGCAGCAGCACAAGAAATGCCCGCACTGGGCAAAGTACAGTGTGTTTTACATAGTGCAATCACTTTTAGAGGAAAAACTCTAGGAAAGGCCACATCTATTTATTTATTTTTCAATCCTGTCAAGTTTACAAATGAGAGGGGGGTAGAAATCAAACCTCCGACTGAATTAACTGTTGTACAGGTAGGTTTTGTGTATAGGCACGTGCTTTAGAGAGGAGCTCTGAATCTGTTCTGGAATCACAAGAAAGACATATTGCTTTGTGATTCAGAAAGCATTTATGCCATCTCTAACTTTCCTAACACTCTTGGCCAGAGTTGTTAATCCAGCTGTTTTTAGAGTTCCTAGAATATGCTCTTCCCTCTAGTGTAAATCCCCAATAAAGAAATTCAGGTTGCTATTGTCAATGATTACAGTTATTTTACTTACAGTCTTTCGACCACGCGAGGCGTTGCCTCTGAATACTCCAGTCCACAGTGAAAAATCAGATTACCAGAGACTTGGAGACTCTTTGCTTTTCTGTAACTGTCACTCCAACCAATACAAAAAAAACCCAAGTCAGACAATGAACTGCTACAGCAAAGCATCACTGGTAATATTCATCTAATACAAAAAAAAAAAATGAGAACTCATGACACTACATGTCATGGTAAGCAAGTTTTGAAAGATATCGTAAAGTGATTTGCCCAGTAAAATTTTAAAATATACACTGTGCTCAATAAGTTCAAACTACACGTAAACAAAGAGCAGCTCCCTGCAACAAGGTGTAAATCAAAACATTGTAGCACCAGCTCCCAGCACCAAGAAGTTGCCCACTGACCAGTTGCAAGTGTACAATGCATTAGTGCTTGCTGAGGTTTCTGCTACACAAGAGCCACAGTGGGACAGCTCTGCCCATTTCTGCAGACATTTTCTCACCGGGTGGGTACGAATTAAATTCCTCCCTTCCCATGGATAAGGTCAGACAATAAGATTGTTACAGTACCAGAAAACACTGAATGGGAAATGGCACCTGAGGGAAAAGTAGGTACTGTATACCTGATTCTGATTAAATGGGCATGGAGGAAAGGTGATGTTATCCAAACACCTTTCTCCCTGGCTGATCTCATCTGAAAAGAGCTGCAAACCACATGAAAAGAAACAAACGTCCCTGTGCTGAAAGCCATGGACATGATATTGCCCACACTAATGATTTTATTTCACCATCAGCAAAGCATTTATCCCCAAAAAAACTGTACACTTGCTCCTGGTCAGGTTATGGTGCAGTGCTAACTTTATGCTATGAAAAGTCTGTTGCTATAGTGGTCAGGTTTGTCTTTTATCTGAGGAGGGCAACAAGGGGACAGGCAGCATGGCCACATCATCAAATAGCATTTTTACTCCACGTTAATGCAGATATAATCTTTCTTCTTAAGTGCAAATTAAAAAGTATCTGCTAGAAACCAGCATGACTTGGGCTGCTGAGAAATGACATACGATTCAGTTTCTTACAAATATTGACAATTCTAAATCATTACAGGTTTTCCAAAGCAAGAACAGGGTTACTGACATGAAGGGGGAAAAAACATTACCACTACTAAAAAAAAAAGTATCATTGCAAACTTACTTCGAACACTCTTCAAAAACATATCTAGAAAAGATTGTTTTCCTTTTTTTTTTCTTGCAGCTGAGGAGTGTCCATGCAAAACAATTTTGAGAAGAGCAGTGTTCTATCTGGGCACCAACTAGGCCCTATTTTATCCCACACAGCTCAGTAAAGTGCTCTCTTGTGCATCCTTTGAGGAAAAAAGGTCTCATTTAAAGTCTGGGAGGCCGAGGTTACTAGCTGGGGAAGGCATAGTCTTGGTCAATCCATTCTGAGGTCAGAGAAGAAGAAAGGAGAGAAGTTAACAGTACTCTGCCTTTCATAACTCACAGACAACTGGCTGCAAAGGAGGAGCAAACAGGAGAAGCAGAGGTGGATGTCAGATGAAACCCTGCCCCTGGGAAGCCTCAGAAGTCTAACACAGACTTCAGAGGCAGCATTTCATTCGTTACAGGTAACACACACTAGCTCTACTGCAGAGTCCCGAAGATCCACTGTTTAGACACCAGGTAACAGATCACGCAGTATTGGTGAAAATCAAATAAGCTTTTCACTTCCTGTGCTGGTGGTTTTTCATTAATTGCTTTGAAGGACAAAGGGGATCTGAGTAACATTCTTTTACAGATTTAAAGAAAAAAAGCATCTTGCCCTCAACATTTTCTATAATGCACATTTATAAACATTCCAGGGCAGATCATTAGAGGTATTTACTGACAAAACAATAACTAATCATCAGCTTAAAAGTAACATTAATGGGGAACAGAATTTAAGGCATTTTATTTTGGCCAGGAATTATGCATGCTACAGAGTAATCTTCATTTTCCCATTTGGTTTTCAGACCACTGCACTTTTTGTTGTTTTACATGGCACTTCATAGTTCGTGTTTTACAATTTAGTTAAGATTTTCAAGTGTTTTCTTCAATATAAATGCTTTTTCCTGTAGCTCGGGTCTGCTATCTGATGCCATTGTAGATAACGAATGAATGAGGCGCTCTCTGCTTTCTGCTGTCAGGGTTTCCCACTGTTTAGTTTCTGTGAAGACAAACAGACACCATGGTAAATACCAGTCTGTCAAAATAAAACCCGAACAAATAGTATCCATCCCTGGACAGACTGAAAGTGACCACCTCACACCTCACTGTTCTTCCAGGAGAAGAGCTGCTGAGGAGGAAAATTCAGCTGGATACGTGGTGCACGTGCTACCTGCTGCACAGGTAGCCGTGCCAATTTAGACCAGGCTGAACTTGATTGTCTCAGCCTGCACTATTGGACTATACGGGCCTGAAGAACCACGTTTCTCACTTCAAAACTGCTGCGTGTAATGCAAGAATGCATTATACACAGTCCTTGCTCCCTCCCTGTTGGACATTTTACCAAGGAGCATCCAACAGCACTTTAAACCTGGACTTCATCCACAAGTGCTTCCACCCCCTCCAAGTTTTCCCAGTCACCAAGCACAAAAACCCGAGTCCCAAACCACCCCTAAAGCACCCAGTGCTGCAAACAGAAGGTAATGACATCTCTCCACCTTCCCAGACCACACAGCCATGCGCCGTCTATACCAAACAGTGACTCCCATGTGGCAAGCAAAAAGTCTCACCTTGCAGTTTGGTGAAGAGCAGTTGTAGCACAGACAAAGCTTCTGTTCTTATGGACGTGTAGCTTTTGTTTTCTAAGGGATTTGAAAACAGCAACAACAACAAAACAGATTCAGAAACAAAGGCACACTAATTGTACAAACAGCAGTTACCACTGTGGTCTGCAGACTACTCTTAGCACAGCTAAATGAGATAATTTATGCTGTCAGTCTGCAATGCTACCCAATTAGATGTATCCAAATGGTAAAAAGTGACCAAATAGCAGCTAGCAGATCCACTAAGACTTGTGTATCACCTTTCCTATTACCACAGTACTGTTCCTCACACATGCTGAATTAGAATAAAGTTCACGTTACTGCAGTGTGATCACAAACAACTGTGCATCATGGACTTTTATTTTTCTAAGTTATAATGGCTATAAATCATCCAGGTTTTAAAAAGCAGCATTAAGTACAGGTACACAAACCCTATGCTGTCAAGCACAAGCTTGTCACATGAAAATATTTGGTCTCCTGAACTAAGATCTCCTTAAAGCCTCACTCCATTGAGGTTTAATAGTTAAAAGAAACTGGACGGTACTAACTTCTCTAAAGTAGGTGCTGCCTTTGAGCACACCAGGAACATGAGCTGCATGTGGGTGCGAGGGGACTGGGCACTGTTACAGCCACAGGGCAAGTGGCAACACCACCCAAGTAATAACCAGCCCCTGGACTGTCTGATTTACATAAGTATCTCTTTTATCTTCATGATTGCCCCTCTGAGGGAGAATACAAACTGTCTCAAAGCCTTGGAGCTTTGCAGTGTCTGCCTCAGCAAATTCTGGGTACCTCCAATGCACATGTATCCAAGATACCTGATCTGGGGAAGAAAAACTTGTGTTTCATTAGATCAGTAACAGACTGACTGGGTAGGATCCATATTCTTCATGGAGAAAACTATTAAGTCTCTGAGTTGTGCTCTGGAGAGATAGCACAGGAGCCCGCTCTCCTCCTGTATTTCCCCTTTCAAAGCTCTCTTGCACCAGAGGAATTTTCTTTCATGAGCACAGCACCCTGCACAATACTGTCCTGAACAGCTACTGCAGTGCAAGGCAGGATGTTTCTTATCTGACAGCCTGTGCTTGTTCTGCATTTTCTGAACCAGCCAACACCCAAAGAGGAAATGTATTAACAAGCAATTCATTATCAACTACAAACTGGAAAACGTCCATTTACCTAAAGAATGGGTGATAGATGAACAGGTTTCCAACAGTATTTCTGTCAAAGCCCCAGGGTCTGAGTGTTCCTCCTCAAACAGCACCAACCTATCAAATGCAAAAACAGACACCGTGTATCACTGGGACAGAAGTCTGCTCAGCTTTCTCTGAAAATCCAGTAAACATCTCTGCCGTATCACTGCATGTCTTCCACAATTTCATTAAACAGTTTGAAGCAACAAAGAGAAGAAACATCAAAGAGGATTGCAGAAAGAAGAATTACCCTTGAAAGTAGGCATTCATGGCTTGTAGCACTCCAAGCTGCACTTTCCACGTGCTGAGTTTCAGACGGTCACACATTAACTTACAAAACTCTTGTCGATAGCAACCTACAGAAAACGAAGGAATTGTGTTACCCTTATGTTACCACAGTGAAAGGCAGAAGGAAACACTTCCTGTCCTGTCTCTCAAATGTTTCTCACGCTGTGCTCCAAGTGACATCAAGCTAGACTGATGGCATACAACCAAATCAACATCCTGTAAGAAATGGCACCAAAAATCTTTACCAATCAAGGTAGGACAACACTCATTAAGAATCACTGAAACATAAGAAGCTACTTTGTACATTCTGGCCTACTAATAAAGACATCCTGTTTTTTCCAACATATCCATGGACCTCCCTGTAAGCCTTCCCATACCCAACATGTTCTCTAGGTCCCTCCCTCTTCTCTCTGTTCATTTGATTTTCGCTGTTAGATGACTTACGCTGTGTCTCTGGGCTCCTTGGCCATGCTTTGCCCAGGGTCTCGAAGGCACAGATCAGGGACTCCATCTGCACCTCTTTCTCCCTCATGTCCTCATCCTCTTCGTCGTGCTTTGGTAAACCTGTGCCCATGCTCTCGAGAGAGTTCTGCAGAGACAAGTGGGGAAGCAGGGAATGAAGGCAGACTAGACACACACTTGGCTCAATTCAGTGTCCCCTTTAGTTTGCTCACACCAGTCCTCATACCCAGCCAGTACAGATGAGCATGACCCACCCTGGCCTTGCATCCAAACAGCTCTCTGTGCTGTGAGAGTCTGAAGTGCAGAGCTACAAAGCACTGCAGGCACTCGATACAAGCACTCTACACAGCTTCCTAGGAGTCTCCTGCTGCCTGTAGAGCATCCAGGATTTAACTTTTAACTGGGTTGATGCTAGGCACCACAGAAAAGAGGGAATACACTGAACCATCACCTTCTTTATCATAGGGAAGATGATATCTGCCAGCTCCTGGAACCGGTCTTCCTTTGTTGCCTGCAGCACCCCAGCCACGCAGTGCAGTGCCACCATCTTGTACTTCAGGTTCTCCTTCCGACACTCCTTCAGGACAGCCTGGACAACATCACTGACACTCGGCTGGCCAGGCACCGACTTCTGCAGCTCTGCACTGCAACATGAGGCACATGGAGACTTTTTAGGCCCACATCAACCCCCCTCCAAAAACCGCTTTTCCCACAGACCACAAGCAATACCCATGTATTGCCTACCAGTGCTGCAACTGCATCTACACTCTGGTGCTCTTCTTCACTCTTACCTTGTCTGTTCTCCATGATTTTCTTTGCAACCTTTCCTCATGTGGTTTCAATGCACTTTTCCTCCCTCATTCTTCTTCTATCTCCTTCTCCATTCTCCCCTTCAAGGTGTTGATCCTTCCCCTTAATCTACTGTTTATTAGCAACTCTGGCCTTTCAACATCCTCCTCTTTGCCCTAAATCAACTGCTTAGCTCTGAACATCCCTCTGAAGCATCGTCTGTCCCTCCCAGCCCTCACCAGTGACCCACACACAGACATAAGGATTGGAGAGACTCCTCACAACCTGATGGGAGATCAAAATGACATTCAGAACTTTCTACCCCTCCTTGCAGAAAAGCTGGAGGAGGTAGTCTCCTGTTCACCAGCCAGGCAACAACCCTGTGCAACAACCTCCTTTTTGAGATCACAGACCCTGGGGGTGCCACCTCTTTCAAGAGGCTTACCTGCATGCAGAGACGACACTGGCAATGGCCTTTAACAGCTCCTCCTGCAATGAGCAAGACAGATACCACTGAAATATGCTCCACAGCCAAACGGCAGGGTCCTGCTGCACAACGGAGTCCTTTGCACTCCACTGATAGAGGGGAAATAAATCTAAGACACCAGCTGAGAGAAGCAATGTCTTGCTCCTGACACTTCTCCTAGGCTGCTGCAGAAACCGCAGAAGCCTTGACTTTCCATCTGCACTGAATGGCAGTGTAGAGGGGTCTTGCAGCACCTCTGAGCACAATCTAGTCCCCTCGAAGGCTAGAATATGGTCCGCTGGAACTAAGTGAGTTTGCAGATGACACTAAATGAGGAGCTGTTAGCTGCTTTGATGGTAGAGAGGCCTTGCAGAGAGATCTTGACAAATTAGAGAGCTGGGCAGTCACCAACAATATGAAGTTTAACAAGAGCAGGTGCCAGATACTGCACCTGGGACAGGGCAACACTGAATTTATGTACAGGCTGGAGGATGAGAAGCAGGAGAGCAGTAAAGGCATCTGGGGGGTTTGGTTGACAGCAAGCTGAACCTGAGCCAGCAGTGTGCCTTGGCAGCCAGGAGGGACGACTGTACCCTGGGGTGCATCAGGCCCAGCACTGCCAGCTGGTCGAGGAAAGGGACTGTCCTGCTGTGCTCTGTGCTGGTGCGGCCTCACCTCAAGCACTGTGGGCAGTTTTGTGCGCCACTATATAGGAAAGACATAAAACTATTAGTGTCCAAAGGAGGGCAACAAAGATAGCAAAGGGTCTGGAAGTGAAGACACACCAGGACTGGCTAAGGTCCCTGGGTTTATTCAGCCCAGAGCAGAGCAGGCTGAGGGGAG
This sequence comes from Stictonetta naevosa, assembly GCA_011074415.1. Lineage (NCBI taxonomy): Eukaryota > Metazoa > Chordata > Aves > Anseriformes > Anatidae > Stictonetta > Stictonetta naevosa. The sequence goes on along the minus strand of CM021729.1, from coordinate 62,096,642 downwards.
GCCTCATGGCGGCCTGCAGCTCCCTCACGAGGGGAGCAGAGGGGCAGGTGTTGAGCTCTGCTCTCTGGGGACAGCGACAGGACCCAAGGGAACGGCATGGAGCTGGGACAGGGGAGGGTCAGGCTGGGTGGTAGAGAAAGGTTCTGCACCCAGAGGGTGGTCGGGCACTGGGACAGGCTCCCCACAGCAGTGGTCATGGCACTGGGCCTGTCAAGTTCAAGAAACATTTGGGCAATGCTCTCAGACATATGGCTTATTTTAGGGTGGTTCTGTGTGGAGCCAGGAGTTGGACTTGAGGATTTGCAAGGGACCCTTCCAGATCAGGATCTTGGATGATCATATATTCTGGTCTATGGGGGAACCCAGCTCCTAAAGCAATCTAACTCCACCTCTGTTCATCTTCCCTGGTGCTTATGTATGACATATGCATATGCAGGGCAAACATCAGGCTCCCCAAGACAGAGGTCATGCACGTGGTCCTCTGCAACAAAGAACATCGCATTTCCTGCCTCAAGGGACAAGTGCTGGACAAATGCTCATAGCAATACATGGAGTACTGGTTCAATTTTTACCTTCCCAGTCCACGTTCTCCCTGGCAGACCCTGCAGCAGTGCAGAGAGCACTATTCCCAGATGCGGAGGTACAAGGGAGCCAGTCTGTTTGGCAATTGATGCCATGGCAGCTGCTCCCTGGGCTTTCATCTTCCAGGACTGCGACTGCAAGGCCTTCTGTGTAATGGCTATCAACTCCTGCATATACAGCCTGATGCCACCCTGAGTACCTGCACAGAGGAAACAGAGGAACAAAGGAAAGCTATAATTTTGCCACAAAGAGAACAAATATCTGATCTTACTGGAAAAAAAAAAAAAGGGAAGTGGGTATTACCAGATTTCTGTTTTTTTGTAAGGTTTTTTTGTAAGACTTCAGGCAAAAGAGCAAAGAATTTTTCCCTGGCTGAAGATGGGTTCTTTTTCCAACTGCTTCTAAATAACCTCTTTCGATTTTTTTTTTTTTAAATCTAGAGAAAGAGCTCATCTCAGTCTTTCCACATGGCAAACACTACACACAGTCAGTCAGTTTCTAGGAAATGTTTTTTTTTATAATAATAATAATAAAAAAAGGACAGGTTAGTGGAAAGCCCTTTTCCAAACTCCAGAAATGTATTCTAGTGACTGAAGGACCAGATCTGAAACCAGGTCAGAGAAGGAACCAGCAAAATGACTTCACCATGCATCCAGATCTTCCTCTACAGACAGAAAGCATAGAAGAATAGGCCTTCTAATACTGTAATACTGCAACACCAGAAGACCAGATGAGATCTCCAGCTGCAGAAAAGGGCTGAAGTTCCCTTTAAGTTTAGGGTGTGCAGCAGCTCCTAAACATGGCACTGACATTTCCAAAGATGTTCAGCTATCTGTGGCACAATAAGGACTGCATTACAGTGGCATTAAGTGCCTCACAAATATAAACTGTTCCTCCTGACTGAATTTGTGTATCCTCAGCTGTCAACAGCTTTGTAATTATTTCAAATAGGCTCGAAGAAGCTAACCTGCTCAAACTCTTACAAGACATCTTTAGCAAGGAGGAAAATGAAAACAAGCTTCCAACATTGCTTGGTATGAGAATTCCTTATTTCCAAACTGGATTTCCAGAAAACGTTCTATTTTGTGGCCCACGCACCCCAGAAAACTTTTACCACTCTCAATGCAACTTACCAGGTACATTTTCCTGCCAAACTTCAGCCCACAAAGTTGAATCCTCTTTCTCTCCTTTCTCTTCATCGGGAACCTCATGCATACCAAGAAAAGCCAATGGCAACACCTGTTTGGCATGGTTCTTCACTACATCTGGACTGTAGCGTCCCATAGCATGTACAGTTAAAGCACAGCCTGTCCTGTACACTGGCTCTGAAGGAGCAAAACAATCACATTACAACTGTGAGGTAGGTTTTTTCCTTGGACAGCTTTTGGTCTGCCTCTTGGGAAACAGAGGAATGTCATTATATGATGATGCATGGGAATTATCCAGCTGGTGAAGGTGTTACAGTTTTATCTGGGATGAGTTAATTTTTTTCCTAGGGGCCTGTATGATGCTGTGTTTTGGATTTTTGATGAAAATCGTGGTGATAACACACCAATGATTTTAGAAAGTAGCAGCTGAATTCCTTGTTTTGCTTTGCTGTGTGCACAGCTTTTACATAACCTAGTAAACTGTTTTTATCTCAACCCATGAGTTCTCATGCCTTTCTGATTCTCTCTGCCGTCCCAGCTGGGGAGGGTGAGTGAGCAGCTGGGTGGTGCTTAGCTGCTTGGCAGGATTAAACCACAACAGAAGGAAAGTATCACAGTACAGAAATGTTTCTTCACCAGCTTCTGCCAGCATCAAGAACCCTTTTATGCATTATATTCTGTAACGGAATATCCAAGAAGCAACATACCTTCCTTTTCCATGTACCAACTGCTGAGTTTGTGCAGCAGCTTCTCAGTGCTACTGTCCCGAGAAGTCTGTAACAGAGAAGAGACTCAGACCACTCAAACACTCAGGGGAAAAACAAAAACAAAAACAAACCACCAAGCAAACAAACAAATAAAAAGCTAAAACCATCTCAAACCTCTACTCACCCGGACTAGATGGCCCATAGCAAAGGCAAAAGACTTCTGTACCACGGTGTTGCGATCAGTTAGGCCACTAAGTAAAGCACTCATAAGTTTGCCTGTTGGAAGAGATTTCACTTTGTCAGATGGATCATGTTATTGCTGTGGCAAGAATTACAATAACCTGTGTTTCAATGGATCACCTGCACTTATGCATTCTCACTCTTCACGTTTGCTGGCCTACGTATCTGCCTGGTCAGTATGTTCAAACAAGTGCACAGCACAACACAGCTCTTAATGGCTGCAAAACCCAGCAAATGGTGGTGCTTTGCCACCCTTAGCCTGCACACCTCAAAACAGAAGGTTCCTGCGAAGTGACCACTCCAGCTGATCATGCATTCAGTTGTTTTCCTACATCGCAACAGAATGGAGGCTTTCTTCATACAGTCAAATCACAAATAAAGTCTCTGTGTAAAGAGAAGACTAAGATCCACAGAACCTTGTTTATGGTCCTCCTGTAGCTCAAAGTGAAGGAACAAGTGCTTACTTACAGCGCTACACTAACATGGGCATTGTTAGTCTGCTCCAAAAAAGTCAGAGAGATTTCCACCTGTTCCTCCTGAGCACTAAGGAATTCGCTCAGCTCTTCTCTCAGCCTCTTCCAACTTGGTGATGCATTTAACATCCCAAGGACCTAACTGGAGTATGCCTACCTGATGCACAAGGCAACTTCAAATAACACCCTGAGGAAAATGAAATAAAAAATAATTCCTGTGATAAAAAAAAAATCAATGGTGAATAGGGAAGACATGACACCTACAAAGCAGCAACAAAAAACACTTAAAACTTGACACTAGAAACAACCCCTACCTGAATAAGGTGTTAGGTCCTGGGGACACTGTGTGGTTAACGAGACAATTACACTGGCACAGCCTCCCTGGAAGATTGCAAGGGAAAATAAAGGTAAGATTAAAAAAAATAGCCTCTGGTTATTACTGTTAATACTTGCTGTGATGCTGTACAGTATCACCTGGGCTCACCAAGCCTCTGCTCCATCAGCTGGGAGCCAATACCAGAAACAGAAACTGTTTGTAGCAAATGAATGACAAGAACTGAACTAGGAAGAAGGGAAGTTATCAGGACCCACACTCAGGATGGATGGTCCTGGAAGATTTATAGGTAACAAGGACCACATTTTGCACTCAATTATCATGGAATACAACAGCCACGTAGTCCAGGGGAGATGAATGCAGCACACATGCAGAAAATCACAAGTAATGTAGGTGGACTGAGACTGAGATATAAAACAACTATGGTATGAATGAACCCAAGCTGTCACTTCAAAACAAAAAGCCCCAAAAACCCACATATTTAAATTGACACTTCACTGTGCTCCCTTTTCCATTTCCAAATAATCTATTAAAACACACGCATACCTTTGTGCCAAGGCCTACTCCGCTTTTGATCAGTTCACAGAGACGAGGAACCAGCTCACCCAGGATGGACACATCCAAGTACTGCAAGCTCTAGAGAAAGGCAAGGGACCAAATTAATTAATAAATGTGACAGACTTCAGCTGATTTGCTTCCACAGAGGCCTGCCATAGTTCTCCACACTGGTCTTTTCCTGAACTGTGAGTTTGGTGCATGGAGTGAAAAGGGCACCATAACATATCTTATACCACATACATATTATGTTGTCTCAGTTCTGTGGTGAGGTGACCCTACTGAAATCATCAGTTGCTGGAATCCATGAATTTCTGTACTCCAGTTTCTTAGAAAGCTGAAACTAACACACTAGCAAGAACTCCTTTTGCAGAGGTAAAGAAGAGATGAAAAGGGGTGCCTATTTTAGGACAAAACCCAGCATTCTTCTGATTGTCTGAAATCATGAAGCAGTAACATCTCTAAACCAGACAACGAAATAACAACAGTCAGTTTTTAAGCAGGTCAAGGTACACAAGTGGAAAAAGTAACTTCAAGTTTTGAGAGGTATCATTGGTATAATTTTCTAATTTCCCTAATTTTCTTATGCAGATGTTAGTAAGCAAAACAGAAACTCATTATATCATGACCAAGGAGACAATCTACCATCTCCCAGCCAAACTCAGAATATACAGGAATTGAGGGGTTGCTCACAAACAAGAACATCTTCACGCTACTCCAGGGAAACCATGCTATATTACCCCTTCCCTTTAGAGAAATCTCAAGTGCTGATGGGGACAGCACAACTGTCCTCACTCCTGGCTGGAAGGCGGAGAGGCATGGCCAGGAGGAGGGACAGCAGCAGCTGCTCCAGCCTGCAGGGTGTCAGTGAGTAGAGTTTTTCATGGAGCCTTTTATCCCCATACACTTTGCACGCTATAAATAGAGAGCACTCCACGTGACACCAAAACACAGCTCCCTCTGTGCTGGAGCGAGCAGCTCCGAATGCTTTTACGTACAGGAGAGCTTGCTGTTGTTACTTACAGAATAGCTCTGGTTGCTGTACTCCTCTGAAAACTTGCTCAATGCTCACACACCCCATCTGCTCTTGTGTCCCTGGCTGCATGAAGTGCCCAAGGAGGAAAATGAGGTCCTTCTCTTTAGAAAGGGTCAGATTCTAAGAGAGGGCAGGGAGGTCCACCAAGAGCCTGACAGCACTGTGTCTGGGCATCTGCAGCGCCTCCAGCAGCAGCAAACTGTAGTGCCAAACACCAGCTGCTGGCAGTGCTTTCAGTAACATCATCATCTTCTCTAAGTATCTATGCCATCTAAAGCACTGTCCAGGTAAGGATATCTAAGGCACCACAAGGCTCAGACTGTACAGCATTTGTGTCTTAAGACAATGACTATCATCAGTTGGAGGGCCAGGCGAGAAGCTTTTCGTGGAATTGTAAGCCAGAGATGAAGAGAAATGGTAATCAACAATGCAGAATGAGCTGTACCCCATCCAAAGAAAAGCATTTTGTCAAGGAAGGTAGGTTCTCAGGTGGAAAAACAATCCCTGACTCCAATGGCCACAATGGAGCCATTTACAAGCAAGGAGCTAGTAAAAAAGTGAGGAGCAAACTGTGACCAGAGGATGATACAAGTCAGTATGTAAAAGAGAAGGTGGACATTCACATGAAGGTAATAAAAATGAAGCCTGAATTCCATAAACCTCCCACATTGATTCCTATTGTTCTCCTACAACGTACCTTAAGCTGGAACCCTTCTGAATCAAGTACTTACCATGTTAATAGTTTCCATCATTGGAGATGACTTGACAGCACTAAGCCTGGCACTATCCATTGCAGTCTAAAGAAAAAAGGGGGAAAAAAGAAAACATTAACTCAACCTGAAATCAGTGGAAAGGCCAATATCAACAGTAATTCTACATCACAAACAGAAACCAAAATCTATTTCAGGTGTATCCAGGCAAGAAATAGTAGCTTCTTCAACCTGTGAATGCTCCTCTTTCAGAGGCAGAGGCAGCTGGATGTTCTAGATGGAGTACAGGAGCTACACAATACAGTTCTGACATGATGAAATAAAGACAAAAAAGAAGAAAAAAAAAGCACAAGACCTACTGCGCCCTATTGTTTACACCCTTCTTATTGGCCAAGGGCAGAGTTTGCTCCCTTTCCTTCCCCACAATGAAATTAGCTCAATTTGCTCTGGAACAATAGGGTTTCATTTACTTTCCCATAACACTGCTACTAATTAATACGGTTCTTTGAGAGAGATTAAAGTACACAGTACTGACAGCACCCAGCTCTTGCCAGTATTGCTGTGGCATACCTTCTAATTTACATTAGAAGAAGTAGTAGCCTTGCAGTTAACCCCCTGGGAAAAGTATCACCAATGTTTGGCAGTACAGGAGCATTCCACATAACTATCACTGACTTTCTCTTTGCCTGTTTCACTCTTGTACATGGAGCTGAAGTGACATATAACAGTTCTTACTAAGGTTAACTTTCTGAAATATGTGGAAGTCTAGTGAATGACATAAAAAATCCCCACACTTCCATCTCGCCCTCCAAAAAAAATATGTCCATCCATATTCCAGTGAGTACATTTATTTTAGTAACTCTTTAGCTATTCCACTTCTCCTTCATCTCTCAACCAAATCTTCTATTTTTCTGTTCACCAACAGAACAAATAAAGCTTAAATCTTCTAAACTTCTGCTCTGTTGATACTTACTTTCTCCTGATCTGTTGCACAAAGACTCAAATAATTGAGGACTTGAGGCTCCAGCACACTCAAGGACTCCAGCAGGGCTGGGATAAGTTTTGGTGCATGAGGTTTCAGCATAGATCCAGCACTTTTACTGATCTTCACAAGAGTGTTGATGCTGGAAAAAGATCAAAGGGAAGGTCAACACAGAAACATACAGACTTAGTTGAAAAATCTCTGGTCCACTCTCATTCAGTACCAACAAAAAGGCCATTCCACATCTCAGGTATGTCAATATAAATCTACCCGCAAACAGTAATCTGTATATTGTTCTGATTAGGTAGGATCAGACCCTAGCTCCGAGCCTACAACTGGTGCTATACTTTGCACAGAGATTGCTTAGATTGGCCAGGGTATCGCAAATGGAATGGGCAAAGAAACAGTACTACAGGCAGATGGAGGGAGAAATAACACGTCGTTATGTTTCAAAAAAAAACTCTGGGCAAAGTCAGCCCAGAGAAATCAATTGTCTCTGCCCAAGAAAAACAAATTGCAATTATTTGTTCAAATCCCATTTGACAGTTTTAGACTGACCAGATTTCTCTGGCTGCATTGTGTCAGAGGGTTTTTAACACTTCAAAAATGATGAAAAAAATTAAGAAATATTGACTATAATCTGTTCAGAGCTTTCTAACCCTCCAGGACAATCATGTTCAATAAAAGAAAATTGTTTCTGGGAAGACTAACTACAATCCAGGTCTGAATTTTCCTGCTTGTCAGTGCCTAAAGTAAATGAAAGAATAAATAAGGTTACAAAGTGACAAGCATGTGAATTCCCTGCTTTTCAAGAGACACTGAACCATTTTACAGCATAAAATATATTTGAACAATGTCATCAAATGCAGTCACCTTTGTCACTTGTTTAAACAAGAGGTCCCCAAAAGATACATGCAGTTTCCAGGTTGAATTCAGTGAGAGAAGGGTTCAGTATGAAGGCTAATTTGGGGAGAAACTTGTGACTTCAAATACAAAGACCATTTTGTAATTCAGGTGAATAAGCTGGGTCTCTGTGCCCTCACCGCCAGTGAACGTACGTGATGCAAAACTAACCTGAGAGATCGGACTTCAGCAACTGTGCTTACTATTCCTTTGTCTAAGAGACAAGGAAGCAATACAGCTACTGTCTTCTGACCTGCAGCTCCTTTAGAGGGATCACACATTTTCACACAAACCTGGGAACAGATGAGAATTGGTGTTGCAAGCACACAAAAACCTCCTGCTCATATTTCATTAAAGCACCTTCTTAGTCAGACAGAAGAAGCCAACAGCAACTACAACTGCTTACAAACAAACCCAGGCTCTATTACATGTTCATTCTTCTCTCCTGGAAGCACTTAAGACCCTAAGCCACGTTCCTAAAGAAGTTTCAGCTACAGTCAGTTTCCAGAAAAGGCAAATTCAGAGCTAACACCTAAGATCCATGTGTGGATGGAGATATGAACCAAAAGACCTCTCAGCCCAGAGGCAGCCTATCTCAGTTATATGCATTCAGTTGTTCCACAAGGCAGAACACCAAGTCCCAGATCAGAACAGATCCTGCAATGGTAACGACAATGTGTTGGGACCATGTCACCATGGTTTCACTATTTGAAATTTCATGCTGCATGCATTGTGAAAGTTATGATTTCAAACATAGCTCTTATAATCTGTTCCCATTTCCTCTGATTTGACCTTTTAGAGGAATATCAAACAAAACATTAAGTGATGTTGTGTGTTACATCCAAAATATCTTTTGTCAGCAACAGCACCAAACATTAAAGTTCAGACTAGATTACTTTATTTCATGCCAGGTTCCATTGGGCTTGGTCAGCTACATCCTGCTGCAGTTACAAAACATTTCCTTAAATCTCATCCCCAAATTGGAAAAAAAAAAAGATAAAGAAAAATAAAAATCAGTATCTCCCTCCTGTGACTGTTCAGAACTTGACATTGCATTAGCCCCAAGCACCAGAACTCTACCAATGTTAATGAAAGTACAGAAGGGTATGTGGCCAAAATTACTAAGTTTGTCTTTCAGGTGGCTGTTCTGTTCATCATTGTATCAGATACTAGACATCTTTTCAAGACAACAGTCTATAATAAAAAGACCACTCCTGGAGAGATGACAATTAATGATTATTTGAAATCAAAAAAAGAAAAATATCTCCATGGGCAAATGACAAGATTAGATTTTTACCTTGCTTAAAGTTTTTAGGACTAGTTCTGCTGCCTTTCGCACAGACTCCTAAAAAAAGAACAATATTTTTACTATTTTTAAAACTTCTACATAAGGACTCATATCCACTGATAAGTACATCACTAACACTGTCAAGACTATATTGATTGCTGATACTTAATAACTTTCAAATAAATTTGTCTAGGGCTATAGAAAGATGGACTAAAAGCAAACAGTAAAATCAGCACAGCTCTGGTAGCACCAGACACCACTACCAAGTAGACTCTAACTTTACCTGCATTGATGAATTAACAAGTTTTGAGCAATATGCTCCTGGGTAATGAAACACAATCACCTACATGGAGTTGGACTCGATGATCCTTATGGGTCCCTTCCAGCTCGGGACATTCTATAATTCTATACACTGATAAATTCCCTGAACTTTCTCAGAAGAAGTCCGACCTGTCACAAGCAGACTTTCCCAAGCTATTTCCAAGTAAAATTCAGGAATTACTGTGCCCCATGGATCCTTCCCAAAAGGCAGCTTACAGGCAAGGCAGCTGCTCTTTTTTGGAGGCTATCATACTTTATTAGCACAAAAGCAGAACATTCTGTGCCAGCTGGTTTGAATGCCCAGGAACATTTCTGAACACACTGAATTTACTAGTATAAAAGTAGTTTCCTGGTACATGGCACAGTTTGGGAAACAGCCCAGCCCTGCTTCAGCAGGAAAATCTGAATCCAGAGAAAACATGGCACAAACCTGGAAGAACATGAGGACTCTGACTTCGTATCTGCAAGGCATTTAATTTAAGCACACAAGCAGTCCAAAATAAATTTTTCTATACTTGAGAATTAAGCATATACTTAGGAATTCTTTTATATCCAGGAAAAGTGCTGAACCTTCAAGAATAATCACAGCAGGAATGAAAACTAACCCTTAAAAACTAGAGGAAAAATACACAGCGAATTTACAAGAGCATGGAAATGTTAACTGTAAAGGGCCTGAACTCATAGTAGTGTGCTTAACACAGAAATCCCATTAGCTTCAACTCAATTTCTCAAAGAATCTCTTTTTAAACACTTCAGAATCTAATCGCTGTACTTCTTGTGAAAGATTCCTGTTCAGACATCAGTTCCATTACCTTAATGTCATCTTGCACTCTAAATAGGATTTCCCAGATCTCTGGAAGCTTGTCTATAATGTCATCCAAAGGCCTTCCTCTTAATAAGTCATTCAGTGCTAGACAACTGCAAACAAGGAATTTCATTTTGATCACACAGTATATTTATTTGATATGGATATAACTAAATAAGTAAATGGCTTAATGAAAAAATAAAGAACTGTTTTACTTTCCTTATTTTCTCAAAACCCTTAATCTACTCTGTTGTAAGAAAGTCTCCCTTAACAGAAGAAAAAAAAACATTCAGCTAGACAGGTGAAATCTGAAACAGCTGACAGCATGCAAGAAAGGCTGCTGTGGTGAAAACTGCTATTACAAACATTCCAATTGGGATATCGTTTCAGATTTCTTTTAGCCCAGTACAGGATAAGGAAAAAAACACTACAATGGTCTTAAGTCTATAACTGAAATTAAAATGGAAGTTTTCAGTACAGCATAACCAGAAACCAATATAAGTAACAGTTCATTAAAAATGCTATACCAAGTGGCACCCTCCTGCCAAGCACATATATAGCCAGACTATCAGTATTTTCTAACATTATGCAATACTTCAGGTCCAAGGATAGCCAGTAACTTTGTGACCAGAAAGCTTCTCTCCTTTAGAGAACATTTTTTAGTATCATGTCAAGATGCATGCAATACAAATATTCAAGCTCAATGAAGCAAATAGCTTTATGACTGTATCACACTTCAAGTGCAGACTCCACATTTTGGGTCTATCCCGTTGAAAGGACACATCTTCCTCTCCACAGACTTCTTTTGGTTAAAAGGTTTACAATGAAGAAGATTTCAAAGAAAAGTCTGTTACTTTTCCTAGCAATACCTGGATTCCCTGATTCTCCAGAGACTGCTGGTTAGGTTACTGATTAAATCCTCAAGAATTTCCTTCATATACTTATCAACCTACAATTAAAAAGAAAAGAGCATACATGAAACAAACAAGGAGCATGCATCCATCCTGCTGTCTGAAAACAAGATCCTTTTGGACAATACAACCTGCTTTTAGCCACAGCAGATAAACTAATGCTTGCCAGAGCTGACTCTGTGCAAGCTTATTTTGACTTTGCTTTATAAGTGCCTTTTCTCTGCACTGCTTCAGGGCTTAGCACGGTGACAGTCCTTTACCAATAGAACTGTTTAGATACAGCACCAAACGTGTATTTACAGGAGCAGCAGTTGCCCTTTGCTGAAGGATCAGAGTCAATGACACAAAGATCAGCCTTGCTAGGAAAAAGGATTTGCAAACCCAGTTCCAGGCCTTTTGGATATAGAGTGAGGGCACATCATGAAAGTCACTTATTTCTGAGACTTGCCAGGGCAGAATTATTCTCAAACTGATGAACATCATCTTTGCATGGGTTTCTTCCAGTTTTAGAACTGAGGAACCATATTTAGATGCTCTTGCTCTAGAAATGCATCTTCAGCTACAAGGGTTTCTGAAAAGCTTCTCATAAGCAATATCAAAGCCATAACACAGAGAGGAAAGACCATACTTAAGTACCAAATCAGTCAAACTTTAAGATTGGCCACACAATGTCTGCAATATCCTTTTACACGTAAGAGGCAGCACAAAAGCTCTGTGCATTCTCCACCCCATCCACAGTTTTAACCAACTCTTTCTTGACAACATCTCACCTCTACCTGCACAGCCTTTCACAAGATACAGCTTTTCCATAAGGATCTTTGAGACACTCCTGGGTTAGCAGCAACCAACCACTCCGTATTTTACGACTCACTCACCATTGACTTGTCAGTGACCAAGGCATTCCAAATGCTGGTCATTGCCTGTCGAATGCCCAGGTTGGGGTCAAACTGGTAGCGGTAGAGCCGTGGAAGAAGCTGGGGCAAAAACGGAGCCAGCTGCTCTCCAGCCTTAGCAGCTATCACATTGAAACCAAAAGCTGCTCCCTGAAATGGTAACAAAAGAATGTTTGATGAAACGAACTGCTCACCCACTCAGTTATTGCTCCTGGGCACACCACAGTCAGTGGCAAAGCTAACTGACACAGATTAGACACCAAGTTAAGAGGACTACAGTGGTACCAGCACTTATCAGTGCTACAGTACCACAGTCATTTCAAGCATACAACCACACTCAGGAGACAATACACTACTTCAAAACCTCCTCCTTCATTTCAAGACAGCATCTGACACCCTTTGCCAAAGTTCTGGTAGAGAATTAAAACTATAAGGATTTGAGAATGTTTTTCCAAAACAGTTTCTTCCTCAGGGTTGGCTACTGCTTCCTTACAACTTTGCTGCATTTAGAAGACCTAGCTGTCCTGGTTTCAGTTAGGACAGAGTTAATTTTCCTCCCAGTAGCTGGTAGGGTGCTATGTTTTGGATTAGGATGAGAAGAGTGCTGATAACATGCTGATGTTTTAATTGTTGCAGAGCAGTGCTTACACCAAGCCAAGGACTTTTCAGCTTCTCGCTCTGTCCTGCCAGCGGGCAGGCTGGGGGTGCAGCAAGAGCTGGGAGGGGACAGACCCAGGACAGCTGACCCAAACTGGCCAAAGGGGTATTCCATCCCATCTGACATCATGCTAAACAATACATAGGGGTGGCTAGCCGGTGTGTGGGGCCAGCTGCTCAGGGATAGGCTGGGCATCGGTCAGCGGGTGGTGAGCAATTGCATTGTGCATCACTTGTTTCATACACACTATTACTATTATTATTTATTATAACTTAGGCACTGAAAAAATAAAAATAAAACAATGCTTCCTTAACCGTACAATCTGCAATTGATAAGAATGACTAGTTTGCCTGTGTCCTTATTTACTTCAAGCTCATTCTTTCACACTCTTTTCCAACAGAGCACCACTGTCAATTATAACAGTGGTACTGATTCTCACCCATGAGGTACCATGGGATTTGCCAGGATAGCCCAAAGAGAAGATACTCAGTTCAGGCAGTACAGAAGACCTCCAGTGACTTTCATCTCTGCATCCTGACTTGTTGTGTCAAAAGCTTCCACTCAAAACCTCACTTAAGGTGCACGACAGAAGACACAGCCCACTTGGGTCTTCTGCATAAAAGACAACTGCATGCTTCTAGGGACAAAACAAGTTCTTCCATGAGTAGGTAAAACCAGAGAAACAGCTGCCAAGTTAGGGCTCTGGAAAGTTTACTTAGATCTTAAAATTTAATATGCTACCTTTTTTTTTTTCCAGGAAGTGGATCCGGTAGTCTTCTGACTTTGCTAAGGGTCCAAGTAGCTTTAAAATACCAAGTTTTGCTTATGGTGAGTTAAAGAAGGACACTATTTTGGCAACAGTGGACAAACCAGTGCATTTTCAACCTGGTTCTAGCATCTTGTTGCTGAATACTTTTTGCTGTAACTTGTTATGTAACAAAGCTCATTTTCTCTGGCAGGTGAAAATTCATCCACTTTTGAAAATATTAACTCACTGCCTGAACACATCAAGACCTGGCCTCTAAATGCTTTCAAACATAAAAGGATCACACCTGATTCAGAGTGGAATGCAAGATGATATAAACCGTGTGATACCAATGTTTTGTCATAATAACTAATCCTAAATTTGCTTCTCTGGCTGTTGAATTGGTATTGAACCTGACACCAAAGCTCCAACACATGGCCTCCACATGTGGTTATAGATGGATCATATAACCGAGTTAGAGAAATACAGTTACTGTTTCCAGAGCTCACAGAGGGAAGAAAAGCGGTATGAAAGCAGTAAATTACCTTCCGAGAATTCCACATGGCATGATGGTTGGCCAGATTCATGAATTTGTATACCAGGTCTGGCTGATTGAGATCACTAGCCAGTGAACAAAGCTCCTTGTAGGTGGAAAGACCTTGACTTTGGAAAGCAAAAGGGAAATCAATTATTTTTAGAGGAATTACTATTTTTACCTACAGAAATACCACAACAGTAAAATCACAGCCTTAAGCAGAGAGAGAGAAGTGAATACCCTATCAGTATTACATTAAAATAGTTACAGCAACTTAAAGAACAAGAAGGAATGAAAAACACAGGAAGCAGATTTATAGGCATGTGACTACCATTTCAGCACTGATTGCATGTCTTTCGTTAAACTTACCCATCTGGGGTTTTACTCAGGCCACCCTGAAACACCACAGTTTCTCCTGTCATCTCATGTTTGGCTCTGGTGGAAAAGAGGTCCAGTATTAACCTTAGCAAATTCTATCGGACTGCATGCTACAGAACAAGTGAATTTGTTTTGCTCTATTTACTCAGTACCTTCCCAGTTCCAGTCCCACAAGAAAAAGAAATCCAAAAACAAAAACACAGTGTACAGATGCACAAAGGTAAACACACTACAAGTAATCTGATTAACCTGTGTCATGTGTAATATTAATTAAAAGCTTCAAAACGTTAGGATTTCGCTGTGTAGTCAGGAGCTAAGAGTCAAAACACTGAATGATGGCTTTTTATTTCAGACCAGACACAACCCACACCCTGAAGAGCACATGACTACTTCAGAATGAAAAAATCCATTTTCCATTCATCTTCCTGTTCACCACTGCTGGATCCTTCAAACTCCAAGGCTGGACTTTTGTCATTCACAGTGGCCACACTCACACTAGGTTAGACAGGATTAGGCTGTTGAAAAGCATTTCCAGCACTGATTCAACATGATTAACAGCCAGGAGTCCCGTAGAATTGTCGCTTTTTGCACTAAAGCACAGAAGTGACATTAACAATCCTCCTCAACAAAAAGCGTGTTTCAGACACAGGCAAGTCTCCACTTCTGCAACATTCATATTGTTCAGACTTGCTGCAGGAGGTCACTGTCCTTTGCAATTACACAATGCAGCAAGTAGCAAAACTAACCAAACGCAAACTGATTTGAACTGCCTCAATCAGGACTGAATCATTATTTGGAAGCTTTGTTAAATTCAGAATGGAACAAAACTGGAACAACTTCACTCAAAATAAACTCTAAGCTGAACTAAGAAATGTCCCGGTTTGACTCCCCTGCAGTATGAGGATAACGGCTTTCCCTTGGCCACAAAGCATCTCTCCACCCAAAAGAAAGGCACATTTTTGTTCCCATCAGACACATAGCTCAGGGTACTCTCTCATTTTGTTCTAAGCACACTGTACCTTTTCCCAGTCATAAGGGTATCAACAAGTGTGGTGACTAGCTCTTGCTGATCCTGTTCACTTCCTAGTTCGTATATCAGCCCAAGACCTTTTGAAGCAACATCTTGACTAAGCTCTGCAAGAGATTTTACAAAGTGAAATTGAAGATAAGCATGTGATTGGTAATAAACAAATTTCAATAACCAGATCCAGCCAAAATCATGATTAAGGGACAGAAGCTCTGTGCTGTAGTTCACAGCTCTCCATTTCACAGCAGAGCTAGTTTGGCACAACACAAGTTTTGGATTCTGAAGCAGCAGTTAGTTCCAAAGGCAAACCCCCCAGTAAACTGACATCTTCTTGTTAGTATTGTCACTAGTGGTTTTGAAATAGCTGAGAGCATTCTAAGAGCTGTCAATATTCTTACATGCTACTGGCCCCTACACTGAAGTTCATCAAAGGTAATAGTAACACTTTCTTCTTTAACTTCAGCGAGCTCTGGTTAGGCCACTGGATGCCATCCTTCCCATTAGCTGCCATGGGTGAACATACAAGCCAAAATATTGCTAGTTTAAAGAGGTCTCAGAGTTGCTGTCCATGCAGAACTCTGTAATACTTATTTTTCCTGTCCAGAGCATGGCAGACTGAACAGTTTGTTATTACAGTCTGCAGGAGAAAATGCAGAAGATTTGTGCTTCGTTAGCAAAGCACAGAAGAAAGCTCTGTTTATTTCTGCATGTGACACCTAGGAAAAATAATCACTTGTACTACTTCAGAAATGGGTGCTTCTAGAGTCATTGTTTAATTTTGGCTGACAAAGTGGGTGTAGGTGACTTTCTGCCTGTTAAAGATTCCCTCCATCTATTAAGACCCCACTAAAAGATAAAACTGTTGTGATAGTACTTACCATCACTATCTGACAGAATTGAAACAAATGCACTTTGGATATCCTTGAGGTGTGACTGAAAGATGAGAAAGAAGGATTTTATTTTTATTTCAGGTTTAATATCCTTTCTCTGGTCTCAAGACAGCCTCTAACAGATAAACAGAAGTTACTGTATCAATAGAGTTGTTTATCTGAGTTACAACTATGACAAAAACTGCTGTCTTTTCAGACTGGTAAGCAACAGCCTGATTGACATTCACAGAACATAACAGTAATTTGACCAGAACTTTTTTTTTTTTATAGTTACCATGTCACTAGCAAACCACATACTTTATTTTCCTTGACTAATACATAGCAGCAATATCATGTCATAACTCTGACTTGCAGCCAAGACAGGACTGTCCTCTGTGCAAGGGACAGTCTTCCTTCATCCCTAAACTAGAGGATTTTGCCACCTCCCACAAGATTCACTGTTAGATGAATATAATACACGGCAAGGTTTTAAAAGTAGCACCTTAAATTAGCAAAGCATCTCGTCTCCCAAAGCTCTTTATCAATTGCCTGCAGAGCACAAAGTGGTTACCTGGTCTCATCACAGCCTATAGTACCTCTGTGTGAAGAGAGGATGTTTTTGTTGGGAATGCTTTATTAAGTCTTTCCTTGCATAGGATCTTTCACATTTTGGGACTGTCATAACAGATAAACCCACTAAATACAAGATTTTCATCAAAGTACACCACAAATATTAAGTACATTAAGCGTGTAACTTCTGCTAGGTCACAAAGTTGTGGTGAACTCTGTGAAACAAACAAGTCCAGGAATTCAATCTAGTTTTCTAATTTCTCCCCTCTTATACCTCCTTTTAATATTTTCCAAAAAGAAATCATAAAAACTCTACTGACACCCACCTATTCTACCTAATGGAAGATGTACTGACACTTTATCTTAAAAAAGATATTTGCATTATGCTCACTCTGACCTGAGCACAAGTCAGATGTTTGCAAAGGTCCAAACAGCCTTGTTCAGCTGCCAGCTAGTATGCTCCCCTACTAACAAGAGACAAGCCATGACTTAAAAAGACCTCAGTAATGACTGCAGCTGCACTGGGAAGAAAGAGCCAATGGAAACGAAGGGGAAGGAAAGGACAGAAAGGAGGTGAGCAGCAAAAATACAGACAAGGAGCAAGTGCTAGGAAAAGGGCATAGTCCTTACCTTAATTGCTTTGTGTGTGCTCAGCTTCTTCACCATTGATAGAAGCCAGATGCAAGCTGCTTGCCTAACGTGTGGGTTGGGGCTGATAATGTGCTTGTTCAAAATAAGGTCTAGGACCCAGGGAACCACATCATTCACCTTCAAATCTATATGAGAAAGAAAAGTGGAGGGGAAGGAGGGAGACTTCAGAATCAGCCACACTTGTTTTTAATTTCCACGTAACATGCAGCAGCAGCAATGGAAAACCTATCAGCAAATGAGTACTTAGGTGACACAGTAATCTTTGCTTACTCAGGAAAAACCTTCAGTGCAGTCTCTGGGAAAGTATTTCTCCTAAAAGAAACACTGAATAGAGTTCTAACCCTTCATGAAAGTGTTTCAGAGCCTGTGACTGAGAAGATGTAGCACTCATACTGTATATGATTCAGTGTACTACTTTTGCGTGCATGAGTGCGCGCACACATATTATGACTCCAAAATCCTGGAGCAAAGGCATGGTTTGGTTTCTACATGGTAAGCTTTGTGTACACTTCTATTCTAAGACCACTCTCCCAATATTAATACCCTGTTTACAGTTCTGAGGCTTATATTTACAGCTGTCTGTTTCACAGCTAGCTTTTTGTCATGCTCATATTTCAACTGACACAATCTCAGTCCTTAAACTGCTCCATCTACTGTACCTGTCACTTAATCCAAGCGTTGGTCCAAGTCGTTGGAAAAGAACTTGCAATTTAATCTTATAATCCTATTTTCCAATGCAGTCTTCAAAATGCTATTTTTAAAGATTTGTGTATGTTAAGCCTGAAGCTAACTCAACATTAAAAATCAAAATGAAAAAAATAAACGCAGGTCAAGTGACAATTAGATTTCATGAAGAAGCTATCTAAAAAGCATGTGAAATAAAGTCTTCCACCCTTTGAGTAGATGGGCAGAAATGACTTGCTTATAACTCAGCAGTGCACAACACAGAACACTGCATTATGCAAAGTGCAGGGGAAAATGTCTCTTATTTCTTAACATTATAAATGAAACACCACAGAGATAAAGCCAGTGTTAGGCCAGAACTGTGAGATTTCGTGTTTCTCAACCCAGCCCCATGTGTTAGGAAGGCCTACCTGGAGGGGGTATATATTCCTCCTCCGTTACTGTCCATGCATCACGTGCAGCCACTGAGCTCGTTCCTACAGCAGCACTGGTAATAGCTTCACCAACAGTGAACTGCAGTTCTATTTGTTTAGCCTGAAAAACACAAGAGAGTCACAATGCTGACTACCAATTAAACAAACACCAAAAAAAATTGTGGCATTTTTTCTACAAAACCACAGCCTTTTCCCCAACTTCAATTCTCAGCACCAATTTACAGTAAGACCACACTTTTGTTGAACTTCCAAGACCAGCTGGTGACTCAGACACCTTGAAGCTGATGTAAACTGTGCCAATGTAAAAGGCTCCAAAACAAATGGTAAGAGCTAAAATTATCACACCTGGATTTCCACACTTATTTTTACAACATGCCTCCTACAAAGCACTCGACAGTCTTTGCACGAGCTTAAATCAGTGAACAGAAAATTGGAGATATAGGTTTGAAATAACACTATGTTAGAACAAGATCATCAGACATTAACAAAGATTACTGTGACTCTAAGAGAGGAACAAATTTGTCTTTCACATGGAAAAAAAAAAGCCATTATTTTGCTTTGCTTTTCTGTCCTCTTTCCACTATTTTCCAAAGCTCTCAGGAACAGAATGTGCAGAACTCTACCAATTTTTTGTCACTATTTATGATGAATCTTTTGCTATATGAACTTTTTTTTGAAACCTGCTGTGTACCTTCTAGATTGCTTGCCTTACTCTCTGGAAGTCCAAAATGCTCAGGCATTTGGACAAATAGGCCCTTAGCTTCATGAAGTCTAAGATTCCAAGATTCCCCCTCCCCCCCCGAAGTACACATTTTATAAAGGAAGTTTTAATGTCTCCAAGCAGTTCCAGGAGATAAACACAGCACTCAAAACCATAATTTGGTAGATATGTACACAATTTTCTTACTATTCTTGCTTGTTTGATCACATCAGACTGAAGGACTCAGCAAAGCCAGCCTATTTCATACTCAATAGATGCTTCTACAGCTCCTATGTGAGCATGAACAAGGAAGAAAGATAAAAAACAAGCTATAAAGAAGAGCACACTTCCTATTTAGTTTTGCTGTCTGGCACATTGCAGAACATATAGCAGCTCTGCAGTACTGTGAAAAAATGCACTGCACTAAAAATGCATGTGGATTAGACTGAAAAAATCTTACTATAAAAGAAAGCTTCTAATTCAAGGGAATAACAACTGCTGATGTACTTCTGATGAAAAGGAACATGAAAGGAACTTTTAGGGTGTTTTTGAAGGCCAAAATACAGACATATGGCTTCATTGTAACAAGTACTTAACATTTTATGGATATTGGTAGTCCTCCTGAATGGGAACACTTACTCATCTCAGAGACTGGGGCAGAAAACTCAACTGCAAGATTTTAAACTGTGGCATAGAACATTTTATAATTTTACAATCCCCAAACCTACCTCTGCTCTCTATTTCAAACCAGCTTCAAAATAATAAGAGACAGTATTATGAAAAAGACAGTTTCCCTTGTAAACCTTGCACCAGAGTATACTGAAAACATTCAAATGGAAAAATTCATTGCAGTGTAAAGAATAATACATTGCTAGTCCCTCACCTCCACAGAATCCATTAAACCTTGCAGCAGTAATTTCTGGTGAGGAAAATCTTCATCTCCCACAGGAAAGTAACCTAATGTTTGTATTGCTCGTTCCTTCATCTTAAATACAAACAAAACAAGAATAACAATCACATTATTTTCCTGTAAGTCCAAAGATACTCTTTCATCCTTCTCCTTCTCATCTTCTTTCTGAAGTTTCACTTAAGGTACCTCAAGTTAGACTTGCAAGAGACTTACTAGGTCAATTGCTCCTCTCTTCCAAAACACAGCTTTTCCATATGACGCAGACCAAAGCAAATCTCATGTTACCTTTGAGTATTATTCTCCAGAAGATATTCCCATTTTTCTTGAATTAAAATTATCCCCTTTCACAATTTTCATCCCATGAGCTCCTTCTTACAGACAAGGAGAGCACATTCAGTCAACCGCTAGACAATGCTGGATTTTCTGAAAACCCTTACTCGAAGTCTGACTCACTAAAGCCAACACTTAGTCTAAGAAGGTTTGGTAAGAACTTCTTTAAAATTCAAGGCTGTGTTTGGCATTAATATAAACCTGAGGATGGAGCATCCCAGAAATGAACAAGAATCATAACATTACAAAATCTTACCTTATTTGTTTCCTTGCTGGAAGGGATTCGGGCCAATAAGCTTTCAACAAGTTGCAGCTTTGTAAACCCTGTGCCTTCGCTTGGAATTGGTAAGGGGCCATTCCTGCCAATCTCCCCAAGAGCTGTGCAAGCAGCCACCACAAGGAAGGGAGAGGTGCTGTCCAGAAAAGAACCTACACAAAAAAGTAAACAGGATAACTTTGATCTTGTTTTATTATTTAGCAGTGGGCAGCAGGCACTTATATTTTACCCAGGCAAGAGGCAAGGTGTTTATCACCTCTACAGCTGGTAGGAAGCATTATGCAAGAACTAAATCAAAGTGAGAGGAGAAAATGGGAGGGGCCTAGGTAGTGGCACTGCTCCTTATTGTGCTATGTTGGTCAATGAGCTACGAGTCCACCTATTCCTTGCTGAAAAGGGTTATGTCCATACATCTCATCATATGGTAAATTCACAGGCTGTAAATTCTGGAACACAAAATGAACTCAACGTGATAGTATAAGCTGAGTATCTTAGAAAAGTCCTCAGCCTGGGGTGGCTGAAAACCAACTGTTACATGCAGCAAAGTCTTAGGTGGGAAGTTACCTATTGTCTCTGTCGTCGACTTTATGAGCTGTTCTTGTTCCGGCATTACTGCAGTGTTTGGTTGTTCTATGTCATGTAGCTCCATTGCTCTGATTTTCCCTTTGGCCAAATACCTTCCTACTGTAAATCCCAAAGCCAACAAGGATCCATGTTGGACCTCCGGGCTCTACAGACAACACCAACAGTGCAGAAAATCTCATTTTCAAAGAAAGTAACACTTTGTACGCAGCACTGATTTAAAAACACATATGGACAAGCCAGCTGGAAAGGCACTCTGAAGAATGTGAGTTCTAACATACAATGCAACAACGGAGCACTTAATACTGCTCATGTTCTCTGATGGAGTCCTTTAGGACGAATTAACAAAACTCAGAAGAGATTTAGGAGGACCGATTTTGAATTTATCACCAGAACTCACATTCCTGAAGTCTTCCGCTTTCTGGTTAGGGGAAAAAAAAAAAAAGGTAATAACTCATGACTTTTAAGTACAGACTTAACAAGGTGAATTTAGATAATGCTATAATTTCTCTACTTGAAAACAGGACATGCAGAGATTATGAACACAAAATGTATTTTTTGGTAATAAGCAATACAGGTGAATTACTTTAGATTTGCATTGCTGGCACAGAGTATACTTGGCCTATAATACTGAAGGCAACACCCCTACACCGTTTGTTAGGCAACAAACTGCGTTAACTACTACAATTAAATGTCAAGCACGTTAATTTTTCAGTTCTAATTTGGTGCTAATGGCAGTGATATATCCCGCAGATGAGTTCTTATAAAAGGATTTTTTTGCAGAAATAAGGCTGTGAGACTTAATCGCTACCTTAATTAAGGACAAAAAAAAAAGAAAAAAGGAGAGTTGAGGGGCTAACTCTGCTGCTAGGACAGGATCCTCAAAACCTAGCTTAACTATCCACCTATACTGCAGTCCTTACTGACCCACTGGAGATATCTGCCACCCCTACTAGTACTGATTCAACTTCTGTTGAGTATTTTGTGCATTTGCAATAAAACAACACTAACTGACACAAACATGCAAAAATGGATGTTATTCCATGGTTCACTTTCCTCTTTGTTGTAAGCCAGGTTCTGTAAAAGGTCAGAGATGGCTCCATGGCCTACTGGTAAGCAGGACCACTGGGGCAGTTAGCTTTGCTACTGCAGAATCTGCACCTTGTCTACCGCTGAGCAATGACTCGGCTTTCAATGGGCACAACTTTCACAGACTCAAAATAAAACCAGATCTGTCAGTTAATATGTAAAACAATCAGCATTTGTCTCTGTTACCTGAAATGTAAAATGGAGTCCCATTAAGTCCTTCAGAGAGACTGAGATAAAGTTTTGGGGAAATGCAACAAAAAATGCTGATACTTTCCCTTACTTTCAGGATTCAAGAAACACTGGCAGAGAAATCTGCCTTTTTTTTTTTTTTCTCCCCTGGAGTTTTCAGAGCTCTTTCCCCATTCTAGTATTAGCAAAATCTAGAGGTAAAAATAAGGCAAGGAGGGGGGAGCTCCTTGAGGAGGGAAGAAAACCCACCTCGTGGGTGGGGGGACACAGCTACAACAGGTGGGGGGCTGTTGATCAGTCCCCTGTGGGGCTGGAAGCAGCCAGGCCTCACCCAGTCAAGGACACTGAGAAGGGCAAGCCCTGCAGCAGTGGAATGCCCTCAGGCAATGTGATGCCACAGGGCACTACGGCTTAGCTAGGGGAGGCACATAAGTAACAAAAGAGGCATTTTCTTAGTTCTGTGGGTGCCTTTAATTGCCCACAAATATAGAATCAGGAATGTGGTGGATATAAGTAGTATAATCTATTACCTTTTAAAAATACAATTAATATCTAGGGGGCTCAAACTGGTGAATACATTGACTGCACTGGTTCTGCTTACAAGAAGTCTCTTCAAGAAACCCTTTTACTGATGCAGCTTCAGGGATTAATTTATTTAAAGATCTGTTCCACTCACCTCCATCTAAAATCCCTTCCAACCACCCAACTAGAAGCCAGCTAGTTAATTTTACACTCAGATTAAGGCTAATACATCCTGGAAACACTGTGAGAGGTTCAGATTTTCCACCAGCTACATAACACTAAAAAGCCCAGCAGGATGCAGACAAAGGAAGGTAGTTACATGATTGTCTTTTGTCATCTTGATCAGCTGCTCCAAAGAGGCCCTAAGCTCATTTCCAGACATTGTAGACAGCACTACAGAATAAAACAGGGCAGCAAGCTCACGCATTTCTTCTTTGTTCGTGTTCATCAGGCTCTGTGGAAGTTGTTAATAAGAAACAACAACTTCTTAAACAGTCTGTTCATACAGAGGTCCAAACTTACAGCCACAATCATCATGCAGCGGCATAAAGAGTATTTCATTCTTTAAACTGAGAGTAATATTGTTTAGTAAGAACCAAAGCATTAAATTGAGCAAAGCATTCATTACACACTTAACTTTCAGCAGGAAGATTACCACTAGCCACAGAAGGGCTACTCACCACCTCTCAGTTAAATATGTTTGCTGAATTTTGTTTTCAAAGAAAAGCTTCCATATTTCACAGCTATGTGGAGCTTAGAAACCCTATGGTACTGCAAAGACACCATTTTTTCCCAAGCTACCATAAGCTTCCATTTCATTTCTATTAATCAAAGGGAAAAAAAACACCCGTAGAGGTTAAACCACTTAAATGCAATGGTGACCAAAAAGAAAAAACAAGTGTTCAGGAAATCACAGCCCTCAATACAAATCTATCCATTTCATATTGGAGATCTTTTATTATTTAAATTCTTAAAAAGTTGAATTTTGGAAGCCTCAGGCCATTTGTTAAGATATAATCTTACCTCTGCCATTAATTTGAGGTATAATGCAACACACTCGTGTCCAAAATTCATACACTAAGCTTTAAGTTACTTGGGTTATCAGAAATAATACAAAAATGAGCCAAGTGAAAAAAACAGGATATGAGACCTGTCAAGCTCTTGAAATACAACTCTAATTTCAACTCTAAACTTGTATCAGATCATGTTGCTGACTTCTAACAAGCTCCTGGAACCATTCCTTCCACTTGGCAAAGTAAAATCACACAAAAGATGATTTATAACTGGAAACTAGGTAGTATCAGTTACCATCCCTAGAAGCTTGCTAATGGATATAAGGCCAAAGAAAATGAAGGGTTTCCTGCAAATGAGGAGCAATACTGAAAGAGAGATATTTTTTTTTTGTTTTGTTTTTAAGTCCTCTTCTCTGAAACTCATACTTGCAGTTGAAAAGAGATGCAGTAAATTGCAGGTATCAGCAGGAGAAATAATTATAACACATTCCAATTTTATTTTATATATATATTTTTAGGTTGACCAAGTATTTTTTGCTGACAGATTCCCCACACAGAAGCAAAGGCAATCTGTAAGAGTTTAGCAAAGCCTGATTAAATTGAATCATTAAAAGAAAAGTTCCAAATAAACTTTCCAAGAAAAAGAATCCAAACAAAGGTGAATTCCCTTTGGTTTATTCCCCAGCAGGCTCCCGTTTATCAGCTTTTTGTACGGGGCTAATAAAAAGGAAAAACAAAAAATTCCTTAAGAAGCACTCTAATACAATAAGGGACCCAATTTATCTCATTTTCTGAGAGGACTGTCACATCTTCCATCTGGAATATACCTATTTACAAACTATTTCTTCAAAAATTTTCAGATTTTTTTTTTCAGTTTTCTTTTGCTGTTTAAACAGATCTTCCAATCAAGACAAAATTGACTGACTGTTCCAAGAGGATTAATGACGTAGATTACCTGGAACATGTAGGTCAATGAACAAAATCACTAACATCAAACAAGCAAAAAAATACTTCTTTCTATCCTGCTCCATGTATCTTGTCATCAGGTGTTGACTGTACGTAGAAACACCAGATTTTAAAGTAAGTGCATACTTTACATCATAGAAAAATGTCAGATTTTGCTCATGCTAAGCCTCCTCTACTCCCAACCCCCAAACATAAAGGAGAGAGAAAAAAGAAAAAAAGAAAAAGGTTTTCAACATACCTTTATCCAATCCATTTTGTCTACAAATCTGGTGGCTAGCTTTTCTGGATACACTGAAACAACTTCCAGAAGACAATACATGACTGGCAAACCTGAACAGTTATTAAAAAAAACAGGTTATTAAAAATAGCAGTATTTAAAACCATCAAACAATCAGTAATAAAAAGAAATAAGAAATACCAGCCATTTCAAAGTATCCATATGCAATTTGCCAGGTACACTTATCACAGGTACGTGGCTAAGAGAATGACAAAGACAGAATATTCACTGTTGAGGAAACTGCTGTAGACAATGGCTTCACAATTTTAACAAATTATGTCAACTGATGCTGCAATTTTACTGTCCCACTTCCTCTAACCTACACAGCAGCATAGAAAAGAACAATTTTACACTGAAGACTACACAGTCTGTGTTGCAACTGTGTGATTGCTGAAGCCAAGTTCAAAGTACTGGGTGTGGCAACTGATTTCTAATAAATGACTTCGTAAAGATGCTGCTCCACACAGTTTCTTACCTCCAACACCAGCTAACAGCTGCTGAAGAAGGCCAATATATATCTGTACAGGGTTGGTTTCCACACTTTTGGAAGAAGAGGAGGAAGAGAGAGATATGTGGTTGCCAGACATGAGGTTTCTTATGTAACGTCCAATGGCTGGGGCATGATCTTGCATATCTGCCAAGCTCTGTGAGGTTGGTACTACGCCTGCACTGTGAGCAAGACACATCCGCAGGTAAAGAACAATCTAAGAAGAGAAGAGAAAAACATAGGACTATTGTGAATACAAGAGCACTTGGGAAACCATGGAGGAGATAAAGAAAAAGAGCAAGGAATATGCTGTATTTAACACAATCAAAACAAGACAGTTCCTTCTTTAATCAAGTCAAGACAGAAAAGTCAGCAGCAACAAAGTGCAAGAAAATTTAGGACCAGTTCCTGCAATATGCTTGTGTAAGCAGACAATCCTACAGTGACGGAATCACATCAAAAGATTAAATCATAAACAGAGTTTTGGTTTATCATAAGCTGATGCAATCTGTTTGCAGGCTGTTCAGCCTGTACTCTATACCAATCTGGCATGCATCCAATGCAAATCAATGCATTACTAACACAGATCTTACATCACATCTGAATTTCTGTCTCCAGCTCAATGAAGCCAGGGCATCTGCCACGAAAAGAACAGCCTCAAGGAGCATAATGGGACTTATGTAGAAGATTGCCAGTTCTTTCCTTTAAGAAGGTATTACATTAGGTCTGCTTCAGAAAGCAGTGGAGCAGCCCTACTAGAATCACCCCTCCCAAACCTTTGTGTAAATTTTCTTTAGACCTCTTTTTAAGGACAGAGGAATAACATGAGGAGAGTTAATCCCAGTATCTGTTTGTACAAGGAATTCTGGAATGTGCTGTGACGTACCATAACCATTAGCTTCTTACATTGTCATCTAAATAAATAATGGTAAACATATCAAAGGAAGTGAATACAGACAATTACCTCTCCAAATGCGGCAGGATTGAAAGGCAAGGCTGCAGTCCCAGTCATATATTTAGCTGGAGTTTTCATTCGGTGAGAGGCCTAAACAACAGTATATTAAGAGCAGAACGTTCAGATCCATGAACAGCAGAGATGTTGGAAAGGTCAGTGAAATTTTGCTGAGGTAACTGTGTTTCTCCTCCACTTAACAACTGAAAATGTACAGCAGAATAATAAAGGCACAGTGCATTTGATAAGGAGTCCTAAAGTATACTTTGGGTCCACAAGCTTTTCCTCCCCCTCAGAAATCAGAAAGTGGAAATTCTGAATTCATGAGAGAGCTGCAGGGGAGACTGGAAGAGGGACAACATTCCTTTTTTCCCCCAAAGAAAAATAGCAAGTGCTTTTGAATTCAAACAAAAAAAACCAAACACCTCAAACCTCCAAACTCAGAGGCTCCCAAACTGCCAGGCAGCTCTGACTGGAGAGGCTTCGGAGACACTAGGTTTCCTCAGTACTGGGAAGTGAGCACCCTGTGCTTCACAAACCAGCACCATGGTGTCTCTTAAGACCCTGCTACCTGCTTGGTAGCTGGTAGCTGATGCAGCAAGCAAGCGACTCATTTCCATGAAAATGTTAGCTTGACAAGGAAGAATATTCCAGCAGAAAAACATCCAAACAGAAGGTTTCCAGCAATATCCACTACCAATGCTCCAGAAAGGTATGTCAGTATTTTCTAGTCAATATATACTTTGGTGGGAGGGATGGGTTCAGTAAGGAAGCTTTGCACATGAGTTAGTCATATGGAAGTGAACAGATCCTCATCTCTTAACATGCTCAGATCTTCTGTTGTACTGGAACCATCAGCAAAAGCATGGCTTAGTGAACCAGAAGGTAACTTCCTTGAGGAGTGGGTCCTTTCCACACTCAGAAGATCAGGCCCCACTGATAAACTTTCTTCTAGAGGAAGAGAAAGATAACTCATGCAGGAAAGCCATTTTTTTGTCTTGGCCTGCTGTGATAAGCTATGCATACAAACTCCTCAAACATCTCCAACACTCACAGATAATTCATGGTATGTGAAAATTCATACTTAAAACTAACCAAATGAATGTACCTAAATGGTTCTTTTTAATATGCATTCAAGACATGTAAGTAAGATCTGAAAACTGTTCAAAATGATTTTTTTAAAAATATGCCCAGAAGAGAGGGAATCTTGTTTTTCCCTGTGGCGATTAAACTAGGCCGATTGATGTTCATTGAGTGATAGCTATTACAAAAGTCAAGGAAACTTAGAAAAGTTATCTACATGGGTACAGGCATTTATTAGTACTAAAACTCAACCTTGGTTTCTTAATTTTTTATGTCTATATGAACAACCAGTAGTTTGGATAAAAGCAAGTTTTTGCTAAAGCTTCACATACTTTAACCACCAGCAAAGTATAGCATTTCACAAGAAATATATCAACTATAGGAGTTTTGCTGTCACAGATCTCTTGCAAAACCAGATGAACTCTGACATTATACTTCTTAGATTTGTAAAAAAAAAAAAAAAAACAATTTAGACAAATTAGAGGAAAAAGGAAGCATTGTCAGTGACCCTTCACAACATCTTTATAGCTTGCAAGTCTTATATAGCTATTATACACAGAAGTGTGTAATGCAGACTAGATTTTTAACACCTCTCCACCTCTCAGTGCAAATAGTGAGGGTAATCTCATCGGTATTAGTTTTATCACATCATTCCACTAGACTCATGAAAGGTCATGAAACGTTACTTACATGGCCATTATTTTTACTGATTGCAAAGAAGGTGAACAGCCAAACCTTTAAGTGAACAAACCAGACTTCGTTTGTACTAGTATCGTCCTTTCTTACCCTGGAACCTTTTTTTCTTTTTTATGCACAGTATGATTTTTTCTCTGGCCTAACCAGAGAGTAACCTTCTTATCCCTTCCAAGAACGTTTGTCAAACATGCTGGATTGTTAGCCCTGAACACTGGCTTCCCTGTGCCACACATCTTCTGCACAAGCAGCATCACTGCAAAATAATCCCTTTGTTAAAGGATAAGCTCTACTGATCCATGTCACTTAACACTTGGGACTCTTGCTATTATTGCCAGTAGAAATTTGAGTGCTAACCTTGGCAATATGGTTCTTGTGATATTATGTGTGGTCTTCACTCTGATCTTAGCTAACTCTGCTCCTTGAAGGAGGTGAAAGAAATGGAGACTGGGGTGGGAAGACCACTCTTACTACATACATAAGCATCAGTCTTGTTATTTACTGGGACAGAAGCACTGTACCTTGTCTTGAATATAACGGACCATTTCAGGAAAGGAAGGCATCTGCTTCCCAGAACTCTCCTTTTCATTTTTACCAGGAAATGTTCTTAGCACCCGCTGTGCTTCTCCGTGTACCTCCTCCCGCCTTTCAGAAGAGAAGACAAGAAAGACATTGTTTGCACAGAACAAGTAGTCTCTAACGAGCAATGAGACCTTAGGAAACTGGGTAAGAGTGAACAGTTTTAAAATAAGAAGTGGCTTTCTGTAAGGAAGAAAAAAACCTCAAACATTTATTGGGACTTCCAGTGATTTATTATACAGAGGCAGGAAGAAAAGGGTAGTGATGAGTGGCCCCCACAAAACAGTCTAGACCTGCCCATTTCTGCTCATTTTCCATCCTGCTATTGTTCACTACCACTCTGGTTCCCACATCCTTGTTTTACAATTCACCTCATCTCTTCCTATCTACAAGCTTCAGCTAACACCTAGCAGGCTTATTGATCCCTACCTAGCTGAAGATCAACTTCTAAAACAATGCTGACACTGCTATTGCTATGACAAAGCAGTCTGTCCATTTAGCCTTCCTTAGTTATACAACAGCTATGCACATCAAAAACTGTGCAATTAAATAAGTTGGGAAAAAAAAACAAACAAGTGGCAAGAACAGATAACTGTGAATGAAATGATTAGTTTAATGAATCACCTGCTCCTCAGCAGCAAACGGCAACTTTCACACAGGCACAGTCCTGACTCTTTGCAATCCAAGCTTAAAATAGACTGCAACAATTTGCCAGGAAAAAATAATTTCTAGCCACTGTAAAGGTGGCCAGATTCACTGCAATGCATTTTACTTTGCAACTGATCATTAGCACAGAATTGAAGAATGGTTTGGGTTGGAAAGGACCTTAAAGCCCATCTAATTCCAACCCCTATGCCATTGGCATGGACACCTCCCACTAGACCAGGTTGCTCAATGCCCCATCCAGCCTGGCCTTAAACACTGAATTTCACTGCAAACAAGAAAAAGAATCCAAGCCGAAAGTGGTGTAAGACAGAGTAACAGCTGTCCACAGGTCTACCAAGATTTCCACTATGGAAAGGCCAACTTCCAAATTACCATACTTGATGTTCATTTAGTTTTTAGGTATATACATCCATCCATCTATACACATGAATACATATTTAATCCAAATATATATTGGATCTTTTAAATACATATTTGGACTATATATACATTTGGATGAAAATAATTTAAAGGGAAAAAAAGACTTACGGGTCTCCTGCAGCTAACAGCAGTAAGTATCTGGAAGGGATATGATCTGGAGGAAATACTGTGCTAGCAAATTTCACAGCCACTTGACGTACTTGAACTTCAGGCTTAAAGAGAACAGACATAAACATACAGCTGCATTTTAAATGAACATTCTAGTAACCTTCACTCATCAGTCATCTGGTTTGTTCTTCTATACCAATGTAACTCAAAGAGTTTTGAGACACTGTTCTTGCTAACTCCTCAAACAGCAGGGAATGGTGAAAATAAAAGGTAGCTTCTCATATACACCCACCTGGACAATTAAATGCTAAATTAAATACATGCGCAATCTGGGGAATTACAAATAGGGATTATCACTAATTCTTAAACATCTGTACTGTCCCACCAAAGCAGTTTTGAAATTAAGAATGACACACAATCTACCCAAAGAAACAAAACCATGCTTCGGAGCAGCATAAGCAGAAATAAGTCAGGAAGCTCATTCTCTCTGGTGGCTTTAATTTGTCTTAAAATGGTATTGCCTGGAGTTCTAGATCAATGGAACACACAGGCAAGAGTCATCACCATGAAAATAGTCTCTTACACAGCTATTAGTGCAACTACCAGAAATACACATACCTCTGCAATAACCCTAAAAATCCATGTAAACATGTAGTATACAAAAGCCTCTCATTCTGAAAACTAAGGCCCAGACCTCTGGGGAATCCTGCACAAAAATGAGATACTCAGTAAATTCTGGTTTCCTCTGGATTAGTGTCCCAAGGCTGAGCTCCTGGGCAGGCTCTCAAGTGCCTTATCATTGTAGAGGTCATAAAAACACTGGTATCTATACTTCACATTAGTGATCCTTTCTACCAAATTCCTGCTTTCATAAAGCATTTCAGAAGGTGCTGTACCTGAAATACATACTTCTCAAGTTTCCTTAGGAAAGATATGGAAGATACACAGCGCAACTGTAGAAAATTTGTTTCTTTGTGAAATAAAACACAAAAAACCACATTGTTATATTTTCTCCAGTCACTGCACCATATTAAAAATACTTCATCTGAGTATACAATCCCTTCTCCCCAGTAAAGTCCAACATTCAGCAAGAGAGATGTGTTCCAAAAGAATACAATACCAAGTGCCAAGAAACAGAAGACTGAATAGCTCTTATTTTAAGATACCTCATTTTGACTTCAATGAAAATACCTTTATTAGATAAGAAGCTACAAGAGCTTCCATCAGAGTACGCTGGGCTCCTTCCAAGTTACTGTATGCTCCAACCATCATAGACAAAGCCTCCTGAATAGCAAGCCTTGTATCAGCATCTTCCTGTTGTACAAAAATAAGAGTTTTTTGTCACTTTAAAGTGTACAGTGAGAAGTACTTAGCAAAACCAGTGCAAAATATTAATGATTTCCCAAAACCCCATCAGCACCCACCTTACATAAAGCTTCAAAAAACTGCTGTACCAGCGCTATATCCTTGGTAAAGAGCTGCGGCATTCGGCTGAAACAAGATACTTTTGTTCATGAACACTTGGGTTTTTTAAACTGAGATTTTTCACTTTACATTGGTTTTCCCCTCACCTCACATTGTAACTGTCAAACAAAGAGCCAACACAGAAAGGCTGTTCTATCTTATCCATTTCCACCACATAGCAGAACGCCCCTCAACACAGTTTGGAGATTAAGATATTCTCGGGATAAGAAATTAGATCACCAGTGAACCACTGAACATACCACTTGTCTAGCTACATGCCCTCTAACCTTTGCTGAACATGCTTAAATTTATGTTTCTGGCAACCCACAAAGTGGAACAATTTTTTAAATTTTATGCATAATTCAAGACCTGCCATTAATCACTGCTAGCAAAGCTATTAGCCAAATGAATAGTTCATTTTACATCCCCGGAGATGTTACAAGACGGATGCTCTCTGCACAGTACACCCAATTGCAAAACTCGCAGGAGATTCAAGGTTTGCTGCTGATAAATTAACAGATTACTCTGGAAAACACTATTCAATGACCCGTTACTTAAATGGTGTTTCTGTTACCTGGAGAGTTTTCCAACTGCTGAATAAGCCATTGACAGCAATTTCGAATCCTTAAATGATAAAACAAATATAATTCAGCAAAACCAGGACTATATAAAAACATATCTATCTCTTATAATTAAATATTTATTTTATATCTTGTCTCCAAAGTGCTCAAATAGGCTTTTGTGGACAAAGAATCCTGGAACATAACCATACCCAAGAATAAAAGCATCAGATAGGAACAGAGGGTGCATGCTTTTCCAAAAGAATCAGAAAATTATAAGCAGTGACAAAATGTAAATATCCTGGTCTCAATTAATTATATGTTATTTCAAGGGGAGCAGCTAAGAAGATTTGGCAAATGTAAAAAAACAGTAGCTAAGTGAGACAGAAACCTTCACTGACCCTGAACACCACCTTTATAAAAAGGAAGCTGTTTGTGCAATGAATCTGGCAGATGACCAATGACACAATTAAATATGGACTCACTCCCTCGTCAACACTACTTCTTCATTCCTTTCACAATGCCAGAGGAGGCTCACACCTCCAAACTCCAGCTCAGGCCAAAAGGTCACATCCAATGGTTCAAATGTACCAGCAAAAGGATCAAAGCTGCACAGGAGAAGGTCTGCAAAATCAGCTCTTCATAAGATATATGAGGGAATATCCTGGGGAATCTGCCTTCTGAAATTGCCCTGGAAGGATCACATACTCTCTGGGCCAGACTGGCATTTGTAGTTCTGTTTGTAGCACCCTTTCCATAGCAATACTGTCACTGGATAACAGGAAGGAACGTATTACCAGCAGTGTAATATTATATGTGCCTAGCACAATGGGGTGCATGCATGTAGCTGAGGCCTCTGTGTGCTCTAAAGTAATGAGGAACAGCAGGCAGATGCTACTCTTGCTTCACTTTTTAGGTTACCAATGCTATTATTTCCTGAGACTTTGCAAATAGTGACCGAGCAGTTATCCAGACCTGTTATACAAATAAAATATCTAACCTGTAATAGTCTTTTAAAATATTGGCTTCTTCTCTTCCAACAAAATTTCTTAAAAAATATCCTTGGACAGTCACCTCAGCAAACTAAAGAGATTTATCAGTTCCCATCATAAATACATTTGTCTTTTGCTTGTTTTATATGAAAAATTACAGTTCTTTACATAAAGAACCTTTTATCTTACCTCTTTGTATTCATTGATCAGCTTCGTAAGTCCATTTAATAGCATTGGGCCTAACGGCTTTATTTTACTTTCTGGGCAACTGGAATTAGAAACACCAACAAAGAGTATTTAAAGTTTCCATCCCTTAAAAATATACTCTCTTTCAGTATCGTTTCTCTTCTCAGCTTTGCTAAGCTGAGAAACTACAGCTTAACATGTGCAAGTACAAGCACAACCCCCCTCCACACAATTATTTTCAAGATTAAGGGAGAAAATCTACCTTCTAGTAATTATAGTAGTATTCTTTGTCCTTAGTTCACTTATATATTGAGTAAATAGGGTGGCTTGTACCTATATAGCTAAAACATTGTGCTCACTCTTGCTTACTTACATGATACAAATATGATGCACAAACTGCAAGGACAGACTTCTCAGTTTTGCATTTGTGTTTGCACCAAAGAGTCCATCATAAACCACCTGATAAAACAGAATAAAGAGCAGATCAGAGAGTGTCTGGCCTCACATTCAGAGGTTCTCTACCTCCCCTTCTTTTTAAAGCACCATAATGACCAAACTCATTAATAAGGGCAGTTTAGGAAAGTACGTGTTACCTGAATGTTAGCTGGGAATGTTTCTGCAGCTTGCCTGGATCGCAGAAGATGAGGAACGATCTTTAATTTAACACGGGTGCTGACTGACTCTCGTTTCATTTCTGGTTTCAGAACAGATCCCTGTCAGGAAGAGACAGTTAAAACAATGCAGTGCATCTTTGCACAGTAGTACTTCTAACTTTACTAAATTACCTTCTGCAAATCAGAATGCACTGGGACAGAGAGAAAAAATACTCAATAGCAAAAGTGTTCATTGAAAGCAGAGATCAAAGGAAGTGATAAATTTAAGAAATCTATATGCCTAGTTCCACAAACAAATAAGGTAACTAAAACTACAGTTTCAGAAATTAGGCATGTATACAACTCAGAAAGTAATCTTACCTCCTTGGTTTTCAATGGTATATCCCCAAGATACACTTTATACATTTTGTTGATGATAGCAGGATTGTTCCAGTCAATTAAGCTAAAGAAAAACACACATTGAATACGAACACATTATGATTCTGACCTTCAGTCACATTTTTGAAACATACGTATTTTACAGCATTTTGCATCTTGTTCATGTTCTTACCTGAATTTTATTAGATCTGATTTGACTTCTAATCACTACTCCCACAACCACATAATACGTTATCAGGAGGAATGTGATTACAGATCTCACCTACACATTGCAACAATTTTACTCCAAATAACTCATGAGAAACCTACATACTCACTGCTCTCCCACCAAAACAAGACAAACCATGGTAGACTACTGACTGAAAACAGAATGGCTGTTTTTTAATAAATGTCTCCGTATTCTTCAACTGCAGTGCTTTGGTATTTCATTGGAGAATAGGATATTTGTATTTCTAGGACTATTTCATCTTGGTCTCTCAGACAAATCTGTCTACACACATGATAGCTATTGTCATAGAATCACAGAATGGTTTGGGTTGGCAAGGACCTTAAAGATCAGCCAGTTCCAAACCCCTGCCATGGGCAGGGACACTTCCCACCAGACCAGGTTGTCCAAAGCCCCATCCAGCCTGGCCTTAAACACCTCCAGGGATGGGGCATCCACAGCTTCTCTGGGCAACCTGTGCCAGTGCCTCACCACCCTCTCAGTAAACAATTTCTTCCTTGTATCTAATCTCAATCTACGCTCTTTTAGTTTAAAACCATTAACCCCTTTCCTATCGCTAAGTTCCCTCCCCATCTTTCCTGTAGGCACCACTTAAGTACTGGAAGGCCCCAATAAAATCTCCCTGGTGCTTCCTCTTACTCAGGCTATGCAACCCTAGCCTCCTCAGACTTCCTTAGTAAAAGAGGTGCTCCAGCGTTCCGATCAGCCTTGTGGCCCTCCCTCTGGACCTGCTCTAATAGGTCCACATCTTTGTTGTGCTGGGGGACCCACAGCTGGATGCAGTGCTCCACGTGGGATCTCTATGAGGACAGTACAGAGAGGGAGAATCACTCGCCTTGACCTGCTGGCCATGCTTCTTTTCTTGCAGCCCAGGACACCATTGGCTGTCTGGGCTGCAAGCATGCACTGCTAGCTCATGTTCAGTTTTTCATCCACCATGAATCTACCAGTGGTAGTCTATTTAGGGAGAAAACTGATTAAGACTAAATCCATTGTACATGCAGAGCATAGTAGCTAGCAAATCAGAACACAAACCTGATAAGAGTCTGAATCTCTGGATTGAGACTTTTGATTGAATGTCTCAAATTATCTGATGCTAGCTATTGGAGGGACTGTTTGGAACATGCAGGCATATACAAAAGAAACACAAAGAAAAAAAATGTAAGCATGCATGCTTCAAAGAACTGGGGGAGACAGAACCATCTGTCTCTTTCCATAAAGCAACTGAATTCCACAAAAGCGAGCTTTTAAGTATTATATAGTTTTCATAAAACACATTTAACATTGTTTATTAACATGCATTTTGTTCAAATATGTATTTTGCTCTCCAAACACAGAACACCAAAACAAAGGAAAAGATGAGACCAACAGCAAAGGACAGACTGCCTTCCTTCACTAGACTGTGCTCACTTGGTAGAATCACCCCTTCTGCCACAATTGAGACACATGAAAAGACTTGAATGGAGAAGGTTTCACATTACATATCTGACTCCACGTTAAGTAGCCCTGTACTTCTAGTAATACAGAAGCCACCCACATATTCCACTGACAGGCCTATCTCCTAATCTTCTAACATGAGCCAATAAACTTCACATGGTCAATGACTCAGCAAACAGTACTAACAGCAATTACTCTGGCCTCAGAAAGAGTTAAAGAGAGAATATTATCATTAGATCATGAAAGCTGGGCTGCAGACAGGCAAAAAGCTTTTATAATGCAGATACCAGCAGCTGCCAAGCTTTCTAGACTATGGTCCGCCTCACAATTACACCATCTTCACTTCCTAGCTAAATTAAATGAAAGTATATATTTCCAATTCTGTGATCCTATGATTCTGAGTTGCCTGCTGTGAATCACTTACCAAGGCTTTACAGATCCACACCGGACAATTTGGAAATTGAGAAGCAACAGAATGGCTCAAAAGCAATAGCAAAGATGACTGTAAATGGTTACAATTTCATATTCAGAGCCTGGTGATTTTTCCAGCTGTGAGACTGCGAGCACTGTTCCAAAACCCAGCCCTGTGTGAACATGTGGCAGCTACGTGAGTGGCTGTGTTGGGCTTCCTTTCATAGCAGTCTCTCTGGAGCACTATATTAGCAGTTGTGAGCATCATTAGAAACACTAGCATCACCTTTTCCCAGCACCCAAATTTGTACCTTTGCTTGCTCTTCAGTTCAAGGTCAGCTGCGGTGGCAACACTGTGTCTTGTGTCACTGGAGGCTACCACCAGGTGTACAACAGCTTCAAGTTCTGGCACCTGTTCCGCTTCGATGAACTTCACTATCCCCAGCTTGCACTATTCAACAATGCAGAAAGTAAAGGCAGTATTACTGAGAAGAAAGTGTGTGTTAAAATAACCACAGCAGCTCAACTGTCTGTGATTCTGTGAAACACTGGCTTTTGCTTGCTAAGTTGAAGTTCGTATGTTCTCCTCACCTCTTTAGCAGATCCCTCCTCTTGCAGCAGCCACTTGCAGCAGAGTATCGACATATTGATCTGGAATATTCTGCTGCTTCTCAGCTGAAAGGGGCAGTTTCACTAACACTAGATAGTTTTGCAGTCTCACTGTCTTCAGGAGGAAGATGCAAGAGGAAGCTGCAGTCGTGTCTGCTTCCTAACCAGCTCAGAGAGCTGCCGATGGAGTGAGGGAGACACCTCCCACTCCCAACTCACTGCTGGAAAATTCCTTAAAGCATCATGTCCAAACTCCCCAAGGCATTCCCTCAGGCAGCTAAAGTCCTGGCCAGAATGAGATACACGTTTTCCCTGTAGCCTTCCCTTCCTCTTTTTGCAGTCATCCTTGCTACCACCCCCAGTACCTTGAGATCAGCCCATCAGTGCGAATACCTGCTCCAGCAGCTCTGGTGTCCATGGGCTATCTCCAATTACCCTCTTGGCTGCATAAAAGCTCATCCCTGGAGGCGGCTGAGGGATTCCTGGACCTCCCACAGTACTTGACAAAGAGCCCTGTGCTGTGGGCACATTTTGCCGACTCTGAGATTCATTCAGTACGTACCTAAACAGATGGGAATGGAGTTTCATTAGAGGCTTTACCACTCCACATTGCCAGTTGGATTATATGTTGGAATACACATAACCTGTATTCTTCAATTAATCCCACGACTTTGACATAAGACAGAATTTTACTCATTTGAGACTCAGCTACCAGTGACCCCAGCATATTCCACAAGAGCTATCTCACTATAGCTGTTTGACAAAAACAGCAACTACAAAACCCCTTGGTTAAGAAAAGGAAGGATCCACTGATGTTTCTGAAAAGAGTTCTCAGGTTACAAACCAAAAAGACTGTTCTCTGCTATATTAGAAGTCAACACATAGCTAACACTAGATGAGACAAGGTTATGTTAAAAAGCTTTAGCAACATTTGTATGATTTCTATGAAAGACTTCAAGCCTAATAAGGGAAATAGTGAGCCATATTCAACACAAAGTGTCAGGAATCAATCCTTGATATCAAAAAATAAACAAACAAAAAAATATATCTTGAAAACAGCAGTTTCAGTGCTGGGCAGGGAAGGAAAACAAAACCATAAAGATTAAATTTACAGTCTTTTTGTAGGCTGGCAAGCCTAGCCACCCTGAGCATACCTATGTACCCTCACAAAGCTACTCTACCTCTCCCTGTATGTTTGGAAGCTCTCTCAATACAAGAAGGGATCATAATTTTAGAAGAGATGAGCCTACCTGGACTTCCGTAAGGCCTTTGACACTGTCCCGCATGACATCCTGATCTCCAAACTGGAGAGATATGGACATGAAGGGTGGAGCATTCAATTAATAAAGAATTGGAAGGATGACCACACCCAGAGAGTGGTGGTCAATGGCTCTATGTCTTGTGGTTGGTGACAAGCGGTGTCCCTCAGGGGTCTGTCTTGGGACCAGTACTGTTTAATATCTTTATAAACAAGGTAGACAGTGGAATCAGGTGCACCCTCAGCAAGTTTGCAGATGACACCAAGCTGAGTGGTGCAGTCACACAACAGAAGGAAGGGATGCTAGCCCAGAAGGACCTGGACAAGCTTGAGAAGTGGGCCTGCGTGAAGAGGATGAGGTTCAAGCCCAAGTGTGAGGTGCTGCACCTGGGCTGGAGCAATACCAGACATGAGCACAGACTGGGAGAAGAACTCTTTGAGATCAGCCCTGCAGAGAAGGACTTGGGGGTTCTGGTGGACAAAAACATGAGCCAGTAGTGGGTGCCTGCAGCCCAGAAGGCCAACTGTGTCCTGGGCTGCATCACCAGACGGGTGGCCAGCAGGGGAGGGAGGTGATTGTGCCCCTCTGCTCTGCCTTTGTGAGACCCCACCTGGAGTGCTGCGTCCAGCTCAGGGGCCCCCAGCACAAAAAGGATGTGGAGCTGTTAGAGTGGGTCCAGAGGAGGGCCATGAGGATGATCAGAGGGCTGGAGCACCTCCCCTGTGAAGAAAGGCTGAGAGAGCTGGGGATGTTCAGCCTACAGAAAAGAAGTC
This sequence comes from Stictonetta naevosa, assembly GCA_011074415.1. Lineage (NCBI taxonomy): Eukaryota > Metazoa > Chordata > Aves > Anseriformes > Anatidae > Stictonetta > Stictonetta naevosa. Next base: position 62,057,451 of record CM021729.1, on the reverse strand, counting down.
TCTGGGGTGACCTCATTGCTGCCTTTCAATACCTAAAGGGAGCTTATCAAAAGAGATGGAGACCAACTTCTTGCTCAGGCAGATAATGAATGGAAAATGGGGTTTAAACTAAAAGAGAGGAGATTTAGATTAGATGTTAGGAGGAAATTCTTCAGTCAGAGGATGGTGAGGCACTGAAAAGGTTGCCCAGAGAAGCTGTGGATGCCCCATCCCTGGAGGTGTTCAAGGTCAGCTTGGATGGGGTCCTGAGAAAACTGATCTAGTGGGTGGCATCCCTGCCTATGGCAGGGGGGTTGGAACTAGATGATCTGTTAGGCCCCTTCCAACCTGAGCCATTCTATGATTCTGTGAAGAAATGTTTTGCTCCAGCCAGCCATTCTCTGTTCTGCATTCAGCACACAGAAAACAAAAGGAAGTAAACAGTCTCAACAATGAGAACAGATGTTCATCCCAAGTCTCCAAGATTAGTTTTTGATTAGCCAAAACTTTAAACACTTCCTTGATCTTGAGCTTTAGACCCTAAAGTTAGGCTTTCTGGTTGTTTTACTGCATCCAAACTGCAAGGTTCATTCACAACCAGGCAATGACTAAGCAAGTTCTACCAGGCATAACTTAGCTGTCAACAGCAAAGTCTCACCCCAGGGAGCAAGACTTGAAGAGAGAGTCAACCGGTGCCACAGGTGAGATGAAGACACTCTGAGCACCTTCTGGAAAGAAAATGAAGCTAGAAAAGCACAGACCACCACTCCTTTCCACCTACCCTCTGGTATTTCAAAATTAGTTGTCATGTTTTGCCAATGTACAAAAGCACATAAGGAACTGAAGTCTCATTGAAATGCCAGAGGACTTCATCTCCTGAAGCTACAGCCACAGTAGTGTTGGGGTGAAGCTAGCAGCATTCACCTAGGCAAACTGACAGGTATGAGCTGTGAACAGGAGGGTAGGTTGGATGTTTTAAACTATAAACCACAACACTCAAATGGTAAGGACATGGCCCCTGAAACATCTGACAGGAGCATGGCTTCCAACAGAACTATGTAGAGAAACATCTGGTGCTCACAATTTTACAAGTAATTGTTTTTTAGGTTAATCCACTTGAGTAAGGTGCTCAAAAATTCCTACTGCAATCAATGAACTATTAGAGGAAGAAACATGTTCTACTGATAAAATTATTTCTAATTTCCTTGAAGTTTCCCAAGTGATAAGACAACATTAAAAAATGTATAGAAAATAGATTCAGAGAAAGAACTGCTTTTAGACACCAGAAGATTCCTAACAAGCAATGAGCAGTAAATTCAAGTTGCTCCATAAATCATTCTTGCTTTCAGAAACAGTGCTCCCACCAAGACAACTTCATCACATACTCTTCATCCAAAGACAGATGCAAGAGAAAGGTTTGGTTCTGAGAAGTACAGATATTCAGAGATTATGCTTACTTACGACGTTAGAGGATCAAGCCTCAAACCCAACTGCACAGGTATGAGCACACATTTTGATTTACTTTCTGTTTTAAAGGTTTGGTTGTTTAAAGGATAGCCCACGTGTCTCATAGCTTCCCCTTGATCTCAGAAGAGGTCAAGGAGAGGACAACGTAACACCTGATTAAGTAGAAGATAGATGTTTTGTTAAATAATGTATTGATCCCATTCGTACAATTAGGACCCTACTATAACATGTAACTGACTGCATTTGAGGTAGGAAATAACAGCATACTTTGAACGAGCTTCCATGGCTGTGGTTTGTGATGTTTCACACATCAAGAACACAGGATTAACAGATAAGACTGATATTAACTTGTACTTACCCATAAGGCATAAGAAGAACATCCAACATGAAGTCCAAAAGCAGCTGTACAGTCTTTGGTTTTTCAGCAAGATTAAATGGAGAAGCTGCTGATTTCAGTGGTTCAGCAGGATATTTCATGTGAAAAAGGGTTGGTATTAGAAGATGCATTAGGCTGAAAAACAATTACATTTACTGCAACCATTTTAAAAAAACACATTTGTTTATTCTTAACATTAAAGAGAGAAATCATTACGAACATACCTGGTCCTTCACAGCAAAAAAATACTTAACAGAACTTTCAATGATTCACAATCCAGTGGCCTCTATTTGACACCCAATGTACTTAACAATGGAAGACAGAAGATAAAGCATGTACACAGACAATGTATTTATTATACAACACTATAGCCAAATTTTCCAAACGTCTCTTTGCCTACATACTTGATTTTTGGATAGGGAAAAACCATGCTCCCAGAGAAAACAAATTTTTTACACTGATCTCTAGAACAGAAGCAAGATTTTACTGCAAGACCTTTCAGTAAAATCATTTAAAAAATACCTCTACACTGTAACAGTGCTGTAGAATAAATGAAGATATGATTTTAATCACAATTTCTAGTGCTATCCTGGTGGAAACACATCTCAAAGTAAGCAAGCCGCAGAATCATAATTAATATTTTTCTACAAGTGCTTAGTATATAGCAGCTCACCACTTCTGTTGTGATGTTATCAGCACAGAAAAAAAATATCAGGAAATGATACAAATAATTTTACTGAAAGGACACAAGCAGAATATACTCCAAGAATGTGTATTCATACCTATCTTGCTGTGGTTGAGGTTTCCCTTCCATTGCAGTGAGAAGAGTTGGAGCCAATTCACATTGTCTTTCCACGGGCAAACGGGGGTATCCCATCTTAACATAAATTATGGTAAAATTCTAAAGGAGTAGAAAAAGTACACAGTATTACAACAGTACAACAGAAATATTCATGCTTTAAACTCTTTTTGTATGTTGTTATGGAAATGGCTGTTGGAAACAAATTACGTTTTGGAAGACCAATTTTTTAATTCCAAGGCTCACTGGATTGACAGCTTTTAAAGGAGAAGTTCAGCAAGACTTGTTTACAAGGGGTTGAAGAACAACAATGCAAAAATCCCTGTCTAGCTTCTCCTATTCACTGTCAGTTTCACCAAAAGCAGCTTTACCTAAGCCATAACTTTAAGGACATAAAATGAAATGTTTTCACTTACTTAAATATATATAATAAAAATAGTAGGTGTTATTAAATAAATACAGAGTCACCAACATAGCAAGTTTTCTCTTGAAATGTGTTTTTATATCACCATATTTGAAAACTGTGAATGCAATCTAGAGTCAAATGACTGGACAGCATAGCAGAGCAGTACTGAATATTAGACTATCTTTAATTGCTACCACATTGATTCAAACACAGCTCAGAACTGCAGAGATTATGTATTCAATGACCTGCTTGAAATAAGGATGCAAATTTAGTAAAAAAAAAATATATTTTTTTTAAAGTACTACTAAGAGGTTAAAAGATATTGAAGATTAAGAGCTGAAAACAGAAGGCACTTTTCTAGTCTTTAGTTCATTCTGATAGTTCCTCTGAATGAAAATTAATTGAGAAAAAACACATTAACAAAGGATAATTACAGAATGGCGCTGGTGATTGTGTAAGGTCTTTTTTTCTGGCTTGCCCTGACAAAATGTGAGCCCTAGTGATGATCCAGACATCATCTGCTGATCCCAAGTACCACTCTGTGACTGAAATAAATACTAAGTTCAGCTTGTCAAAGGGTGCAGTAAGGAGGAGGAGGCCAGGGGACATGTATATGCAGGGGGTGGGCTGGCAGCCACAGTACACCACCACAGTCCAAAGTAGTGCAGACCTCAGTACCTGCAGTACCTCCCTTGGTGGCAGTTATTTGGCAACAAAGTACAAGCTGCAATTCACAGCAGGAAAAGCTTCTAACACGGAAACAGACCTACACAATGTTGAAGATGGAAGAATTACGTTTCTTTGTAGATGGGACTTGCTGAAGTTTTATGATGCCCACTAATTCACTGCATGTAACGATAAGCATCACTCAGACCCATCAGTGAACACAGATTTTTCATGTGTGCTGCCAAAAAGCACAGTTTATGTCACATTTGTGTTCAGACAAGATGGTTCTTCTACTACTCTACAGAACACAGGCAGACTAGAAGCCCTCAGTTACTCCCAAAAGGAGAACTCTGGATAATCCTACTTGCTTACAGACAATCTAAGAGTACTTCTACATGACTGCAGTTTAAAAGTTGCAATATTTTTCCTTCTGTTTCTGAGGCATCACATTTTCCCTTTATACTGCATATGAATTGGTAACCAGATAAGATGGACAAAAAGTTTCCCTCTGATTTTATTGCTTTTTCATGGTGAGGATTTGCAATAGATCTACCACAGCTGAAATGAAAAACATCTTCATTAGTACAACAAAACATTGTAAAGTTATTTTTGCTTTACCAGCTACATTGAATGACACCTAATCTGTAAAACATCTTTCATCTTCTCTTGCTCAGCTAATGTCCTGATCCTAAAAACACACAAAAATGTGTTCTCGTGTTCAGAGAAATGCAGATGCTTTGATCAAGATGCTGATTCTGCATATGTCAGGAAGGATTGGAAGTAGCTTGCAAAATGGGGCCTCAACAATAGGCCTTCTATAACACAACCAATGACATGTCATGGATTCATGAAAGATCAAGAGTGATTACCAGTATTTTAACAAAGTCAACAGAGTAGCTGTTTTATGAACCTAATTTTCACCCACACCAGACTATTAAGTTTAGTTTAAAAGAATTGTTTATAACATCAACCTCATTACAGTAAGACACTTACTAAGAGAACTGACAGAAATAAAACAGGAGTTTTCTCCTGTAACAAGTATTCTGCTTGTTACAAGTAAATCGGAAACTATTCTTAGAAGAACTAATACTTACAGTGACAAAAGACACTGCAGAAGGATCTTGATATTGAACCAGCAATGTCTCTACTGGAAGCTGGATTTTTGGGCGACTTTTGATTCGCTTATTCAGATGAACAAGCAACTCCATGACCTGAGAGGAAGAAAACAAGAAATCTTGTAAGAACCACCAGTGATTTTACTACATTGGACTCCACACGTCCCCAGTGCACTAGGAAGGTATATTGTATACAAGTCGGGATGGAGCTTCCTGGTTATTTAGTCTGTGAGAAAATGGTGTCCACTATTAACTGTGCTATTTGAAGCCATTCTGACATGTCTCAAGTTACTATCAAACACATCAAACATCTCACGCCATGCCACAACCAACATCACCACTAAGAAGAAATGTAAAGAGGAAGTGATTACCGAAAACGACCAGTTCTTTCTACCCATTTAGCTGCTATCCCTCAAAATTGAGCCAGTCACAAAATGTAGTCAGCTCAGCTTCAGTAAAACCAGACAGCCAGTTCCAGAAAGTCACAGATGCATGGTGACTTCAAGCAATTTAGGTCAAGGAGCCAGGGAGCATGTTGTCCTGAGCTGTTGATGGCTCGTTGCCTTAGTAAAGGTGTGGTGAAAAAAGCAGCTAAATAGCTGTCACTGAAGTTGGTGATGGAAACATCAGATTCATGTGCATTCTGACCTGCCTATCATCTAAGACATCATCTTTGTATCCACTTCACAACTATATATCAAACAAAATAACAATGTTCAGATATAATCCAGAGAAACTGCACAGCTAACCACAAGCAATGGGATTGAGACCAGAGATAAGCTGACAAAGTAAGTAAAGGTGAAAGCTTTCAACTTATGATATTGATAAAAAAGGGAAAAAAACTGTCTGCACATGCTTATTGAGAAGAAAAGAAGCATGCACATAACATTGGAAGTTTGAGGAAACTGTTCATATTGTCCTGTTGAAAAAAATGGTTGGATTTAGTTACATGTGAAGGTTTAGCTCATGCCCTGCTTCTCTAATCATTAACATTGAATCAGTGCACTAATGATCTCAACCACCATCTGAGCTGAATCAAACACCTGCACTTCTGAGCATGAGTGCTTTGTATGCTTTTATGTTGGCATCATGCAACACGCAGAGAGATACTATCCAAAATGGCAAAAATATTGCCAGTGCATCAGAACTTCTTGGAGCTGAGTGAACTTGCACTGCATTAGTTGTGCATGTGACAGACGCTGGGTGGATAACTGCTTCAGTAAAAGACATCCTAAAGTTGAACTGAAGTCACCTGTCAAATTGTGGCTTGAAGAGGGATTAGATTACCTTTTCAGATCAGATTGGTTAAGAGGACACATGCATTGCAAGCTTATTCGCATACCTAGACTATATCCTAGACCTAAAAATGTACAAGGACAAGGAGTTCAAATTATTAAACAACAAATAATATTGATATGACATTCACAAAATTAAGGACAGGGGTAAAACCAAATGAAGCACTGTATTAAGGCAGCAGGAGGGAAAGGAAATTTTATTTTTCCCCTTCCATTCTAACAGCATAAGGTTGAGGAGAAAGTCAGTCTGGAGGTTCAGAGTAAAATTACAGTCTAATCAATCCATCTGCTGTATTGAACCTTATTGTGTTTGCATGGCAAGGTTTTGGCAGCAGGGGGGCTGTTGGGGTGGTCTCTGTGAGCAGCACCCAGCAGCTGCCCCATGTCAGATTGGAGCCAGCTCCAGCTGCTCCAAAAGGGACCTGCTGCTAGTCAGAGCCAAAACTGAGTGAGTGCGTTTTAAAAAGGGGGAAAAACACTAGCAACAGCAGCTGAGAGCGAGAAATAAGAAAATATGAGAGAAACAACCTGCAGACACCATGGTCAGTGCTGAAGGAGGGCAGGAGGTGTTCCAGAGCAGATATCCATGCTACAGACCATGGAGCACTGCCCAGCAGAGCTTGCTCCTGGAAGAAGCTGCAGCCTGTAGAGACCAGCCCATACCAGAGCAGTCCATTCCTGAAGGACTGTATCCTGTGGGAAGGGTACATGCTTGAGCTGTTGTTGAACAGCAGCAGAGAAAGTGTTATGGATTGACCATAACCCCTGCTGCTCATCCACCTGCATCGCTTGGGGCAGGAGTTAGATGAATTGAAATAGAAGCTGAGCCTGGCAAGAAAGTGGTGGGAGGAAGGTGTTTTTACTTTGCTTTTAGTTCTCACTATCCTGTTCTGTTATTAATTGAAAATAATTTAAATTCATCTTTCTCAAGCAGAGTCTGTTTTGCCTGTGATGGTAATTGGTGAGCGATCTCTCTGTCCTCCTTTCCACTCACAAGTTGTTTCTCCTTGCTTTGTCACTGTTATGATGAGGAGAGGGAGTGAGAGAGTGACTGGGTGGGAACCCCAGTGACCAGCCAAGGTCGACCCACCACATGAACAAACTACCTGTACTTCTAAAGCTGGGGGAAGGCAAGTCCTGAGATTCTGTGTTGGTCTATACTTCAGCAGCATACTGGCAACACAGATGTTGTATTTTGGTCACATACATATATTATGTATCATTATATATATATACATATGTATCAAAAGCTACACTATTTTTTTAAATAACACATATTATATACTATAACACACTTGAAAAGTGTTTATTATGTACTATAAAACACTTAAAAGACAGTGGTGTCGTTGATCATAACACAGGTTCACAAGGGAAAAAGTTCTATTTAACATTAAGTTCAGAATCACAGAATGGCTGGGGTCAGAAGGGACCTCTGGAGATCATCCAGTCCAACCCCCCTGCCAAGCAGGACCACCTAAAGCACACTGCACAGGATGGCATCCAGGTGAGTTTTGATATCTCCAGATAATGAGACACCACAACCTCCCTGGGCAACCTGTGCCAGTGCTCTTATCACCCTCACAGTAAAATGCTTCCTCATATGGAGCTAGAACCACCGGTGCTTTAGTTTGTGCCTGTTGCCTCTCATCCTGTCACTGGGCACAACTGAGAAGAGACCACCTCCATTCTCTTGACACCCTCCCCTCAGATATTTGTACACATTGATGAGGTCTCCCCTCAGTGTCCTCTTCTCCAGGCTAAACAGGCCTAGCTCTCTCAGCCTGTCCTGGTACAACAGGTGCTCCAGTCCTCTAACCATCTTTATAGCCTCTGGACTTGCTCCAGTAGCTCCATGTCCCTCTTGTACTGAGGAGCCCAGAACTGGATACAATACTCCAGGCGTGGCCTCACCAGGGCTGAGTAGAGGGGGAGAATCACCTCCCTTGACCTGCTGGCAACACTCTTCCAATGCACCCCTGGATCCTGTTGGCCTTCTTGGCCACACGGGCATGTTGCTGACTCACGGTCAACCTGCTGTCCACCAGGACTCCCAGGTCCCTCTCTGCAGAGCTGCTCTCCAGCAGGTCACTCCCCACCCTATACTGGTGCTTGGGGTTATTCCTCACTAGGTGCATGAACCTTTTACAAGGTTACCCACCTAGTTGACCAAGGGAAGCCAGTAGATGTAATATTTTGGGATTTCAGCAAAGCTTTCTGTACTATATCACACAATATCCTTCCGGACAAAATGTCCAGCACAGAGCTAGACAAGAACATAATGCAACGGAGGAACAATTGGCTGATAGATCAAGCTCAAAGGGATGTAGTAAACGGGGTTACATCAAGCTGGAGACCACCCACCAGAGGGGCTCTGCAAGATCCATTTTAGGGAGTTTTATGGTTTCATAAATGACTTGGATGCAGGACTCAAATGCTTACTAAGTAAGTTTGCAGACGACACTAAATAGGGAGGAGCTGATGCCTGCCTTTAGAGTAGACAGGACTTGCAGTAAGATTTTGACAAAGCAGAAAGCTAGGCAATCACCAGCTGCATGGCATTTAGCAAGAGCAAGTGCTAGATTCTGCACCTGGGACAGGGCAACACTTAATATACATACAGACTGGAGGACAAGAGGCTAGAGAGTAGTCCCACAGAAAGGTTTCTGGTCAACAGCAAGTTGAATATGAGTCAGAAGCTTGCCCTGGCATTCAGGAGTAGCTATGATTGTGTGTCACATCCTTCTATGATTCTTTGATAATAGCAATACATAATATTAATGTTACAATAGTTGCAAGAGACACATGACATGAGAGAGTCTTGGCAGAGTCTTGGCACTTTGCCCACAGTTTTTCACTGGGTGAACAAAGTTTGTACTTCTCTTTTCTCTACCCCATCTACTTTTTTGACTTTATTTTCCAATGTAATGAGTGTTCATGTAGAAAGCCATATTTGCCTCACTTGCATTGCTTTAACATGATTTTGAGGCCAGAGTTGAGTAATAGGCACATTCTTTGCTGTCCACCAGGCAAGATTAGCACAGGAAAACTAGGTATTAGTGTTTAGAAGCCAGCAGCATTTGAAAATACACCAGACTTTTTAGACACTTTTCACCAGCTTAGTAGAAAAATAAGAGCAAGTACCAAATTGAAAAGCGTAGTTCTGACATAAGTAGCAGAAGACAAGGTACACATTAAACAGATTTATCTGCAGGTTTACTCAGTGTTAGTACTCATTAGAATTAAAAACTAAAAATGTTTTCCCCTTCTCTCCGTATCACTGATAAAATATTTTGGTGTCTATGTACAGAAACAAAAATAAATCAAAAAAAATAAACTTTTTGTTATATTTTGAATTTATATCAGAACCGGAATACTGAGAGAGTCAACTTCCCTTCACTGATAATGGCAAGAGCAGAATCCAGGGTCATTTTCTTGACGGCAGTGAATTTGACAAATACCAGAAAGCACTCTTACGTTGTTATGATACCATGAGTATCTTGTACAGATAATAATCTAAAGCTTAAGTGTATAAAAGGGGGAAGAAGAAACAAGTTTTATTTCATTATTCATTCTAACACAAAAACTACATCATAAGAATGACGTGTTACTTTGAGAGAACTCTCAAAATCTAATTTTCAAAGGAGTAGTCCTCCCTCTTTCCTGAATCTCACATCACTCCAGAGAAAACAGACAACGCTTTCCAGTTTATAAGTGGAAAAAAATGGTATCTCTGTCCATGACGAGGAAGTTAAAGCTAGAAGACACAAACCATTCTGTGATTCTATGAAAAATATCATATAGAGTTAGTTAGTTGGATGCCTTTCTTCACAGTTTTGAGAGCATGTAAGTATGTATTCAGAAGAACCTTCCTTCTGAGTCTGAACATTTGTCCTTTAGCATCGTGGAATGCTTTTTATGTCTATGGATCCACTTTCATATGATCACAGCCAGGACCACGTTTTGCGTAACATCTGTACTCTAGTTATTTGCAGTTTTTGATTTACTACAAAATTCAAGTGAAGGTACAATCATTTCCCTATTTCTTCAAGACAAAGAGGGAAATCAAAAAAAAAAAAAAAAGGCTTTTTAGAAAGACTCTGGTCTAGTTCTGTCACCAGGCAGCTCCTTCTGATGATACTGCAGATACAAAGAATTCATCCTTTGCTTTCTAACTACTCCGGTCTCTTATAGTCAGCTGCCTCTCCTGGTCACATTCTCCTGGTGCGGCAGTAAACAGAAGCATGTGTTCCTCCATCAGAATCCAGGCCAGGTCTCCTCTGCCTTTAACAGTGAGTTTAGCAATCCTCTCACACAATCACACAACTGTTATTACCCAATACTTGAGCCAGTTTTGGCAGCTCATGATGCCAATCTGCTAGTGAGAATACGCACATAGCTATGTACAGCACGAACCTCCCCAGCTGTTGAGCTCTGATCCTCAGCCTGCCCAGTGGCTGCCCCTGGGTCCCAGTCTCCCCAGTTGCTGGCACCTGGACATACAAGCCCACAAAGTTGCAGCCCCACTCTAGCTGCTGCAACAGACCATCACACACATCCACACATACACAGAGCAGGCCAGGTCTCCCCTGGTCCTGCCAGCACACCACAGAGGGTGGTCTCAGCTGTAGATATACAAAGGCACTCAAACACGCAGCCCAGCCAGGACTCCTGGTCACCAGTCCGTCCCAGTTTCACCCTTAGACAGACATTCGCCACTAGGTCTCACCACAAGGGACTCTCATATCCTTCCTCCTCTCCAGCAGCTGACCAAGAATCCCCTGTTCATTCTGAGAGCCAGGTTCTCCAACGGTCTCATCCTTACAGAATACGGTTTCTCCAACCACTGGCACCCAGATACCTTCCCCCTGCCCCCAACATAGAGTCCCTCACCCAGAAAAAGAACTAGAAAGGGAATTTAACAAGACAACAGGACAGACTGTGCTGACCAGGTGCTGGACAAGGACAGCCAAGCAAACCAACCACTGAATTGTTTACATGTCACTAGCCCTGTTTATCCATTCTTCCCTCTATTGTCCCACAATTGCTTCTCCCAAATCACCCAGATCCACCCCTTGCCCCACCTTTAGTTTCTCCTCTAGCCATCATATAAAAAGGCTTGTGCAATTCCCAAACGCTCTTCCACTGCATCTCATTTTGTCCACTACCCATAGGCAGCACACCCTCAGTCCAAATAGTGCTTTGAGGCTGGTTCATCTTGATGGGTTTCATGCCTGGACAGTGGGGTTGAGACTCTCCTGAGGCAGCCCTGAGAAGATTCTGGGCAGGATATTCCTTCCTCTGTGTCCTTAACTGGGGTTCCCACCTGCCATTGTGCCTCTATGCCCCTCTAGGCTTGTAGACAGAGCCCCATAAGCTGATGGGCTAATGGGAGTAGGCCATGATGGCCTGGGAGTAGCTGGTGGATGGTGTTAAACGGATTCCCCCCCTTGCTATTATGCTTATGTGCCGTTCTGTGGGCGTACAGTTGAGTTTTTATCGTGTAACCTAACACAGGGAACTGAATTCCTCAGGAACGTTAGTGAATTCTGCCTCCAAATTGGTTTGTTCCTTACTCCTATTCCTGTAACTAGGCAAGCATCAAACCATTTACCAGGTGGAATTTAATGTGTACCTGAATAAACTCTGATAAAGCTGCCTTCTGTAACAGGGAGCCAAATTGTTTAAGACAAAGATTAAATTGCATCTTAAAAACTATTTGGGCCTCACTCCCAGTTCTGTTACCAGGTTAGTGAATGACATCCATGAGTATCTCTTCACAGGCTTTTGCAAATTGAAGCAGGCTTTCTCCACATGTGCTGTATGTCCAGCCAGGTGATGTAAAATCCAGATGAGGGCTACCTGGAAGTCATGCCAGTTGCATCTGTGGCAGTTAAGTCTCTGTCTCAGGCTAACTCATAGTTATCTGGCTTCATGTGGAAACAAATACAGCCTCCACACATCTGCCAAAAGACTCTGCTAATACAGACAATGAGTGTTTTCTCTAAGCCCTGACAGTTGTAATAAACCCATTCTCCTTATCAGGCTCATGACATTTCCTGAGAGAGTAAATTTCTTCATAGAGAACATCCAAGAGCCGTAAAGCGCCATTCTAAAGTATCTACTTATGCATGATGAAGACAACATACCACTACAGTAAACTGCACCCTTACCTTTTTACGCACTCCTTCCTGTGTGCTGGACAGCTTGAGGAGAACAGGGGGTAGGAATTTGGAAATAATATTCTGTAACTGCTCATCTGTTTCCGCATGGCCAAGACGCAAGAACACACGTTCAAGTTGATCTACAGAGGAAAAGAGAGAAACCAGAAACCAGTTGAAACTCAAAATTTCTGTAACAAGAAAACTTTTTCTGAAAATACCTTTATGGGCCTCTAAGAGATGCCACACACACTTCTTAGAGTACTTCTGTCTCAATGGCACTCAAGACAGATCCATCTTCTACTTTTAACACTAACAGACCAAACTGTTAAATATCTTATTTTAAACCAAACTTATAAATAATTGAAGTGCAGGAGGTCAATGGACAGAGCCAGGCACTTTTCAGTGGTGTGCAGCAATAGGACAAGGGGTAATGACCAAAAACTGGAACACAGGAAGTTCCACACAAACACATGTAAGAACTTCTTCACAGTGAGGATCACAGAGCACTGAAACAGGCTGCCCAGGGACGATGTGGGGTCTCCTTCTCTGGAGATACTCAAGACCTGCCTTTACATTTTCCTGCCCAACCTACTATAGGGAACCTGCTTTTAACAGGGGGGTTGGACTCGATGATCTCCAAAGGTCCCTTCCAACCCCTGTGATTCTGTGAACTGCCAATACTGAGCAAACCAACCCCATGGCTTCTAGTTCTAGCCTCCACAATTACACACAGACCACTCCTACCAAAGACAAAAACAATTAAGACTTCCTTGACATTGCTTCATGATGTGTTTCAAATAAAATCTGGAACGTATCCAAAGGTAGTAAGAAAGGTTAGCATCTTTAAGTCACTCCTTGCCCTTTCTGCTTTGACAGTAAAGCTGTGCAGCTGTAGAGCTGCAAACTTTTAAGTGTGCTTGCTGTGATCTGCATTCAGACCATGGTGATCAATATCTCTGCTAGATAACTAGAAGGCAAAAAGATTTGCCCAATTCTTGTTGGTATTCTTGCTAAACTTAGGGTTCTGGTTGTGCACAGCGATACCACTACATATGCTAAGTAAACATGTTAACCATGTACAACAGGACCCAAGACACATTACAGCTAAAAAAAAAAAAGTCTAGGCAAAGCACCAGGTATAAGCTTGGGGCAAGCCACATCAACACAGCTGTGAATGAATTAGCAAGTTGTGTACCTGAAAGCAAAAGAAACAAGCTGTAAAGTGAAATAGTTATGAAAAAACTTGAGACTACTGCTCTAGAGTGATACTGAAGGGAAAATTCATAGGGCATATTGACACAGGTTCACTTGTTCTGCCTGTGGCCTTAAGTTAAGCCACACAGGTCTACAAAAGCTGGATCAATCAGCTTTATGAGCCTCTACAAATTTTGTCTGAATCAGTTTGCGGTTTGTAAAAAATTGTTAACCTTTTTTCCACAACAGACAGCGTTATCATCAGGAATAAGATCACAAGCATGAAACACAGGATATGTTGCTGTTAACTTAAAACACAAAGTTCCTATAATCACTCTGAAGTTGCTGGAGTGTTGTAACAAATTCACTTTCCTCTGGGGAAGAGGCCTGCTGCTAGAACAAGGAAGGAAAACAACAAATTAACTTTGACAAAGAGGTAGAAGTTGTAACTTCTACAAGATCAAGAACGGGAAAAAAATGCAAGAAGCATTTTCTCGGTGAGCTAGAAGATCACTTCAAGGAAACAGATGAGACTGAAGTCTTCTGTCAGCAGCTCAAGCACAAGGCCTGAAGACCATCTGTCTTTGCACAGAGAAATGGAGGAGTCACTATTTTAAGCACTGGCATGCAGCTGCCCTGACAGCTACACCAGAAGCAAAGCAAAGCCTGCCTGGTGCAGTGGTGTTCCCGATGCACACAGCATTAGGAACTTCTCCCTCCTTTGCAGCCACGTCTACAGGCAGCAAGGGGACCCAGTCAGTGCTTTCAAAGGGACTACAGGTCTCAAGACAACCTACAAGGAGGAAACTGTTCGCCCAGGGACTAATCTGAAGTGATCTGCTACAAACTGAGATTAAAAGGTGACCAAGGAGAACTCTCCTTCAGCAGAGAAGGATCACCGGGCAGGCTGCAAAGGACTGAGTTGACTGCATATGGCTGGAAGTAAAGCAAACAAAAAGGATGCTCAAATTCAAACAGCTCTAGCCAGGAAACCTCTCACCATGTACCCACAGAAGCCTTTACTGACTTATTTTTAATTTGTCCTGTCCCTGTACAGAGTCCTTACAGCATGATCCCTCCTCTGCCAGCTGTGGATTAAACACCTCCAGTGTATCACCTCCAACATTTTATTTTCTGTTGGGCAAATACGATGGGGTGCTGAAAAGACAGAGGGCTATGAAATTTTACAGTCAGGGAAATTACAAGCCAGAACTCTGCAGCACCTACCACGCAAGCTGACTTGCAAATTGATCTCATTTCAGACAAATTTCAGGGGACATTTAGGCTGTCAGCTTCTCAAGAACTTTGAGGTATTCATCTCTTTTTAAATCCCAACAGTATTTCTCTTTTCGTCTTCCTTTTTGTGTCATATTCCACCACCCTGAATCACCTTTAGGACCTTCTTGATGTCAAACCTGGCTGGTGCCCATGGACACCTCAGGCAGGTGAAATGGCTCAAGACACTAAGGGAATCAAACATTCCCTCTCGGAGCTGGGCCTCCAGGTTACCACTGCAGATCCACCATCCTCATGGCAGCTGACTGAGGAACCTCCCACATACAAGCTCCCTCACATGGCTACAGATCATGCTTTACTGTAAGGAAGTACAAGCCAAGTTATTTCCTGAGCCACTGGACTACACACACCTCCCAAAAGGTGCATAGGCCTCTCCATAACAGTCTGCAGGGAGTGCAGCCATGCAACGAATTGTGAGCACATATATTATTTCCAGCTTTTCCTATTATTTTGGTGTTATTCAGCAACCAGAATTGTACTAACAGAACGGGAGAAATAAGGAAAAAAAGAGCTACCCCCTTGTTTACCATGCCCACGAGGTAAGTTTATTACTTTTCCCGTATCCCTTCAGTCTAGTTGGTCCATCCTTAATGCTGCAATCATGTATCCTTCCTCTAAATGCAAGCATGACAGGACTCTCCAGCAAATTCATGGGGACCAGTCTCCAGGCTCCAGTCAAGAAAGCATCTAGGAGCTTGTCAGATCACAGGCGAGTATCTCTCCTGCGCTCTGATGCAGGCTGTATCCATAGCAGCAGGGCAGAGAAACAAAGAAAAGGAATGTGGCTGTAGAGCCATGAACCCTCATACGTTCTGCACATTGACCATTCTATTCACTGTTTTGACTCTGTTGATTTTTAGGACCATGTCTCAGGCTGGCAGCGCTCACTACAGGACAGCAAAACCCCCGGAGAACTGAAGCACCACACATGGTGGTGAGCTGCTGGAGCTCAGGTCTCACATCCAACCTCCATGCCTGGCTCTGTCTGGACAAGATCCTTCCCCTCTTTCCTCGGCATCTGACAAAGGGTTTGCTCCCAACCCACCTTGCATTCCTACCTCTCGCACTTCACACTCTAAGAATGAAGCTAAAACCCTCTCCCCATCCAGTTTTATGGCCCTCATTGGGGACTGTAAAACTGCAGGGCTGTATTTTCAACGGGGAGCCACTAGGTTTTATTACAATAAAAATAAATTAAAGCGAGAGGTCTAACTTGCTTTGCTACATACCACAGGGAAAAAAAAAAAAGATGGCACAAGAGCACTTTGAATAAACATAAGCAACTAAAATTAACCACTAGAGCAATCTTACTGCAAGTTGCCTTTGCCAGTCTTTACCACTGCTAACCCAAACTGAACTTGAGTCCATCCATTGAGTCCAGAACTTCAGTCCTTCCAACAAAACACGTCCTGTAATTCCTCCTTTCACAAGCTTATTGATATGGTTAACAAAGATAATTTGTGAAGTTTGTAGAAGAACTGTAAGAAATAAGTAAAGGGGAGATGATGTTTAATAAAATAGAACTATTTTTCCACCTTAAAAGCTGATATTTAAGAAAACTGGGATTGTGCAAAGGCTTTTCCTTCCTAAATCTCACATTACACTCTCACCTAAAATTCCGGACTGTAATACATCCATGCTATCAGTCGCCAGCTCTAACACCCTCTATATTAGCTAACTATGATGTTTATAAAATTACTTGCATAATCTACTGCAAGTCTGCTGGATGGGGGAAGAACACACTGTCAGAGACGAAGGACCACCTTTTAATACAGTCCAAAGGACTTTAGTCTGGTGAGAAAGTTGAAATGAAAGGGAGAAAGGAGGAAAGGAAGCAGGCTTCACTGGAACAACAACTGGAAGACGCACTGCCCAGACATGCCAGGCTCTAAATAAATCACTCCAAGAACAAACTTGCACTTCAGCACCTTCAGACCAATGGAGAAGATCAGGGCACACCTGGACCACCGTGAGCTTCTGGGTTCACTCCACAATGAAGAACCCATGCTCCACGAGAGAACTTTGGAAGGAGCAACCCAAATAAGATTAATTCACTACTGTAATTCAGTGCATCATTGATCAGCAAGCACATGAGAAATCATGTCGGGGTTAATACATATTCTTAGAAATATTATGTGTGCCACAGCTATGATGATGACCTTTTGCTGGGAATTAAAATAAACAACCAACAATGAACTGCACGAGTAAAAGAATGAATACCAGATGGTTTTATTTTTAAAACTCATACAATTAAGTCCATGCAAAGTTTGTAATAGACATTCATGTAGTTTGGAATAAGTGCAACCTCTTTCCTTGCTGCTGTGTCGCATTTTCATACAACATTACATTTTTACTAGTGTTTTATTGAAAAAAAAAGATGTCTACAAAAGGATGAACATAAACAAGGAGAATTTAACAACAGGCACTGTATATGGACAGACCTTCCATTTCACTGTATGTGAAAGAACAAAGTGGCAAGAAAACAAGATACATCTTTGTATCCCCGCTTCCAGCAGCAGTGTCCAATTTGTGTCTACAGACATGGTGTATTTGGAATCTAAAATCCTCAAGTTACCATGGCAATGCAGTTACTGATTTGTGAGAAAATGCATGTTTCACTTTTGTTTCTTTCCAGTCTCCATTGAAAATTACGGGAGGAAATATAGGGTACAGTACTCAAGACCACACCTCTTGCAAAAAGTAAAGGAATAGATTTCAAAACACAGGTAACATATAGCATACAAGTTTTACAAGAAAGTCACTTTAACACCAAGGCTCTTACTTGTGTTTTATAGGCTTCCAAACCCTGTGTCACGGGCCGTAACAGAGTCAGAGCTATTTCTTAGCCTTCCTACTTCAGAACTGATCCTGCAGTCACTCAAGCCAAGAGCAAACCTCCAGCCTGCTGAAACAACACGCCCCCTCTGCCAGTTCTGCTATGTGGTAGCTTGCCCAAGGGAACAGCAGAAAGACACAGAAAGGATACAGTAAATAAATAAACAGCCTAACGTTTTCCACCCTTTAACAAGGGCGTTTCCCTACCTACTTCTTTTTATTTTATTTTTTTCCTAGTTAAAATCACATACCTTGAATGCTTGGCCTTCCTAAGGTAGCTAGCTCACTGCTTACCCGTCTTTTTATCAAAGAAGTCACCTCTCGTTTCAGCTGAGCTCAGTTCCATTTCATGTGTCCAGGTTCTCCTCCCTGTCCTTACGTAAGATAAAGAATTAGCTCCCTCTGGCATTTATTGCTATTATATGCAGCACGTAGGCCATTCTGCACACAGCTCTCAGCAACATATGTTGGTGTAATCGAGTGTCAAGCACCAGAAACACCCTTCTTTTTATGAAAACAGACTCAAGAAACTACTAAGACCAGGTCATGTCAAGGTAATTATACTTAATAATTTAACTACCCTAGTAGCCCCAAAGAGAGCCTTCAGCCCTCTGCAAAGCTGAGCAGAGTAGAAAAGCAAAGTTCGTGTGTAAAGCTTCCCTGAAAAAAATACAATCTATTAGACAAATTACTGGGACTGCCACATTAAAGTATTTCCAGTAGTGTGTTTCACTGAAGCAAACAAACATGAAAACCTCAATTATTGAGCTCTGTAGAACCACTATGCTACACTTAATGTCCCCTAACCCTCTCTCCAAAAGGCCCTACAGCATGTAAAGACTACTGGACACAGGTGGGTACAAATACCCACTACAAGCAAAAGCTGTTTCTTTTTATGCTATTCTGCATGCAGTCATGGAATCAAACCGACTCTCATCCACTGTGCTGCTACTAGAAGTCAAATTCTTGTTCAGATGGTATTAGACTCTGGGAGAAAATATATCTGGTATGATTATAGTAGCAAACAGTGAGTCAGGATTTGCTGGTGCTATTTGTGGCTCTACCAGTAACCCATTATGAGCCTATAGCCAAATCACTTAAGGGAGCATTTGCAGAGTGGGGCTCATCACTACGTTATTTTACAAGCTCTGACTAGAAAAGGGTGGGAAGGCCTGTGGTTGAGAGAATGTTTTCTCTTTTGTCCATACTGTTCTTCCATTTCATAGAAAGTCTTTTATAAACGGTTTGACTGACGTGCCAAAATCTAAATATTTTTAATATGCCAGGTTTAGGCTCTCCATTCAATTGGCTGTCTACTCTTCCTCAAAATTAACTGTTCCTTCTCTTGAACCTTAACTCTTAAAGCTTCAGGACCAGTTTAATGGCTTTGCATTGATTTTTAACCTGCATATCTTCACTCTTAGGCTGCCTTTAAATAACTAGTCCTCTAAAATGGTAAGTACCCTCATACACAACCTAAGCAAATAGCAAGAGGTCTTGTGTTTGACTGGTGCTGTAGATTGAAGTTTCCTATAGCTATACATATGTATATATACATAATTATTACTAGTTTTAGACTGGAAAATCAGTTCTCTTAGGAGAATTGATTTTCCAGTCTAAAACTAGTAATAATTATGCTTGTTATTTTGGGACTTACCGTCATCCTAAAAAGGAACAGATTTCTTTCCAAATACCCTGAAATTTGACTATTTAAATGCATCAAGAGACGGAAAGCCCACACAGAGGTTGTTCAATTTCCACTCTTTTACCTTAAAAATAAAAGCTAATGGAAAAAGAGAGATTTAAGTAAGACTGCAGTACTTCCTACTCAGAGACAGATGAGGAACTAGGGAAGAACAAACAAAAGCCAACACTCTTTCCTTCCCCACTGGGCCAAGGAAGGTTTCAAACCACCCAATACAACCTGTATACAACTGCTGCGGGATGCAGCGGACCAGCAACCCGAATTACGTCATGTAATCACCGGCATGAAGCTCGCTGTAAGGACATTCGTCCTCTCACAGTGGTTTAACATGAGGAGCCATTTAGCACCTGATACATGACTGAGGATTAATTTTTTGCAGGGTCAGCATTTGGAGGCCAGGAAACTGGCTTCTACACAGATAAAAGCGAAGGAGCTGCGAGCCAGAGACCTCACACTGGCCGGTTTCAGCAAGCAGCATCACATCAGCAGCATAAAAGCAACAGAAGAATCTCTTAGATGGCAGAGGCAGGCAGGTCTGTCACTGTCATGGTTACAATTTATCCCAGTTGTCAATGGAATAAATAGCCTGGCATTTGTGCCGTCTGATTCAAGGATCAGTGTAACCTGAAGACCCTTCTTACTCCACCACGGGGTCCTGGCTCTCTAGTTACATAAAGGACATCCCCACCACTGCTGCTACTCAACTTACCTCCAGTAACATCTAACAAAGAGCAGAACAAAGGCATCACCTCTGCAGAAACACACAGAGACCAACGACAAAAATCACACACACATAAAAACAACAAAAAAATAAACAACCAACCAAAAAAAAAAAACACAGAAACACCTCAGACCTGAAATCCAACCACAGAAATATGCCCAAAGTATTTCTGCTGCCCTTCATCCCTAGCAGCTGCTAAACACCATTCCAGAACAACGAGAGGCCCTTTCACTCCGCTGAGTCATATGCTATCTGTTTATTAATTCTGATACAAAAAACAGCTCTTTTACACGACAGGAAAAGCAGTGAAAGGAGAAGATATATATTTTTTAAAGTTCCATGAGCTTCTCCGAACAGCAGGCTGGTCTCTGGAGCAGAGGTCGGGCCTGG
>CM021729.1:61988925-62036646 GCA_011074415.1 Stictonetta naevosa | reverse complement strand
GTTGTGCTGTGCCGGCTGCGCAGGGAGGGTGGGAGGGAGGGAGGACTGTGAGAGGGGAGCCGCGGTCCGCCTGAACCCTGGCCCGGCCCGGCCCGGCCCGGCCCAGCCCGCCGCCGCGTCCTCCTCCTCCTCCTCCTCCTCCTCCTCCTTCTCCTCCTCTTTCTCCTCCTCCTCCTTTTCTTCCTCTTCCTCCTCCTCCTCCTCTTCCTCCTCCCCGCGGCTCTCCCCACGAGGGGCAGCCGGCCCCCGCAGCCCCCGCCCTCCCGCTTTATATTTAGAAAGAGCTGAGCCATCGTCCCCGCCTCCCCCCCCGCCGCCGCACTGACCCGAGTCCATGCTGACCTCCATGCCGGCGCGGGCACACGGCTAGCGGAGGAGGAGGAAGAAGAGCAGGAGGAGGAAGAGGAGGAGGAGGAGGAGGAAAAGGAGGAGGAGGAGGGACGGCGGAGCCTCGCCTCCCCCTAGCTGTGGCCGCGGCTCCTGCACGGCCGGGGGCTGGGCTGCGCCCCCCCGGCTCCGCCCAGGGCCGGGCTGCCCCCACCGGTTGGGATTTCCGAGACAAATCCCGAGTTATCTCTGCCTGGATTTCGCTCGAAAATTCATTCAGAGTGAAACTGGTGGAGGGTTGGAAGAGACCTCCAAGACCATCAGGCTCAACCATCACCCTGCCACCAATGTCACCCACTATACCACGTCCCTAAGCACCAAATGCCCCTAGAGTCTGTATCATGATGAGCAGGGGATGCTGAGGTACCTCCCCAACAGAAGAGGAGATTCCTTGGCTAGGTTTGGAATGATAGCGGTAAAAGAAGATGAACTCGCAGACAAGGGATAACACGCTCAAATACCACCCTGATAGGATTTTGAGTAGAGGAACAATACACCAATAAAAAGTGACATTCAAAGTGAAGTTTCTATTCATTCTGATTTGGAAAGGGAACGTTAATTTGTTTGGCTGGGCTATGGGTGAGGAGAAAGTTGGGTTCGAGGGTGAAATTCTTCCCTCAGAGAGTGAGGCGGTGGCACAGACTGCCCAGAGGAGCTGTGGCTGCCCCATCCCTGAATCGCCGGGGGCCATGCTGGAGGGGGCTTTGGGCACTCCGGCCTGCTGGGAGGTGACAGGGGGTCTCTAATTAGTGCTCATAATTAGGGGTGGCAATTATCTGTGCGCCCAGGGCCCCGCCCTGCCACCCGGAGAGCGCAGGCGCGGCCCCGGCCCCGGCCGTGGCGGCGCTGCGAGATGGCGGCGGCGGGCGGCGGGCGGCGCTGGCTGCTGTGCCTGTGGCTGTCGGCGGCGCTGCTGCCGCGGGCTGCTCGGGGCCTGACCGAGGGCCTCTACTGCGGCCGCCGCGTGTGCTACGAGGTGCTGGGCGTCAGCCGGCAGGCCAGCAAGGCCGAGATCGCCCGCGCCTACCGGCAGCTGGCCCGCAAGTACCACCCCGACCGCTACCGCGGTGAGCCGGACGGAGTGGGGGGCGGCCCGCAGGCGGCCCACGAGAAGTTCCTGCTGATCGCCACCGCCTACGAGACCCTCAAGGTGAGAGGTGAGCGGGGCCGCCCGCGGTCAGGGGCTCCCTGCGGGGAGCCCTGTCGGGTATCGCTGTCACTGTCGGGTGGTGGAACGAAGCGGGGAGGAGAGCCGTGGCTTGGAAGTGCCAAGAGATGCACGGTGCCCTCCACACTGCTCTTCAACATCCTCTCATCCAGACCCGAAGCACCCATCAACTAATTGGGGGTCACTCCGACTTCGCTAGCTCACAGCATGAGGCTCCCGCAGGTCTCCGTTCTCTCATTGGAAGGGGGAAATTTGGTCCCACACGCCTGTAGAGGGACAGGGGAAATCAGATCTTTGGGTCCCACATTCCCGTGTTCTGCAGCAGATTGTGCGGAATCAGTTTTGTGTTCCTTTGTGTGGGCTCAGCCAGCTTGCTTCCCACCAGCCATGAGGGAGGAAGAAAAAAACACACCAAAACCTTCTTCGATAGCCAGCCCAAGAGTGTGGGGAAGTCTGAGTGCTCTTGAATAGCCCTTTGGATTCAAAATAAACAGACTAGAATGTATTGTAAAAGCACATCTTTTTTTTTTTTCTTTTTTTTTTTTTCAAAAAAGTAACAGTAGTCGTTGAATTGACTAGTAGCTGGGACTGTAAGGAAAGCAAAAAAATCCATGGCTTGGGTAAAATATGACCAAGGATTGGAAGAAAGAAATCTGTATGTGTTTTAAGGTTGATGGGGGGAAAAAAAAAAAGATCTGGAACTCTTCCTGGGTAGAAAAGGGATGCAGTTGAGACTGACAAAATTAAATTTCTCATCTCTTTATTACATGGGCGAAAATGGGAAAAAATTCAAGAAAATGAGAACAATGAGGTTTTGGAATGGTCTCGCAGTGGATAGAGTTTACAGCCCTGTAAACTAATTCTAAAAGATCTGAAAAACAGTAGTCTTAGAGGTTTGTTCATTTGTAAATCTCTTCCTGAGCAATACTTATCAACTCTAGTCCATCTGGACTTCTGATTCAGAAAATAACTCATTTTGTGAATTTCAGTTGCCTGTCTTTATTTCACTATTAAATGAAGTCTTCCTATAGTGTGTACTATGTATTTAAGACTCTGTGTATCAGGTGTGGGGGGGTTGATGAGTGTAAGAACAGATCAATTTAGTGTATAAGAGCAGGACCAAAGATTTTCCTCTGTGCTTCATAGTCAGTCAGGTTATTGCAAGTTTTTTAACAAAGTGGTCATTCATGAGCTGTAAAACACAAATGCAACAGAGTAAGTGAAAACAGGCTTCTGAACGTTTCATATTTTTCATCCCTCATCCTACAGGATGAAGAAACACGGAAAGATTATGACTACATGTTGGATCATCCTGAAGAGTACTACAGGCACTATTATCACTACTACAGCAGGAGATTGGCCCCTAAAGTAGATGTCAGAATCGTGATTCTGGTTACGGTGTGCGCCATCTCTGTGTTTCAGGTAAAATTTCATGTTTATGTGACAATGCTCAGTGAATTTCTGAACAGCAAGGAGGTCTTTTTTTTATCTGCTGTGGTAAACTGCTGCATGGTGTCCATAACAAATTTGAAGTCAGGATGTACTGAGAAGATTTTGACTGCACTTGGTACCTTGGACAAAAGCACAGATGGTGTGATTAGTGATTGGTTTCCTGTAACAGAAGAATATTTCATACAGACAAGCACAGCTCTCCCAAAGAAGTTTCTTAGTTTTTCGTGGCAGGCTGATAACAGTCTGTTCCTGAGCACAGACGGGAGTAGTGCTCTAGATAAGCATGCGTCAGTTTTTCAAGCTTCACTTTTTTTTTTTTTTTTTAAGAACACAAACTACTTGCAAATTAAATTAAAGGAACTCAGATAGCAGTACTAAACATCAGGAGTGTGATTTACTAACATGCATATCTTATATTGTAGTTTATCTTAAAAAGCAGTTCAGTGAAGTTTTCTTCAGACAGTGGTAGTTCCAAGTTCAAGAAAACAGTCTCTGTTTTAGATGAGAATACTTGTGCTCTTGCTGACAATTACTTACTGGAAGGAGGTATATAACTTTTTGCTTTAACATCCATTAGATTATTAGTTCAAAAATTCCTTTAAAAAAAAAAAAACAACACAAAACCAAAAAAGGTGATATCTAGGAGGTAAAAGTACAGCTTAATCTGTGGTACAGATAACTCTTTTTAGTTGGATATTGCAAGGTAAAACAAAAATATGTTGATCAGGATTTGAGAGCTTGGAATAATAAATTCCAGTGGCATACAGAGCCAAATACTGAATTTCTCATCAGACTTGATTTTAAACGCAGTGTTCCATTTTAGCTGTTATTTTGGCTATAAGTGGAGACAATCACTTTGCCTGCAGTCCAGCTTCCAGATGATTAAATACAAGTTTACAGAGAATTAGCAAACTGATTTACCTTTCTCTTGCTTTCTGGTGTTTCTCTTTCTTTGCCTTTGATACAATTATATAGTGTGTACCTGGGTGCCCTTTTGTCTTCACAAGTGGGTGTGCTGCCTGTGTAAAAATTCAGCACAATATGTCACACTCACTCCAGCCATTGTTCTTTTTTTTTTTTTTTTTTTTCTCCAGTTGAAATTCAGAGGGTAACTGGAGATTAGAGTAGGGTATTGTATCTTGTAAAGTCAATCCTGTCAGACTAATGAGATTGTGGCATACTTAAGCCACATTTAATTAACTATGTAAAGTGTGTAATAATTTTATAATGAAATGTGTGTCTACCAGCTACTTTATTTATAAAGCTGAGGGGACTTATGAGAACAGTCCAAAGCCTAAGAGAAGCTTCACGTACGGCAATGTGAGATAATCATCTTCCCATGAACAAACATGAGTTGAACAGTGCCTTTACCCTCTGCTTGTCCTTCTTCATCACTGTGTGTTGCTGTGTATACTGCTCACACAGCAATATAAATACATACTGCTGTTTCCCAGGTGCCTTATCACATTTGGATGAATAATTACAGCTTCTTTAATATTGTAGAAGTTGTGCTGTTACTTTCAGTTTTTACCCTTGCTATAATAAAATAATAGTTAAAGGTATATGACAGCATTATTTTGTTTTTCCTGGCAAAGCTCTAAGTAGAAATGTGTCTGTATAAAAACATGGTGGTTTTCTTCTTTGTTTGTTTGTTTTGCTTTTTGTTTGTTTTGGTTCTGGTTTTAGTTTTTAACTTTTACTGTTGTTAAATTACAGTTCTTCAGCTGGTGGAGTAGTTACAATGAAGCTATCAACTACCTAGCTACAGTGCCAAAATACCGTATACAAGCTACTGAGATTGCCAGGCAACAAGGTTTACTCAATAAGACTAGAGAAAAAGGCAAGAACAGGCGGTCTAAAGAAGAAATCCGTGAAGAAGAGGAAGAAATCATCAAAGACATTATTAAAAATAAAATAGATATAAAAGGCGGTTACCAGAAGCCCAAGATATATGATATCCTTCTATTTCAGATCCTTCTTGCTCCCTTTTACTTGTGCAAATACATAATTTGGTACTGTTGGTGGATTTATTGTTTCACTATTAAAGGGCAAGAATACGGTGCGGAGGAGAAGCTGTATATCATACGAAGATACATGAAAATGTCTCAGTCTCAGTTTGACAGCCTGGAAGACCATCAAAAAGAGACCTTTCTCGAACGGCAGCTGTGGATACGAGAAAACTATGAGGTGGGTAGCTGTGGTGGAAAAGCTAATGTTGGTTATCCAGCGTTCACAGAGTAAGAGCAGGTGTTTTTTGAAGGTATTTGGCACAGTGACGTGGGAAGCACTGCTTCAATTCTACATATTGCTGTCTGAATTGAAAGCTGTTAGAGAATCACTTTATGCACTTTCTTCATCTTCTTATGCTTATGTGCTGATAGACAGCATCTCCTGAACAGGCCCATGGAGGTAAGAAGGGATTTCTTGGTCAGGAATCATCTACCTGTGATTGTTAAGGAATCTGTGGATACAAAAAGTAATTGTATCTGATGACAGGCTGTCCTGTAAAAATGTAGTGTAACATAGTTGTTACAGTAGGTTGAAGATCATGGGTTCTCCAAACAATGATAATTTTGTAATGAGGATTACCCGGACGAC
Organism: Stictonetta naevosa; assembly: GCA_011074415.1. Taxonomy (NCBI): domain Eukaryota; kingdom Metazoa; phylum Chordata; class Aves; order Anseriformes; family Anatidae; genus Stictonetta; species Stictonetta naevosa. The sequence goes on along the minus strand of CM021729.1, from coordinate 62,031,041 downwards.
CTGAAACTCCTATTTTATTAGTCTCCTTAGCCATTAATTTGTGGCTTGTTTTAGCTGATAAAAGCTGACAGTTGATAACTGTCCCTTGATAGTTCTTTTGCCTTCAGCAAGTCTGGGGCTGTTCTTTTTGTGCTGTGTCCTACTCGACTGAAAATTGGCTACTAAATACTGGGCACAACTGCTACTCTTGCCAGGGATAGCCAGTTAATAAACAGCCAGTGTGTAATTTTTCTTAAGTTTTCTGTGAGATTAGTGAAGGAACATGAGCCACAGGATGAAATTTGCAATACAGACATCTTGGGATGCCAAGAGGTGGGAGAACTGACAAAATGCTCTTATTGTATCAAAGATCATCTGTGGGCCATCTGGGGGGGGGGAGGTTTCCAGGAGAGAAATGGAGAAGAGGAACTTGGCCTGCTTAAAAGGGGGTGATGCTGCAGCTCTGCTTGTTTTGAGAAAAGATGGCAGAACTGCCTTTGTTGCTGGTGGTGCACACCAAAGATAAGAGAATACTTCCCTAAAAACAGTCAGAGCTGGATCAATTTAGAAACCTGAAGAGGAAAATACATTAACTTCAATTTTAGTAAGGAAAGGATTAGCCAACAGGTTAGCCATACATGTTGAATTAAGGTGGCATGAAAACAATTTGGAAGTCCAAAGAGCTGGTAATGTTAGTAGTCAAAGCAGATGGCATAAGTAAAATGCACGACAGGATGGATATTCCATGGCAGAAAAACCTTGCATGCTGTTTCTAACTGGTATTGTTCTATTTGCTGAATATAAAAAAAAAAAAGCTGTATTTGCCAGGCGTGAAGTCTGCTTAGCCCAAAGTCATCTGTGGTGGCCAGCAGCTGATAATTAGTGAAGAATACAAGTAAGCTACACTTACATAGCAATATTTATTCAGTGCAATACAGAGTCTTGCAGCATCTTAAACAGGAAATGGTGTCTTTGTTGGTAATGACTTTAATTAGTTTTTTTAATAAACATGTCTAGTCACTTTGGGAATGTATTAAAACCGTCAGTGACTACAGAACCATCTGGTTGTGAGTTCAGCAGGAAGTGCAGAGGATAGCTCTTGTTTAAGTCACCCAGACACCTACTGATTGTTATTTTCTTGGAAATAGAGTTTAATTGTGACTTGTTCCATTTTGTCATGGTAGCTGTGCTCCTCTGTACTACTACTATATCCTTACTTGAAACTCAGTCATGTCTTTTCTAGGCTGAAAAATATGCTTTGCTGTTTCTCACAATAAGAAACACTGAAGTATCTACTACTTTGATCACTGAGGTTGCCTATCTGCATATTGTGTAGTTTTTCCAGTGTCCTTCGAAGAATGACTGAGGATTCAATATATTGCCATACCATGGAGCTAAATAAAAATGTTTTATTTCCTCTATTACTTTCCTAGTAATATTTAAAGCGTGTATTATCCCTAAAACTTGAGCTAGTGTATCTATAAACCTATATATTATATAAACCTAGAATATTTTTAAATCTTGTTGATGCTTGCTTAGAATTTTAAATGTAATTTCCTTACTGGAAGAATTCAGATGACATAAACCTATATGGTGGTGAGAGATACACTGTCTATCTACATAAATGGCCTTCCAGAATAAAAATGTTGATACTGTGCTTTTTTAAGTTACATTACTTTCATTGAATTCAGCAATTATACCATTTCTGGCCATATTGTAGTTACTTGCCAGTTGGCACTACTGATACTTAATGTAGATATATTGACTTAGTTGAAAATTAAACGAGGAACAAAAAGATCCACTGCAGCGTAGCTGAAGGTGACCAGTCCTCTGTCTACAGAATAACTTCAAAATAATATGAAAACAACTGAAGTGAGAAGCTAAACTGCATTGAATGGTATGTGTGCTGAATAAGGACTCAAAATTTAGCTTTCTGAGTATGAGCAGTTCTTTACTTTTATTGTATTGACTGCATGAGCAAAAAAGTATAGTTGCTTGCAGCACACCATCTTGTAATGATGTAGTTTTGCTGTCAGCAAAAATTCAAAGCGTTTCAACTACAGCTCAAAAGCTACTTGGTTGAAGGCTCTTACTCTGTATGTTAGTCAAGGTCTTCTGCTATGTTGCAATTTGATTTTCTTTACAATCAGTAACTTGACAGATGGTTGAATTGCTAACACTTACACACACACACCACCACCTCCCTTACCCCCTGCTTTGGATTCACTTAAGCTGTTTCTTCAGCCTCATTTAATTTTTTTTTTTGTCTATCAGGTCTATAAACAAGAACAAGAGGAGGAGTTAAAGAAGAAGATGGCCTTGGATCCCCGATGGAAGAGGTATCGGAGGTGGATGAGAAATGAAGGACCTGGAAGACTGACTTTTATTGATGACTAAAAGTTGCTGAACAAAATGAGTGCTAATGTCAACAGTGATCTGCAAGACTTTTCACTACATCATTCAGAGTTTTATCTGCTGTGGCTCAGCAGTGATCTAAAACTCAGGAATTACTAAGTCAGGCTGAAAAATAATACAGGTTTACCGTTTTTATAAGTCAGACTTATTAAACAGGCTTAGCTCAATGTATATATCTGACATACATGGGGATCTTAATGTGGAATTCATTATTTCAAATAATGTATTTTCTCGAAATATTTCCTACTCATGATCGATGGAATCATAACTTTCTGAAAACCGTTTCTAGATCTGTCTTTGAAAGTCTGTTTTCCTTTTTAAAATGAAGGGTTCCTGCAAGTGGACACTGGAAATTTGGAAATGCTTACAAAGGACTCTGCAGCAAGGGCCATTTCCTGCTTTCCTGTCTTTCCAACTACTTTTCAACTTAATTTCTGAAATGCCAAAATGTTTTTTGAGGTAGACAATATGGGGATTATACTGGACTACTACTTTTGCTATTCCCGCTCCAATTGGAAATGAATTTTATTCTTTGTGGGAATAAATGATGCATGACTGATCACCGTTTTGGTGCAAAAAAGCCTTAATTCTTTGTTCTACAGAGTGGTTCATGAAATAGCATACTTAAATCTCTTACGTTTGGTTTTTAATCTTGTACGCTGGACTGTACCTAGCTGCTCAGAACAAGCATATCAGTGAATATTAGTCTACTAAATGTGATACTTCTTTCACCAAAGTATTGGTAAAGGGAAAATGACCCTTTTGTTTAAAAGGGCAATCTTGATGCCTTATGTAAATAAAAGTTTATATAATATACATCCTGAATTTGTTTTAAATTCTAAATCTAAAGGTTTTTTTATGCTTATCCCTTCTGATTCTTCTGATCAGAGTACGTACAACACAACAGAACCTTCTGGTTTCATCCGTAATTCTGGCCAGGTCAGAGTTTCCACAATTTATGATTTCCATATTTCTGTTTAGGACTTTTATGGGGGGACTGTATCTAGATTGGGGTGCTTCTGTCTCTTCTCACATCTGTAAAGATCTGCATCTGTACAGACAGTTTCTGGGGGAGACTCTATTAAATTCTCTGTTTTTAAAGCATGTAATAGCTAGAAGTTCTGAAATGCTTATATTAATTTTTGAAGTAAGGCGTTTATGATACTGCAAAAGTGACCTATCATAGAATCATCTATGTTGGAAAAGACCTTTAAGTCCAATCATCAGCCTTACCTGCTGAGTCCCACCACTAAACCATGTTCCTTAGAGCCAAATCTACGTGTCTTTGAATACCTCCAGGGATGGTGACTCAACTACTTCCCTGAGCAATCTGTTTCAATGCTTGTAGAAATTCTTCCTAATGTCCAATCTAAATGTTTTGTGGTGCACCTTGTATCTGATTCCGTGAGTCCTATTCCTTGCTGCCTGAGAAAAGAGAGGTATGTCCTCACTACAGCTTCCTTTCAGGTAGTAGTTGTAGAAAGCAATGAGGTCTCCCCTTAGCCACAGTTTCTAGTCCCTTCACCAGCTTTGTAGCCCTTCTCTGGACACACTCCAGGGCCTCGATGTCCTTCCTGTAGTGAGGGACCCAAAGCTGAACACAGCACTCGAGGTGCGGCCTCACCAGAGCAGAGTACAGGGGGATGATCACCTCCCTGTCCCTGCTGGCTGCACTATTCCTGATACAAGCCAGGATGCTGTTGGCCTTCTTGGCCACCTGGGCACACTGCTGGCTTGCATTCAGCCAGCTGTCAATCAGCACGCCCAGGTCCTTTTCTGCTGGGCAACTTTCCAGCCACTCTTCCCTGAGCCTGTATTACTGCATGGGGTTGCTGTGACTCCAGTGCAGCACCCAGCACTTAGCTGACACCCTGCTGAATACCGTGGGGTTGGACTTGGACCATCAATGGAGCCTGTCCAGGTCTCTCTGCAGAGCCTTCCTACCCTCGAGCAGGTCAACACTCCCACCTTGCTTTGTGTCATATGCAAACTTACTCAGTTGTCCTCTATCGTTCTTTGAGGAACAGCTTCAGTTCTCTATGCTTCTCTTGCTAGTTTAGCTTTCAATAGCTCTTGGAAAGTGATCTCAGTTTTCTGTTTGAAATAATTGAAATAAATTCAAAGATATGTTGGAAGTATTATACTGAAGGGCTAACTTCTGTGGGCTTTTCTAAAATTCAGGAGGAGCTGCTAGATTTGTTATTAATCTCTGCTGCTGTGTAGTGCTGCTATAAACTTAATTCACTCTGTATTTAAAGGTCAAATCAGATCTAAAACTTGTTAAAGAAAGTATCTAGAATAAGTTGTGTTTATTTTCATGAAGTAATCTTACAGACCTGGTCTGGTGGGAGGTGTCCCTGCCCATGGCAGGGGGTTGGAACTGGGTGATCCTCAAGGTCCCTTCCAACCAAACCATCCTGTGATTCTGTGACCTTGTAGTGATGATCCAGGGACACCGCAAATACGTTTGTGAAGAGAGACACCTTCACAGCACGGGTGTATTGCTTCTTCCACCAAAACACATTCTCCAGCAAGAACAGAGGGGGGGAAAACAGAAGTTTCTGTGACAAATGTGAAGGGAATAAGGGTAAGAATGAATAAAACAGTGTTGCTTACTAAGTAGGCCTGTTGTAACTACAAATTAGGTAGGGCAGTAATATCTAGAAAAGCAGCAGAGAAGTGCATGCAAGAGTATCTGTATCTGTGGCCAGAGTTTCATGGGCTAACAGCTGAAAGCTCTGCCGCTCTGGCCAGTGCCTCATTTTGTACCGTCCTTCCCCTCCTGAGTCTGTGTGATAAGCTGGGTTGTACAAACAAGCAGGCAAGACCCAAACCACGCATCTGTCTTCCCCTTTTGTTAGGTTAGTTTTTATCAGGATTAGTTTCCTGACCTGACTCTAGCAAGAAATGGGTGCAATAGAGGGGCAGTCCATGGGGAGCACAGAGCTGTGTCTTGCAGCAGAAGCAATGCCTTGTCTTTGTAAAACAATGGCCTGATAGCAGGTGCAGAAGGTAAAATCAGCATCTCTGGGTGGAAATGAGCCATTCTACAGCCTTGACTCTGAGTTTCCACTTTTCCCTACACACAAGCCCCTTGAAAATACCCAGACATAGGCATAAGCTCATGGGCTGCAAGGGAGAGTTTGCTGGGCTATGCTGCAGTCATAGAAGGCTAGGAAAAACAAGTGTTTGTCCCAAAGCTGTCAGCTTGCCATGGATAGCTTTTGGTTGAGAGCATCAACCAAATGCCTCTTGAACACTGACAGGCTTGGGGCACCAACCAACCCTCCAGGGAGCCTGTTCCAGTGCCTGACCACCCTCATGGTGAAGAAATCTCCCCTTGCCCAGCCTGAGCCTCTGCTGGCCCATCAGTGACCAGGGAGCAGAGACTGGCATAATGGGATCTTGAAGAAGAAACACCTCACCTCATATCTCCCATAAACCTTTTTTTTTTTTTTTTTTTTTTTCCCTGAAGAACTATGTGTGGTTTATAGCATATATGTCCTTATATAGATATATAAGGTAAAATGGTTATATATATATATACATTATATATAAGGTAAAATGTGCATTTGCTCAATATGCAAGAGATATTCAGAGTCAAGGTCTTTCACAGTCATGCCAAGCCTTCCAAATGACAGCACCGAGGCTTTGCCTGATGCTGCAGGACCGCGGAGCCTGGGGATGCTCAGTGCCGGAGGGACCAGACTTAGGTCAGGGCTGGATGTTCCTGTGTCCATCGGGTGTCACCTTCCCGTGCCGCTTCCACCGGGCTACAACACCCCCAAAAAACAATGAAAAATGAAATTAAGATGACTTTTGGCGTCTCCACCAAGCCGGCGGCCACCAGCTGGGGCTCTCCAACCGGGGGCGGAGCGGCCCCGGCCGCGGCCCCTCCTCGGGGCGGCTCCCGCGGAGCCTGGCAGGGCCGATCCGGGTGGATCAGAGCTGATCCGAGCCGTGCCGAGCCGTGCTGAGCGGATCCGAGCTGTGCCGAGCCGTCCTCACCCCCCGCGGCATGTCGTCTGCCGGCAGCCTGAGCAGCATGCAGCGCCTGGTGGAGCAGCTGAAGCTGGAGGCTGCCGTGGAGAGGATCAAGGTGAGCCCGGCAGGGGTGTCCGGAGGGGGCCCTGGGGGGGCCCTGAGACCCCCTGAGACCCCTCCCCGGCTCTTGGGGACCCGGGGTGCCCCGGTTGGGTGTAGGGGGGCGCCTAGCCCCCAGCCCCGATACCGGCCACCCTCCGGAGCAGCCGCGGTGGATAACGGAGCAGCTCCTCGTTAATTCTCCGCCAGACATCGCGGACAGCTCCTCCCCGCGAGGCTACGACATATCGCGACAGGCGGGGGTCGCTGCACCGCCTGCTGGGGAGCCGTGCATGGCAGAGCCTGCTCCTGCCCGCACGCTCCCAGACAAAGACGGGAAGCCCTAGGGATTATTATTTTTTTTGTTGTTGTTTGTTTGTTAGTTTGTTTAATTTTCCCACCCAAACGCACCCGAGCAGCCCCGCCGAGGTCCTCGGCAGGTGGAGGGGCACGCAGCCCACCGCGGTGATGCTCCCCTGGGCAGGCCCGCATGAAATCCAGCACAGGCTGTGGAAGTGGCAAAGGTGAAATTAATGTGCATCCTCGGCTTCCCTCCTCTCCCACCGCCCCGTGCATTCGCCATTTTTCTCCAGCCGGTTGCAGAGAGCCGGCTTCCTCGGGCCGGGGCCGCGGGAACTTGGCCGGTGGGTTTACAGATGGTTTATCGTGTCTTTTCTCAGCGCTGCTCCCCTGGGCTGGTGAAAATCCAGAGTGCCTATTGCAAGGTGGGACCGCTGTGGGTTTTGGACATCGTCCTGATGGATTTATTCGTGCTACTAAATTTTATTAGGGAACACTGAGCTGGCAGGTGCTTGATGCACTAAGAGAGCGTGGCTTATTGTTGCAGCGATGTGCAGGAATCCATGAGAAGTGACACAATGCTGAATAGAAACGCAATCTTTCTGTGGCAAGAGGGGTATTGTCCCAGCCAGAAATGACTGACTGAACACTTGTGTTGCTTTACACCACAAGCAATAGCCTCTGTCTCTGTTGCTGCTTCTTTTGACAACCCCCCTGCCTTGAGGGGATCAGACAGTTTGTACTTTATCCGGGATTACTCTGTGTAGGTACCACATATTCTGGAGTCGGGCTCCTCAAGGTTAGGTATTTATCATGGGTTTGCTTGTGCTGCGGGGCGGCCTGGCCTTGGTGAGGCTCCTCTGTCTCACAGCATCTCGCATGGCAGCCTGCTGCTCTGCTCTGTGGACCTGCCTGTGTCTTCTTACAGCCACAGATGAAACGATGCATGGTCAAAAATGCGTCATCTGGGTTTCTTGGTGTGCAGAGTGAAAACAGGGAGGAATACGCCCAGCTGGCCCAAACTGCATGGATCAGTTTCAGCAGCTTCTGCGGTGGGAGAAAACATTGTTTTGGCTGCTTTGAATACACAATGTGCTTTCAGAAGGAAGCTGAATATGAAAGGCGTTTTAAAAATACATCCCATCATCCCATCCAGTTCCAGTGGTGATTTTGTTTACCCTGACAGCTAAAAAAACAGACAGGAACAGTATTTTCAGAAAGAGGAAACCGTGTAGGAAAGAAGTGCCCCCACACGCCTTGCACGCGGGAGGCTGCTGCCCCATGACGAAATGTGGCAGAAACCCTCACACTGTACATGTGAGCAGGGGCACACACTGAAGGGTGGGCAGAGCTGTCCTGGGTCTGTCCTGTTTTGACACAGATGCCAGGTTTGCATCTTTCTGGGAGCAGCAGGGCACCTTGAGCTGGGTGCACATTGAGGCAGTGAGGTGTGAGGAGATGTAGCAAGGAGCTGTGATCCCCGCTCAGTGCTGTGATCCCAACTCTCTGCCCATTTTCCCAGGAAAAAAAAAGCTCTGTGCAGCCCTGGCCTGGGCTCTGCCAGCGGGTGGCACCTCTGCTGTGCATCTTCCAGGCACCAGCAGTTGGCATGGATGCTCTCCGGGAGCACAGTCGTCCTGCCTTCATGTCCCTGGGCTTGCTCTGCACTTCTGGCTGCCCCCTGGGTGGGTTTGGAGGCCTGACCTCACTGCCAGGGGAAGGTGACGATTTGCACCAAAAGCTTTTCATCCTCGTCTTCTTCCTTTCTTATTATGCTCTGTGCTGCTTAACAGTTTGGAAATAGAAGTCATTTTAATAAATGATCGGAGGATATAAGAATTCAAACATAAACCCCAAACCACAGCGGAATGGAAAATCCTGCAGCCACAGTCCTGTCTGTTTCAATGAGGACAAACTCCATGGCACAGGCATCTCAGCCCTGTGTGCTCCCCTGGCTCAGCATGGGCACGGCATTTTGTGCGTGTTTCATCAGAGCTTTGTAGATGTCTGTGCTGATTTATTCAGCATTTTAGAATTCAAGCGCTGACTTGGCTGCTCCCCAGCTCTGCTTGACAGTGTTTCTTCAAGAGGAAATGCCTAATAGATGCTTGCAAACAAATTAGTTTCCTCCCTGGATTGTTTTTTCTTTTTTCTTTCCCCCAACACAGGTCTCCCAGGCAGCTGCAGAGCTCCAGCAGTACTGCATGCAGAATGCCTGCAAGGACGCCTTGCTTGTGGGGGTGCCTGCAGGGAGCAATCCCTTCCGGGAGCCCCGGTCCTGCGCCCTGCTCTGAGACCAGGTAACAGCATCACAGTGCCACCACAGCTCTGATTGGAAATTCAAGCCCTAGCAGCAACAAAGGGGCATCGTGGGAGTTGTCTCAGTGTCAAGTTGCAGAAATTTTAATTTAATTTAATTTATATTTTTTTCATATGAGCACCTCTAGGGTCATCAGCAACATCCAAAATAAAAACTGCCCATGTGTGTTCGACACAGCCAAACAGAAAAACAATCCCACACCTAGCCTGGAGAAGTAAGACAAAGATGTGCTACTTTCATGTGCTGTGATGACAAGATGATAGCCTAGGCAAGAGCCTTATTAAAAATACATTTGGTCTCCTGCATCATACCGTGCTTCCTTTGGTTGCATCTGTCCTTAGGCTTTTTCTGTTGCTGTTGATGCAGTGCCAAAGCTGTTGGAAGCAGAGAGGAGCTGAGACAACCCGTAATTGTCTTATTTGTAACCATTTTCAGTGCAGGTCTAAAAGGTACTCCTGGCACTCTGTCTGCCTTAGTGCTTGTACCTGCACGACCACCCGAGGGTGACCTTCCAGAGCCTGCAACCTTTGTTTTCCAGCTCTGCAGTTCTCTCTCTTGTCTCTCCTGTCTGTCACAGGGATGTGGTGATCACAGGAGGAAGAAATGTTGTGCGTGATAGTAGCCTTGGGCAGGATCACATCGTGACTTTTGTTCTGCATGGCAAACAAGTGTGGAAGTACAATATTCAGAAGGGGGTGCTCCTCTTTAAAATTAAAACAGGTCCTCCTAAAGAGCTGAAAAAGCTACTAGGAGAGGAAAAAGCACCGAATTCTGTTATTTCTTTAAGAATGCTATCCAAGTGAAATTGAATGTTTTCTCTAACATCGGAATTTGAGCTAGAATGCAGAGCACTTGTAGGATGTTTCCCTTCCCACTGCCAGGGTTCCTGAGTGTGCAGTTGCTTTTGGCCTCATTAATAGCACGGTTTTGATTGTTGCTACATAGCTTTGATAAAGCAGATGTGAACCTGAAGAAAGGGAGCAACTGAGCATGAACTATTCTTGCAGAAAAACTGGAGAAGGGAAAAGCACGAACAGATACTCTTAATTTAGGTGCTGCCCTTAATTCTTCCTGCAAATGAGATAAAGTTGATGGTGACTGTTGCACATGTTCCTCTGTTGTTAAAGCAGCCTTTCTACTTTATTATTTATTTTATTTTTTATTTTTGGTGATTTCTACAGTTCAATTTTGATTGCTTCATCCAGAAAGGATATGAAATACTTTCTCAAGTTTGAATTTGATGGTTGATTTATGCTGGTTTTAGAAATGCATAGCTGAGCCCAAGATATCATCTTATCCTTTTTTGCTAATTGATCAAAAATCTAGGTAGGAATTTAGTTACATTAGGATCCTAAAAATGAGAACAAAATTGAAAAAGCCAATATAGAAATTTTGTAATATTCAAGGATCCAACAAAGGAAAGTGGTTAGTCTCTTTTTCTCAGTGCAAAAAGCTTTCATGATATAATTTCTAAGAGAGATGCATCAGATTAGGAAGACAGCATTTAATAAACCCTTTTTCCTTTTATAGGGAAGGTCATCGGAGAACCTGCCTTCAAGCATGACATGAATAACTGCCTTTCCTTCTCAAGAAAAGTATCTCTGTGCCCTTACTTTTGTGTGGTTAAAACAATCTCTTAGATATTTACCTGTTTGTTCTTGTGCACCCGTACCTCACTACCTTTTGCTAATGTTTTTACAGTTTTTTAATGTAACTAGCATTCTTTTCATAAAAGTCACTATTGTTACTACACTATACTAACCATACAAATATTACTTGAGGAGTTTACATTTTAAAAAAGAAAAACATGATTTTTTTTTACCAAATTTCTTACTTCTATCTTGGTAGGTTCTTATGCTGGAGCGATGGTAAAAACTATTTGTATTTTCCAAAATAAAACATCAAAAAAAAAACACAAAAACACAACTGTTAAACATAAGAGTTAATGCTGTCAGTGTTAAAGAAATGCTCTCAGATGGAATTTTTCTTTAATTATCAAGACCTGAAATCAGCTGCACTGCTTTCTTTCAAGTGCATCTAAGTCCATAAGTGACACCTCTTATGAACTGCTTAACACAGTATGTGGTGCAGGCTTGATTTCTAAGCTGTGGGTTTTGTAAAAGTCCTGATCTGTTTGGTACTTCTCCTAACTTGTATTCATATACATACTGCCTTGCTGGAATCTCACTGACATGTTTAAAATGTAGCCAAAAAGACCCTAAAAGCACATCAGTATCCAAAGACAGTTGCATGCCTAAGTTTCAAGTTTTGAAGTACACAAAATTACCAATTTCAGCAAGTAAAATATGCTTGGTCGTTTGCCTTCGGTTTTTATAGAGCACTTTTACAAGGACAACTAATTTTTTTTTACTAGGTTTTTCATTTTGTTTACTTTCTATTGTTTGTATCAATCTTCTAGAAGTTTGGAAATAAAATTCCTTTCCCTACTGGCTTTGATCTCATTGTTTAATTGCAAGGAAGACCAAATTCATGAATGAACTTTGAAGAGGATACTTGATTTTGCAGTGGGAGGGGAGGCTTCAGCCTGTTAGTGTTTTGGGGAGGAGAAAGTCACTGCTGGAATTTTAGGAAATGTGCCTTGTTAGTAGGAAAAATGTATTTATACTTATTTATGATTTTTGTGGTAAACAGTAAGTACATTATCAGGCCTACTTACAAATTTTGAAGCGGTAAGGAAGAAGATGAATGGAGCTTTAAGTGATCTGAATATTTAATTTTCATTAATACAGAAATGGGCCAACAAATTCCCTCCTGGCAGTTCAGTCTTTGATAAAAGGTTCTCACACCTGCTGTCTGGCAGGGACACGTGGAAATGAGAGTAGTACTGCTGCCAATAGGAATTGTGACTCCAAGAACAGAAGCAAATGTCCTTCCTCAAGTGCCTTTCTTCACTCCGGCTTCCTTTTCATTGCAGGCTATTTGATCATGGCCGGCAGTTTTTCTTACAGCACTTGACACAGGCATGTACTGTGGAAAGCTGGAGGAAATATTGCTGGTCTCATTTGCAGAGAGGTGACCAGAGGCTCAGACTGGGGTCAAAACGCTCAGCTCAGGGGGAGAGAGATGAGTGGGATGAAAGAAACCCCTCTGGTTTCTTTTGCCCCCCCGATAAAGCCTATCCCAGCACCAACATTTGTGTTGGTGCCAGCCTGTGATGGAGGAGAAGCACTTTGCAGGTGTTTGGTGTGTGCCACACGTGTTTTTGAGGCAGCCAAGGAAGCTTAGAGGAGCCCAGGCAGCTGCCAGCTCCTGTGGGCAGCAGAACAGGCGTGTCTGAGCTCCTCGGTCAACAGAGCCTTGTCTCCAGCTGCAGGCATCCAGGGGTCTGCACCGCTCTGCTGAGCAGGACGCACAGCTCAGACAAGGCCACGCGTTGTTTTTTTGTTCCCTAGCTGTAACAGCCGTAATCTGCAGCAGGGTGGACAACAACAGCTTCCTCTAATGCCATCCAAGATGGTCTTGGCTCTCCACAGGCTGCGTGAAGGCCTTCATAGCCATCTCACAGCTGAAGGAGGACCCACAGAATGCCCACGATAAAACAAATCAAGCAAATTCACAGATCTGTATAATGCAGGGCCTAACATGAGCCTTAAAGCCATGGTTTCTCCCCCTCATCCATCACAGCCCATCAGCAAGGCTCCACTGCCTCTGGAGGTGACACCTGCCACGTTAACAAGACATTCAGAATTTGACCCTAGCAATGAGCATACCTACTGCTCATGGAGGATTGGTGATTAGGAAATCACTCATTCTCAGGCAAAAAGATGGAACACAAAAATTCTATAATGTTCTTCTCCCACCTCCAACTGGGGAAAATAAGGACAACAGTCAGTCTGGTTGGTCACCACCATCTTGCCTTCCAGGATTAAATTCTCTTGATAGGCTATTAATGTGGAGCTGTCAGTTATATATGTTTTAGGGAAAAAAAAAGGAGCATTTTTATAGTACAATACTGATTTTCCTCTATGTGAAACAGATTGGATTGGGGGTGTGAGGGAGAACCTCTCGTGACAAATTTGTCACTGTGTACGTAATCTGTGAATGACTGAGAGTCATAAACAAATAGAGTACAAACCAAATGGCCACTGCAAGCCCTTCTCCTTATTTCCCACAATATTGGTCATACCTAAGTGTACAGTAACACTTTGCTACGTAATGGAAACTGGTGACAGATAGCACTTGAATTTTCTTCACTAATTGAATGTAGGCAGCACATGGTTTAGCTATGTTTTTGAAGTGATCCACAGATTATCTGAGCAATCCTGTAATGAACGTTCACATTGAAGTTCTGGTGTCAGCCTCTGTCTGTGTGAAAGGAGGACATAAATACATAGCTAGGGAGTGATCGCTATAATTTTCTCCACTGTGGTCATCCATGACCGAGATTTTGAAGAGCTGCACTCTTAAAAGAACAGATTCCTGGGCCTGGCAAACTGGGAGACAGTTCTGAAAAACAGAGCCAAATCCATGATGGAAAGAGACAGAAAATGGTTAGGTCAAGTGACCACAAAAAATGGGCCAGAAATAGTACGCAAACTGCAACTTTTATTTAAGTTTTTCTCTTATTCTGAGCAAAGAGAGAAACACGGTCTTGTTCGCAATTCTACAGAAAGGTCTTTATGCTACACATGAAAGATATTTTTTTAATACCTTGTAAACAGTTTGGATGCAAATAATTTGGGGATATTACTCTGAATGACAATTGCTCCTAGTGCTGTCATCGTAGCTTTTAGTTCTCAGTTAACAACCGGCACCCCCTTTTCTCTGATAAGTCAAAGCTGCTCCCCTAAGATCTGGCTATATTTATTCAAATAGTGAACATGCACTTAATGAAGACTTGGTGTCAAGGAAGTATTTTACTGCAAGCCTAAACCACAAATATATAAAAACATAGAGAGACAAAGACAAAAAAAAAAAAATTTGAATTAAAACGTAAAACAAAGTGAATTTGAGAACTGAATCATTGGAACTGAGAGCTACGGAACAGACAGTGACATTCTGGAGCTGGCACACATTCCTCCACAAACCATGTATGCATTCCTGCAGCAGCACAGAGAAACTTTCTTCCACTGCTCCCACACATATTTCCAGTTTCGTTGTCAAATCTTTTGATGGAAAGTGAGGGGCTGGGTGCTCTTTTTACCCTCTCTCTTCTGCAGCTTGAAAATTAGATGACTTTTTGGAATCTTTTACCCCTTCTGGTTGTAGCCTACAATTTCTGACACAGAGGATTCTCTTCTCCCTACTCACAGATGCGCTGTAGCAGACTGAAAAATGTGTATGCCAACCAACGGCCTCTACCAGGCACTAGGGTCACAGAGTTGTTCTCTGAATCAAAGTATGAGAATGATAAATTTCAACATACCTTTCATGTGCAGGCCATAAAACTGAAGCCTGGTTATAACTGTAGCCATTCTCACACTACAAAGGAAATTGTAATATCACATGGCTCCAGAGGAGCTGTCAGAAGGAAAAAAGTGGAACATGAACCCAAAGGACAAATATAGAGTCCCTGCTTTATGTGCAAGGAAGCTTTAAAACTTCATGAGCAGTCTTGAGATTCTGGCAAGTCTAGTCCAGCTGTAAGTGTGGAAGCCTACATGTTCAGGAAACAAACATAAGTCCCTTGAAAATTCTATGTTCTTCAGCATCTGTTTGTTTTCATTCTTTATTTTTTTTATAAATAACGTTAAAGTACCTTTGTATGATTTATATAAACAAGCAGAGAAGCAGTAATTCTCCAGGTTCAGGGAGCTAGTTTGTCTCCTAAGACTTAAAAAAGCATAGAAAAAAATCCTTAATTAGTAGATTCCTAAACCCTAATTTCTCTCTAAAAATGACAATGACAACAACAAAATGAATTTAATCCATTTCTCTTCAAAGAGTTTACAAATTTGTGTAGTACACAACAGGTGTAGTACACAATTCCCCACTCCATTCAAAAGAATTTAAGACGTGTTTGTCCATCACTTCTTCCAGGGACTCTTTCATACATCAATCTCCTTTTCTTGATCCCTGGTACTTCTTCAAATTCTGAATCTGGTAAAGAAGTGGAAAGAAATTATAGGTATGATAAGCTACGAATACAACAGTTATGTGAACTTAACTGTTTTTTTCAGAAGCAGTAACAGACTTTTTTGGTAGGAAAAAAATATCAAATTAAATACATATTGACTAATATTAACTACTGCTTACTATTACTGACCAATTTAATGCATATTATCCTGTCGTGGTAATACAGGACCACTTATACAAAATCAACCTGCACTATGCTTAACCACAATATTTCAGTACAGAATTTCATACTTCTATTTCATTAATATGGCACCCAGTCCTATCCAGTAATAGTAAAAGTTAATTCTTTTTAACCAGAAACAGAAATTGTTCCTGTTTCTAAGCTAAAGAAAGCTTCTTACGTTCTTAGGACTCAAGTATTTTTTATAATAAAATGTTTAGAAAGTTACTTATTAAAAATGAATTAATGGAAGAAAATTCTGTTTAGCCTTTGCAAAAAGTATTGCAAGAAAACTAACACTGATCTAAGAATTTCATCTGCTTTAGTGGAAATACTGGCTTAGCATACCGGTATTGTTTGTGGTTTAATAAACATTTTATTTGAAGCCTACAGAAATCCCTGACAATTCTCAATATGTCTTTCTTAACTTGACTCGGCACACATCTCTTAAATTTTGGATTTCAGAAAGCTTTCATTGTATCAAGGTCTTGTTTTTGCACCCTGTACAGCTAGTTAGTATACCTACATTTCCCTTGGTTAATGAATAATAAAGTAAAACACTACTCCATAAAGCTAATGAAAAATGACTTACCCTTTTTTGATTTGATTCTCCGTTAAGTATCTATTTGCTCTATCAGGTGAGAGTATTACAGAAAACGTATCAGTCAGAGAACCCAGAGTTTTCAGAATACTGTAACATGGTACCAGAAGAACCTGTTCTGATCTCTGCTGAAACTATTGTAATTAGAATTTTCAGTTATGAATGCCATTTACAGATTACTATCTACCAACACTTTAGGTCACAGTTTTCATCCCAAGGGAAAAAAAAAAAGTCTGTTCACAACTTCTGTTTGAGCATTTAATTTCCACAGGCTAAAAATTAAAAGCGGTTCACCATATCCAATTAACTTTTCCTCTTTTTACTACCAGAAATGCTGTAGGCAGCCATGAAACATAGTGGTACCGATTAGTTACTTATGCTTTCATGAATGATCTAATCTAACCATTAAAGTATTTAGTACTGCACTGATAATGCTCTACCACCGAGAAATTTAACTTAAGGCAGCAACAGAGAAAATAGAGATTCAATTACCTGCACTAGGGTTTAGACACTTTAAGAAACTTAAATTTATATTTCTGAGGCATTTAGCATCTCACCTTTAAAGCAGCAGCAGAATTTTAAAAATAACTTATATGTATGTATATATACATATATATACATACGTATATATGTATACATATAACTTATGAACTTACATGTGTGCATATATATGTGCATATATATACATATATGTATGTAACAAACACTGAGTGTGATATGGACTAATGATAATTTCTTACTTTTAAAGCTCCATAGATATATACTATGCCTTAACAAAAATACTCCAGGCTAACTATATTTGAGAAAGTAAGCCAAAGATAAGAAAACGAAAGGAAAACAGCCGCCCCCCCCCGGCGGCGGGGGGGAAAAGGACAGGGCGGCGGGGGGGGGGGAATTTTGCATGTAAGGAGTGTACACACCTTCAGCGTAAACAAAGTTTAGAAGTACACACTTAACTATCTGTTTGAAGAAATATGCTTGGTAAAGATTTCAAGATAGAGAGCATAGCCCTGGAGACATTAGCTGTGAAAAATAATTCCAAGAATAAGGTAATCGTATGCAACAAGCTTAGAAGAGTGCCAGAGTGAAAATTTACTCCAGTAAAGCCAAAAGCAAAACACAGCCATTAGTAGTATCCAAATGTCTAAATCTAATTTTGTCCTTTAGAGAAAATACTATGTAGTCTTTTTTTTTCCCTTTTGTCCAAAGCTATGTTTACAAAATAATAATACCCATATCTTTTAAATTATAGTAAGGTTATTATGCACATTTCAGACACTGTCAAAGACAGAAGAGTCTGAAGCTTACAGAACTGGAGAATTAAAATTTTCAGTATTTTACCAAGAAAAAATAGTGGCAGTGACACAATTATATGCATGCACTTGCAGCCCAGAAAGTCAATTGACTCCTGGGTGGCATCAAAAGAAGTGTGGCCATCAAGGCAAGGGAGGTGATTGTCCCCTTCTGCTCTACCTTTGTGAGACCCCATGTAGGGCACCACATCCAGCTCTGGGGCACCCAGCACAAGAAAGATGAGGATCTCTTAGAGCTGGTCCAGAAGAGAGCCACAAGGATGATCAGAGGGCTGGAGCACCTCTCCTTTGAAGAAAAGTGGAGAGATCTGCTGACATTTCTGCAGGTTGTTTCACCTGAAGAAGAGAAGACTCCACGGAGACCTTATTGAAGCCTCTCAGTTTTATCAGGGGGCTTACAGCAAAGATGGAGAGAGACTTCTTACAAGGGCATGTAACGATAGGAAAAGGGGTAGTGGTTTTAAACAGAAAGAGGGCAGATTTAGATTAGATTTATCTAATGGGAAGTTCTTCACTCAGAGGGTGGTGAGGCCCTGGCACAGGCTGCCCAGAGAAGCTGTGGATGCCCCATCCCTGGAGGTGTTCAAAGCCAGGCTGGACGGGGCTTTGGGCAGCCTGTTCTGGTGGGAGGTGTCCCTGCCCATGGCAGGGGAGGGCTGTAATTAGGTGGTCTTTAAGGTCTCTTCCAACCCAAACCAGTCTATGATTCTATCCTTTTATTTCTTAATGGTCAAAACTGACCAGAAATGCTTAGAAATGTTTTATTACTCAAAAATATACATGCACGTAAGTTGTTTTTTTAGTAAAGGAAACACATTAATGCTAGATGGAATGTAATAACCATTTAAAGAAAATACAATCTCTAGTTTTACTGATACTCCTGTTTCCGGTCAAGTTACAAATAGAATTTCATCACATTCTTCTTGCTTTGTACATACCTGTTAATGTTTTTCCTTTTGTCCACAAGTATGGTGGACTTTGCTTTCTCTTTCCTGAAGATTCTCTACCAAGGTGATGAAAATGCAAACTCTGAGGCTCATCTGGATCAGCAAGGGAATCAGAGAGAAAAGAATTAGGCGCAAATGAATCATATGTGCAGGTGGATGAGAAGCCATTCCATGGGGTCTCGTCAATCACAGGGCTCTTAAGTGTTGTTTCTCTAAATTCTTCTAGAAAGCCCTTAGAGTTCTTGTGAGGTGCACGGTCAATGAAAGTTGCAAAGAAATCCTCTTTTTCAGATTTTTTTGAGGAATGATCAGAGCTGCAGTTAATCCTGCAAGGCTGTCTTTGAACAAATAAAGAATTCATAGCACCTGGATGAGTAAAACCTTCACAGTCCTTTGGCACAACAAAAGAGTTGTGTTTTCTCCCTGTAACTAGTTCTGAAGAACATGGTTTCTTTTGCATATAGCCTGAAAGGTCAGAGTCAGTAAGACCCTGATGATGATTCGATGGAGGAACTACTGCTTCGGAATTCACATGAGGTGGTCCTAGTGGAGAGAAATGAAAAATTAGCTTACCTCTCTAAATTTTTCAGAAAAATATGAATCTATTGAGCATTAAAATAAAGCCTGTCTTAGAACAACTGATCATTTGGTGGTTATAATATAAATATTTTAATATACCTAGACTTTCACTTGGCTTCAAGTATGATACATTTTGGTAGGAATTCAAGATATTACCTGTGCTAGTTTGTGCCTTAGCCAGCAGCTCTAAAGACTGATAATTTTCCTTACAATCTGGATAGAGTTTGTTAATGTTATTCCAGTTTTCTGGGGTTGATGCACCTTTCACTGCTGTTTTTAGTGGAGCAGCAGCATTTAGGCTGTACAAAGATGTCATGTCACTAAAATGCTGAAACAAAAAAGATATTCAAGTAGTGCAAGTAGTGTTTATAGTGCATGTCCACACTGTCAAATATGGGAAAAAAAAAAAAAAAAAAAAACAAACACACACACAGATCTGTTGTTAGAATTCTAAGGTTTATGTATAATTTGTTATTTACTGGAAAGAAAAAAAAAAGACTTGCGTACAGAAAGAGAGGCACTTAAGGCACACAATGAGCCACCAATCTTAAATCTATAAACAGACTAAGTAATAAACAGCATGTCACTTGAAACATAAGAAAAATCAATATCTTAGTGTACTGTACTCTCTTTCATCAGTCCAGGACTGCAAGAGGTATCGTCTTTGATAGATTGCTGCATATCATACATACATCATGGACAAAATTAAACTGACGAGAAGTTTTTCAGTCAGTAAACACTGCTTTACATGTACACTGTTTTTACAATAACATGCATAAGTTGATATTCAGTGCCCAAATATCTGTTCTTTTGCTCTTTCTCCTTAATTGAATGCTCCTGATTCAGGAAGGAAGCCTGTCCTCCCTTTTTCTTGACTGATAAAAGCTGTGCATTTCTAATCTAATTAGCTGACTATAGCCATTCTGTAATTCTTCTAGACTTGGCCCAACTGAAACAGTAGGAATAAACAATTCCAACTGAGGAAGGGAGGAAGGAAGGAAAACTGTCCTGAAAACACTTAATTGGAAAACATTTCTTATTTTAGGGAAACATACAGGCTTTTATGCTCACAGGATACTTGATATGAGGAAGCTTAGAAAGAAAGTGGATTATTTTTTTCTCCACTTTATTTTCTAGAGTACTTTTCCAGTTAAGGATTTTTTCCAGTTTTAATAATCTTCATACTAACGTAGCCATGACTCAACAAAATCTGCTGAGAATTCGAAGATGCAACAATTTAGATGTGAATGATACACTGAAGTTGTGAGAGTATTAACATGTTATTTCAATAATTTTTAAATAAAACCAGCAAATAGGCATGTAGCTTCAGATTAAAAAAAAAAAAAATTATAACAGTGAAAATAGACTGAACTAATACATAAATTAATTTTGACTAACCTTTAAAACTTTTCTTGGAACCTCTGGCAGGAGCTCCTCAAGTTGAACAAAACTTGCAAGAAACAGCCTACTCAAAGAAGATTCCTTCTTTAACATAAACTGAGCAACCAGAGGATTGATACAAGGAAAAGTAAGCAGGCATTTCTCCATCTGAAAACGGAAATAATTTTGTCAGATTAATATCTGATAAACTTTTTAATTTTTTTTTCAGTCTTTACAGAATAGCATCCCTGTGAATAGGTCATATGGTATATCATAGAACCAGAGCTCTGAATCAGTGCAATTTTAGATAGGTGTTTCACACTTACTACGTGATTTTTATTATTTTTTCTATAGATATAACAGGGTATAATTCTTGTAAAAGAGTTATTTTTGCACTGGAGTTTGATAAAAAGGAAGAACAATCAAAATTGTTTCTATAATTAAGATGAAACCAGTGAATCATGTAAACTACATTTTCAAACACATCAGATTTACTCTTTATTCTGTTTTGAAGACTATTACTTGGGTCAAAATTAAGTGACAAAGATATTTTTTTCTACAAAAGATACATCTGTAAACAGCAATGAGGGAGGTGTGAAAAGCAGAAATTACTAGGTGGAGGCTGAATGTGATACACAGGGCAGTGAGTTGAGAGCTGTAACATTTTAAGAATGTCAGCTTCCAATTTCTGACATTTGTAAAGTATTCAACAGTTCAGGATCTAATGCCTCTAAGAGAGATGAAATACAATCAATGACTCCTCTCAGTTTTTTATTAAACACTTGAAAGGCCATGTCAATATCTGATTCAAAAAGCTTCCGAATTTTTCAAAAGCTAAAATGTATCTTGAGTTCAAAGCTTCCATAAATCCATATATTTAACTTGAAAACCTTAATATACATGCTAAAGAACACCAATATTTAAATGTGATCAATGGACATGGTCCAGCATTTATTGTATAAATATTAAAATCAACTACTGCAGAATAAATAAAGCACATTTCTACTATCTTGTGCTGAAGCAAGTCTGAAGCAACTTCATTGATGTCAGTAAAGAACAGCATTGATGAATTTGGTTTCCTGTCCAAGCGAGCCACTGTATCGTCATCTTTTACAGTTTGGATAGTTTTTTAAATTTAGTGCCTAGAACTGTAGAGCTGTACACATTAATCTACAGATATGGAAGATAAACATCTCCAATGGTTAATTATGAAGGCACAGGGAAAGTCCAAGTTTCCCCATAATTGCGCTGACAGGGATGACCGAAGCGTTACATACATAAATATACAGTGTATCTATACATCTCTATCTACATACATATATACCATAAACATAAAATGCTTATTTTAATAATGTATTTTAACAAAACAACACAAATAACCCACCTAGAAATAAGTCTGAGGAACAGGAAGAAAACAGTGTAATTTAACAGAAAGATAACCAAACCTCAGAAGGCAAAACAGAAAGCCAGGATTTGTCCAACCACTCAGGAGGACTGATACTAGATGCCATTAAAACGTTGTCAGCAATCTGACGAATTAACAGTGCTGCCTCTTCAATCCCTGGCATAAGAAATAACTAGAAGTGATAAATAGTATTTTTGGTTAAAACTTGTACTGAGAAACTCCAAATGTCTTAATTCACTACAATAGTTAGCAAATAGGAAAGTTTAAAGGTGACCCTCAGCACAATAGCTGTAATGTGGAGTAACGAAACCTGATCCATGCTCATCATATGGTGGGAGTTCAACCTCTGACCACAAACCCGGTTCCAAACTACACTTACAAATGCTATGTAAGTGAGATTTAGTTGCTTCTATAGGTCTCATATATATTATTAATTTTATTATATGATATTACATTTACGGGTACAAGTTTCTAATAAAACAGGTAGTTTTGAGATGCTTAAAATAGCTTAAGAAGATAGGGTCATACCACCTTTTGAAGGTATATATAGTTTTCAAATGAACTGTCTAGTACTGTTCATGGATTGAAAGAAATTGTCTTCCCTTGAACCTTCATTTAACCAGATAATTTTGAAACAAACATTAATATGCAAAAACATTCTAGAAAATTATCAAATAAGATGTTACCTCATGCAAAAGAATCAGGTTACAGACAACAACTTGGTATGACATGAAACTTTTGCCCCATTTTTTTAAAATGTGAATTATTCCAGGTACTTCATTTTTTGAACCATAAAGAAAAAAAAGGTAATTCATATTGTCACATAATAAAAAAAGAGTCAAGCAAGCTGACACAGCAGCATAAATGAAAGCTTTCTTTTCTACTACATTGTTAACAACATTAATCTGAAACTTCAAATTAAGGCACAAACAGGACTAATACACATTCTCAATATTTATAAAATTAAACTTACAACTTTACTTCTTTATTCCTAGTAGTAAAAATACTATCCAGATTCTATCTGAATCCAATTCAGCTTGTACTGGAGTCAGCCAGAGGTTTTTTTCCACTGACTTCAGGAGTACTGAATTAAAGTCCTCTATATTATTTTCTTAATATTGAATTATTTCATGCTTTTGATGTAGAATGCATACTTTACTAAATGCTTGAAAATTAAAATAGATGAGTTGCTACCAAAAAAATTACCTTCACTTCAAAGTCTTCTGACTTCTGTGTTAATTCAATCAGCGTGGCATAAATTATTACCAGGTTAAGCAGCGTATCTCCCCTGAGACTGTACCTGTAAAAACAGTTCATTGGGCCATTAATATTTAATATGCACATGTAATAGCTGCAAAATATTTGTTCACTGTTTTAATAAATGTCTCATTTACTGGAATTCAGGGTACAGTACCTTGAACATTATTATCTGTGAAAAGGTAACTAGGACACATTAACTGACTGAGTGCTGAAGGATGCATTATAAGGGAGAAAATGGAGTCAGCTTACAAAAAAGAAAGCCTGGCCTGAAGCAAAGAACTGAACTAGGGTCAGTCACTGGAGAAAAATCATACAGACAGGAAAGGTGATGCAATGAAAATTTACCACTTGCTCAAAGAAAAAGTCTCACAATAGTTAATGAAGGACTGCTTATGAACTATATCGATAAAAGTAGCACTTCCAGAGCAAAAAACCTACTGATGGATTGGAAGTACACCTGAAGAATATCTCCCTGTTGGAGATGATGTACAGGGATGCCAAGCCAGAAGTAATTCATAATGTGTATTTGTAGGTATTGATTTACTTCAAACACTTAAATAGAATGGTTCCAGTAGTTAAATATCCTTAATTCCGTGAATTTTTTGGACCTATTGATTTTAAATATTTATTAAAATCAGGCTTCCTCTTAGCATTATCTGCATCAAAATCTCTTATTTTATTACAAACATTTCTTCAATTTCTTTACCTCTTGTGTAGGACTAAAAACAACATATGAAGGGCCATCCTTGCTGACTTTTTAGGGCCTCTTCTGAGTTATTTAGCAGAGGGCATGACAATACTGTAACAAAGCAATATGTCTAAAGCACATTAGAAATGCAAACTTACAATATTCAGATTCTTTTAACAGAAGCGTGTCCCCACAGATTAATTCAAAAAACAAAGATTGCTAGCTTGTTCTAGTATTCACCTTTGTTTAATGATAACTTTCTTTTTAAAATACCAAGATAGCAAAATAATGTATTAACTTACTCTAAACTCAGTCTTTCTCTGGAATAGAAAACAACCCAGCAGCACTTATATTGGAGTGATAATGCCGTCAGCTTCAATATTACATTGTCACAGGATTTCTCGTAAATTAATTCATCCATATTCTACCATAAAATTAACATAAAACGTAAAACATAAACAAACATACTACCATGGCTGTCACAAGCCTTTAGTATGCACTGCTATATTATGCAGAAGTGAAATCAAACATGGTTACAGGTAAATAATAAAAGTATCAATGACATATCTGTCATTTCCACATTTCTGTGGAAAAAAAATAAAGAAAAAAAGTAGGTACAGATGGGAACATTTTAAACCAGTCACATTGGCACACACAGAATTTTGGAGTTAATGAATTTGGAAATAACTTGTGTCAAGAGACAATGCAAGAATTTGATATGATTAAGAGGAACAAAAGATATTGGAAAATGGTGCAGACATGGCCTAGAAGCAATATAACACATTAAAGAATTTGGATATACTAGTTTCCTTTTGTACCTGCAAGAAGACAGCAGTGCATTCATCTATTGTCAACACAACGTATCGATCTGTGTCTCCAAATAGCCTTAAGGAGTAACTGCAGCTTCTTTCAACAAAGGTAATGCTGTAACTGAACAAGTCAAAATCTGTTGTTAAACCTCAGTTAAGTAAAATAATGAGATTTTCTTAAAGGAAATGAGTAACATAAATTTCTTAATACTTTTTTTTTTTTTTTTTTTTTTTACATACCATGACCTTTTTGATATGCGCAAGTTAACTTTGAGGCACATTCAAAGAACAAACATCAAAGTAGCAGTGACATATTGAAATACTACTAGATTAATTCAATTGCATTGTTAACTGCATGGAATACGGCCTTGATACAAAGACCTGGAATTTGTCAAGAACTATATAAAACAGAAACTAAATTTAAAAAACAAACAAACAAACAAGCAAATATACTTACATTGAAGTTTCTGGAATAACAATTAAAATCTGCTTATCTTCTTTTGGAATAATTAAGTGTATATTGCTTTTCTTTTCTTTCTTCCACAATTGTGCAGCACAGGGAAAGGAAATTGAGGGAAAGATCCCTGACTGCCATTTGAATCATGCTAACTTTTGCTAAGTGAAAGCGAACTGCCAGTAGCAAAGCATCCTTTCATCAGCTGTGCTAGGAAAGACCCACTGAATTAGCATCACATGCTTAGAGCTTTAGAAGAGTGTTGGCTGACCAAGGGAGAAGTTGAGAACGAACAATAGTCACTCTACTTAATTTAATCCCTGGGAAACACAAAGGAGCTAAACCTGAATCTGCCAGCAGCAAGTCTCCTAGAGACTTGTATGGACTGTGCATTCAGTCACGAACAACAAAAAAAGTGACCTGTAAGCATCTCTGAAACTACATAGATCATTGTTTGTCTGTTTAATAACTTCATTGGTGCTAAGAAGACCTAGTGGGGAAACACTGAATAGCAGCTTTTGCTATTTAGATTATGGTCATGCTGAACAGTGAATTTGAACAGGTCAGTGTATGTCAAAAAGAATATGTCAAATTGAATATTCAAATTTTAAATATCAAACATTTTATTTTCTTATTCTTTGCCTGTTGAACTGCAAATAGAGCTCTAAAATGCCTTCACAGCTGACTCTAGGATTCAAACTGGCAAGACTCTTCAGTAGCAAGGTGAGATCACCTATCCATATCTCTGGCACTTGGTTTAAGAGCTGGCAATGCCAAGTCTCCTGTTTCTTTTTTTTTTTTCCCCCTCATGATAGAAAATACTTTTAATAAGTACTTATTATGACAAACGCAAAATGCAAGAAAATAATCCACAAACATGCAAAATTTTGTGCAGGTTGAAGTTACTCAAGATTTAGTGAATATTAAGTCTTAATTTTTACAAATACTTTTTAAAAACTTAGCTTGTTCCAAAAACTGTGATATATCAGAAGATTAAAGTTTTACTTTTTTAATAGCTCTGGCACTTAACCCCCCACAAAATCCCAAAGCAGTTTTTATGAAGAATCAAATACAAACTCTTTAAAGCACAAAGAAGTAGAGAAGCAAAAAACATTTTGTGGTAACAGTGTGACTTTCAGGGAAAAGTAGACAACTTAAAAAGTTGTTTTGATCAAAAGTTCCAGCTCATTGTTAAAATTAACAAATCAGCCAATTTTGCTCTGGCTGACTTCTGCATGAATGTATAGAATTAAGGCATGGGCTTCAGCAGAAAAGTTACCTTTTTGTCTCTTGCAGTGCTAATTCACTAATTGCAGTAGTATATACTTTATAGCTATGTAGATTATATATATCCTGGAAAATGGAAAGTAATTAGTCATTAGTAAATAGGTCATTTTCACTCACTTGGATTCCAAAAGCTGAAGAAAATCAGGCATATTAAGAAGACCTTCAGTTGTGAGAAACACATAGGGAATCTGTACCTCCAGAAGAAAGGAACCACAGTGATTCCCTGAAACAGTTTGTATACATAATAGTTTCATAACTAAAAAAATAAACGTTTCAGTATTTAAATGGATATATCTTTTAAAAATGCAGCTTTTATTCATCCCCATTAAAATACTTCCATTATGTGCTTTTTCTTCTTTCTCCAAAAATTAAACTTTTCTGAATCCCTTTAAAATTAAGCTGTAGCTTATATTCTTTTAGATCTACAGCAACATTCCCTTAGGATGAGGAAGGGTGGATACAGCTTGTATCAACAGTAAACAACTTGTAAACTTGGCAGTAGTCTTTTATAAGAGATCAACATTTACTGCCACATGCTGACCATAACTAAGCTCACATCCTAAGACAAACACTTTCCTAACTTTCTGTACAGATAAACCAGCACTATTTGCTTAGCTTTACCCTTCATAACTTATGACTCATTCTCTTCCACGAACACCTGAATGCAGTATTTCAGAGAGCTGAAAATGCTTTCCTTTAATATGCCAGCTCAATTATTACAAGTCTGGAGAGTGCTTACCCATTTGTCTTGTTTCAGGGAGGGTGGTTTTAAAAGTCATGTAAGTAATATTTAGATTTTCACACCGATTTTTCCAGCAAGAATTTTCAGAATAATCATATTCTATCACTAATGAGAAGTCAGTCCAAGGGAAGTCAGCTCCAACTTGCTGATTTTGTACAATAACACAGGAATATCTACTGAGGCTTAAGAAAACACAATAACAACAAATATTAAAATTTTGCTCAGGTAGAACTACACTCAGAACAAAATAAACACATTTTTTACTTTGAAGAATTATAGTTGCTTAAAGTCATTTACAAAAATATTTTACCCTTCCTGAATTTAAAAACCACAATTTTTCAAAAATCCATTTTAAAATTAAAAATTTTAATTGCTTAGATTATTTATATGTTCCAACATCATAATTTGTCATATTTGAACATTATGTGTTGTTTTTTTTTTTTTTTTTTAACCCACTGAAGAGTTTTTCTAAAACACTTATTAGCAATTGCAGGGGAAATTCCTCTGAATCTTACAAATAAGCATTTTACTAGAGTTTTGGCAAACTTCTCTCCTCTCAAAATGAAGCTGTAGATCCATATTCTGAAATTTTTACCCTGACAGGATACTTCCATAAAAATGAACAAAGGTTTCACTAAAGCTAGTCCAGAGTAGGCAGTTCAGGCTATGCCCTTAAACATCCAGAAGTTAACTTACTTGCTTACAACATCTTCAGAACCTAGGAAGGCTCCTTTTTTCTCATAATTCAAATCGATAGCTTTCAAACCTGCATAGAAAGAGTTAAAGCCTTAATCAAATAAATGAGCTTCTGCTGGTATACACAGCAGTAAGCACTAAGGTGGAACAACACAGGCTATTAACATTTTTGTATTACATTGTCTTTCTTCATTAAGTCCTATGTAATTGCAGTTTGTATTGCAGTAGTAAATACAATGATTTGGAGACTTCCATTTTTGAACTGAAGGCAGAAGTAATGTGAACTAGATTCTGTCTCATAACTTAAGTATTATTTCTCATTACTTTCAAATGAAAAATTAAAAGCTAGTATAAAAGGCAACATTTTTTGTCCATTTAGCTTTCAAATTTCTTTATGCGTTCTGTATGCTTCAAATCTTGCAGATGTCACTGGAAGATGTAGCTAAAAATGGATATTTATATAACACAAATGCCTCTCTTGAAAAGTTTACTTATTTGGATTGTCTTGTGTTTGCAATCAAGCTTTAACATGTTAAAACAAATCAAATACTTTCCATTAAATATCATTATAATTAGTAAAAGCATCGTGAACATGCCTCCTCCCTTTCAAAACATTATAAAAGATAGGCTTTCTTATTTTTAGAGCACAGGAAACTTAACTTTATTTTGAAAGGCAAAAGAACAATACAATACATGACACTGTTGATAAGGTTCAAGCAAGAAGGAATTACAAAAGTGAGTTTTAAAAAGCAATATGAAAGGAATCAGTGGCTTGCCCTAAACGTAAGTACAGGCTCCAATAACAATCTGCCTGAAGCAGATTTGTTTTACCAGCTGAATCTCTGATGTTGAAAGAGCTTGTACAAAAATTACTCATGACAATGACAGTGCTACTTGTATCAAGGGGCCAACGGGGGGGGGGGGGGGGAAGGGGGGGGGAACGGACTGGAAATTGAAAATGAATACTTTTTTCTTGACTGTAATAGTTTGCTATAGCTTATACCCTTATGTTTAGCAAATTAACAAACAAGGCAGCAAAAAGGTGGTGAAAGGAAATTACCTTAATACTCATTTAAAGTTTTACATTAGAGAGCTTAGCTAAGACTTCTAAATTGTCCTTAAACTCCTCTTAAAAGACATGCCAGGAAGAAAACTTCTGACCCTCAGATCAGAAAAAAACAGAGAGACAATTTCACTGAGACAATTGATACAATTATAATTAGGCAATGGGGTGCCCACATCTCCTATGTGTTCTGTTAAATAAATCTTTGACTTGATAGATCAGCTCTCATTCTCTTGCAAGAAAAAAAAATCATAAGAGAACTCTTAATCAGGGGAAAATACAATGACAAGAAATAAAAAAAGGTTTACAGAAGAGTTTGGAAATAAAACAGTGAGAAAAACATATACAAAGGTCCCTGATGAGGAGAAAAAAGGAGACACACCTGAAAAAAAAAAGGGCACACAAAAAGTAATGAAGCACAGAGCAACAGCCCTTTTTTCTTTCAAAAATAGATTATGATAATTATTTACCTTCTACTCTAGATAAAGTGTGAATGAGATCAGCTTTTTCTCTCTCAGAGTCCATTCTTGTTATGACTAGTATCTGGAAGAAGACAAATAAAAGTAGTTCTGGTACTGTAAAAATGTGCTTTCTACATACATCTTCCTTTCTTCTTTGCACAAAACCCATGAGATTGACTAGGTAGGTGACATAAATGGAAACCTCAGAATTTTCCAGAATGATGAGTGTACATGCATATTATTACAAAAGCTGGAGAAAGTATACTACAGAAGACATCAGTACCATAATTCAGTTTTACGAACAAAGCTCCTCTAGTAGAAATCTCAACCATGAACTTGTAATTCCAAGTAAAAATGCTATTTAAAGATATTATCCAAAGACATTATGCCAAAATATTACTGTTGCACTAGACAGATTATTACTGTCACATTAGAGGATTACATACTGTCACATCTTATGGACTTAAACTGAAGATATTTAGAATTCAGCCTGCAAGGTGGTGATGTACTGGGAGGCACTGGATGTACTGCTGAACTAGTTAGTAAGATTTTTCAGACTGAAAATGGAGTGTGTTGAAGTCTTCCTGCCAAAGATACCTTATGTTTGAGACTCATTAAATACTGCTGAGGATGAAAACATTGGTGAGGATTACAATTTACCAAACTACCAAACATTTTAAAATATCACTACTGGAAAAAG
Organism: Stictonetta naevosa; assembly: GCA_011074415.1. Classification (NCBI taxonomy): domain Eukaryota; kingdom Metazoa; phylum Chordata; class Aves; order Anseriformes; family Anatidae; genus Stictonetta; species Stictonetta naevosa. The sequence goes on along the minus strand of CM021729.1, from coordinate 62,001,303 downwards.
TGTTTTCCTTTGTCCACTATTTCAAATGATACAGACTGAACTTGTGTTACACAATCAAAGTATTTAAAGAAGAATTTGTACACGCATACGTGACTTTCTGATTCAGGTAGCATCATCTCTGAATGAGTATGTCATTTTATAGGCACCTTCATGGTATACACAAGATAAGACTTTTAAGAAGATACATAGCACTTCTGACTCTTAGACCTAAAAGCACAAGGTAATTACCTATGTAAATGTTGACACTGTGATAGATCTTGTCAGAAAAGATATCAGTCTGCCTGACAAGCTTTAAGTAGACATCTGTTTCCACATGTTGGTGCATGGAACAGTCACCTGACAACACACTGGCTCCTTTTGAAGCAGTTTTGGACACCTACATTTTAATATGATGGCCTGTTTTTTTTTTCTGTTTTGTTTTGTTTTGTTTTTTGTTTTTCCTATACCACCCAATAACATTACATCTTGTTGTAAGTTAGATGACATTGTTACTGATATCCTATATAGTCATGAAACAAAATGAAACAAAAAGATCAGTTCATTTCAAATAAGTTTCTTTTGTTAGCAACCTCTTGCTTACAAAGAAAATTTTGTATTATAATCATGTATCAATAATAATTTTATCTAAAAGAATAACCAGATTATCATATTTCACACCATATTGACTGATGCTGATGTCATGTGGCAGAGGAGGAAATGGCTTATGTAACAGAGCTTTCATTTCTCATTAAAGCTGGAATACTCCTTCTATTCTGTTTGATTGACACTGAATGTCAGTGAATAATGTATGCATTAATGTATGCATCTTATAATTGTGAATAAAATCATATATACTCTTAAAACTCACAGGTACATATGTACAACCTCAAGTTGAAGTCAAGCAAACAAGTCAACACGCAGGAGAGTTATATTTAAAAATCACATCTAGTGGAGTTCAGAAAAAAGTCAAAATTGTCACTGAGCTGACATTAAGATGACAAAATTGTGATACGTCTCCTAGTACAGCATAATCCTACCACCAGAAAGCAAAATGTGTTACTGTTACGAACCAGAAAATGATGCTGAAATCAGTTTTGAGGGAAAAAGAAGACTGAAAGGCATCAAGGCAATCAATGACATTTTGTTTTGGTTGTTTCATTTCCACTTTAAATTCCATTACAACAGCTCATTGCACCCGCCTTTGGAATGCACCTGTGTGAGAGGGAATCCCAATGACAAAAACAGGTGGGGAGATGAATGGATGAGGGCAGCCCTGTGGAGAAGGACTTGGTGGTGTTGGTGGATGAAAAACTGAGCAAAAGCCAGCAGTACAGGCTTGCAACTCAGAAAGGCAGCTGTAACCTGGGCTGCATTAAAAGAAGCATGGCAAGCAGAGTGAGGGAGGGGATTGACCCCTTCTGCTCTGTCCTTGTGAGACCCCACACAGAGCACCACATCCAGCTCTGGGGCCCACAGCACAAGAGGGATGTGGGTCTGTTTGAGAGGGTCCAGAGGTGGGCCACAAAGATGATCAGAGGGGTGGAGCACCTCTCCTGTGAAGAAAGGCGGAGAGATCTGATGTTGTTTCACCCTGGAAAAGAGAAGGTTTTCTTAAGCCACCTTATTGTGGCCTTCCAGTACCTAAAGGGGACCTACAAGAAAGATAGGGAGGGATTCTTTGTCAAGTAGTGGAGTGATAGGACAAGGAGTCATGGTTTCAAACTAAAAGAGGGTATGCCCTGCATGGTATCACCCAAAATATTCACATTTAGAAAAAAAAATATCTCTGGATAACTTGAACTTTTTCCACAACTCCATCCTCAATGCAATAACTGTGCCATATAGATATTTGCCTCATATAAATACAAACCCAGGAATTTGGCCTTATACAGGGGTCAAGCAGAGGCTGTGGGTAACAATATCCATACACTGCAGGGTACCTGTGCTCTGAACATCACCATACAAGTACCCCATTCTTACTTGTGATATGACTGTCTGCACCAGAAGATCGGAGCTGTCAAATAAAAAGCTGTAACACAATTTTCAGTAAGTGATGTAGTACATATATTTACCAGAGGAACAAAACCACCTGCAATAAAATGAAGCCCGTCCAATATTAAAACTTTTATGCATGTTATTTCACTCATGCAGCAAGGGGAGATCTGGTGAAACACAAATCTGCACTGCTTCTGATAGAGGTCTTAAACTTTGTTATCCTTACTTAGCAGATACAGTGAATTGGAAAGGTAATTATAAGACTTCCTTCCATAAACCAACTCTCATTGAAAGATGGTTTTATAACAGTTAATATATTTTAATCAGTTTCATTTGTGTAGAGAGATTGTTTACATTGCTAACCTTAGCACTGCATTCCTCTCCATAACTTTGCATCCAATTTAGCATTTGACGCTGAAGTTCTGTTATTTTGGGACTGATTTCATGCTTTTTCTGGCTGCTGTACTGTACAACCTTCAGCTGCCTCCAGATATTATCCAAACTGGATTCTAAGATGTTTTTATAGATATCCTTTGCTTTAGTCAAATATCCTAAACCAAGAAAGAATGTAATTGCAGAGACAAAAGATATTTGCCAAGGTTTGCATTTAATTGACATGTATGTTTAAAATATGATGGTACCTTGCACAAAAATACTGCAAAATTAATGGCTGACCAATATGGAAGAATATTATTATGACTAACCAGATATGTAAGTGCCCTTTATAAATCTCCTGCACATCCCATAACATCTTCTATATGATTTCAGCTAGAGTTATAGAACATAGCATGCTATAGCTGCAGATATCCGAACTGTGTTCTTATATTTAATTAGTCTATATGGTTTATACAAAAAACTCCCACTCTCTAAAGCTTTACTTGTCCCATGTTTTCATCACCCTGTTTGTATTAGCACAATTACTTCTCATCCCTGAATGACACCCTTTGCATATAAATTGTGAACAACACCAGGCTTATTCAAAAATGCATAAAGAAAAAATAGATCTAAGAAACCTATGTGATGAATCAGACATCACAGCAAAAGATCACAACAGCACTGAGAACCACAGGGCCTATTTAGTACAAAAGTCTCAATTTTCTAAGATCTTTATTACTTGTGCAGTTTCCTGTGGCAGGTATTACTGGGCTCTGGATGGACAGGTACTGTGTAATTCTGAAACGCCATGTATGAGTGCTTCTGCTACAACTCAACAAAGGGGGAAAAACTTCTGTTTCCCTCCTCCTCCTCCTTTTGATTATAATAAACAGAGAAAATAACTTCTTAGAACTCATGTATTCGTTCTGTATTTTCTTCCCGCTTTTTTAGGGCTAAGCAACTACAAAATCATTTCTTTTCCCAGCAGCTCAGTTTATGGCTGATGTTTTCATTTAAGTCAATTTTAAGGAAAACCCACCGCTAATGGATAATTCAGAGTAACTGAAGTTAGAAACTCAGAACTGTTTATCTCCTTCGATAAACAGAGCGAGCCTGAAATTAGGGCATTCAAAAAGCCACTTATGAATCTACCCTGATAGATCTTTCTGAAAATTCACAATACACAGCTAATGGGAACTTGAAAAGCATAACATTATGACTTCAGGCATAAAATTAGGTTACTAAGAATTTTCATATTCCAAATCAAAATAGCGTAATAGCAGAAAAGCACAAAAACCAGTCTGAGTCCAGTGCTAAGAACTGGACTGTAACTTCAAACTCCCTTCTTTGTTAGATGCTTGTTAGATAGTATTTAAGATTTTGCTTAAAATGCACCCGCTTTTACCTAATTTTCCATGAGCCTAAGAATATTTCTAAATGGAAATTATTCCACTTTCTCAGAAGGTGGATTGTAAACAACAGGATCTGTCTTTTTTGCATGTTCCTCAGTTTCCACAGAGAGATTCCAAGGAAAAATTGTCATTCTGAGAGACCAGTAAATACATTGTATATGTGGAAATTCATACAAAAGTTTCTTAGGAAAATCCATGTAGTAACATTAGCAGTGCATACATACCACCAAAGTCCAATCTGTTGTGAATTCATACCTCATGACGGAACAGAAACAAGGAAGCAAAGGGAGCTGAAAATTACATTGAAGCTATGGTGGAGGTTTACTGATGGTGAACTTGCACAGCTTACAGACATGAAGAAAGGACTGCAGAATACATGCAGAACATAGGGATTTGGGGTATCATGGTTCACTATTTAAAACAAACCTAGTGCTGTGTCCAAGCCACATGTTAACAGAAGGTCTCGAACTGTCACCAGGAGATGCACCAGAGCAGCGTGTCTGAACAGCATGATCTCTTTCTCATCTACTTTACCTTTACAAATAGAAGACATAGGTGTGATCTATATGACATTTCAGAAATTGCATTATACGTATGAAAATAATTTAAAAGATACTGATATCTCAGAATTTTCATTAAAAACAATTGAACTGACATAACCTTGAAAGGCTAGTGGTGATTGAAATAGGTATGACACAGAATAACTTTTCCCATGACATCTGATCCAAAGCAAGTGGCACACAGGGAAGCTGTGATTTTTGAAAGCTGTGTAGGCACAGATGGTGTTTGCTGGAGGAGGGTATAACAGTTCCCCCAGGTCTGTCATCAAATTCACAATGCCTTGCTGATTTTATTAAGGCAACCTTCAAGTGTTAACAGATACTAACAAATTCCCTATCTTTTGGTACTTCATACAAGCCCAGGTATTGATGTTACTATTTCCTCATGTGACTAGTCAAATAGCTAAAATTTTCAATACAACTATAACTCCATCTAACTCATTTTCCAAACATTTTGGAAACTTTTCCAAGAAATCAAAATGATAAATTATCCATTAATCAATAAACAATTTTAAATCAGTGATAACCTCAAATTGAGCATTTCATAGAACCCTTTCAAAAAATCTTAGACTATAAAAGTCACATGCTTTATAAGAAATTATTATGACCCTGCAAGTCATCACATATATCATGAGAAAAGTTCCCACTGACTTACAGTAAAGATCCAGAGTCTAAACTTCTGATATTACCTCATCCACATCCAATTAACCTTTCTTGATAAGAATCCTTAAAAAATGGTTATGATTTGGAGAACATCTTCTTCTTTGACCCACAGAGTAAATCAAACAAGTTATGGGATACATATTCTGTATTCTATACCCACTTTGAATAAATTTTCAAGGACCTGACTGAACAGGCAGGAATTAATAGTCTAAAGAAGGAATGCATTTTTGAGAATTGCACACAGGAAGCAGTGTAGTTCACTATCTTAAGAAAGAAAAGATGTGAGTTTTGCAGAATAAGTGGACTAATGAATGAAAACAGACTTAAAGATACTAAAAAAAAGGTTGAGGGACCTAATTAGCTAGTTCTGTGTATTTGGGTCAACATGAGTTTTAGTTCAAAAAAACAAGTTATATGCTTAGGAAGGAAAAAGAAAACGTATAAGCACAACACATTTTAAAATGAAATTCAATTAGAATACTTGTATTACAATATTTAGATTAATAAATGTAATATGAAAAGCTATGAGATATCATTTTGGAAATAAACAAGGAAGTCAACTACAGTAACCATATGGGATAAACTGCTGAAAGTTTTATCACTAATTTATCAAACACCTTGAACTGTGTGTCACCAATTAAACCCATATTAGTATTGTAGATGAAAAACACTGACTTTTTAAATACATACCTTCTTTAAAACAATCGCATATCACTTTCTCCTGCTGCTTTAAGAAAAACCTTGTGTGATCAAATTTTATGCTGTCAAAGCTCCAACTTATAGAAGCAAGAACACCTAGATGTGCCAAATCTTTTAAAATAAGGGTGGCTGCTCCTTCCAACAGACAGCATGCCTGGTATTGGCTTTCTGGATGACACGACAAAGAAAACATAGTAATAAAGTGTGGTTTCATATACTGGACAAGGATATTCAAGAGACCTAGTAAAGCACAAAGAACACAGTCTTCTTCATGAAAGCTATAACATTAATAGAAAAACAAATGTTCAGCATGGCGCTGAGCATATCTGCTGGGTCATAGAATTAAGTTGTTCCTCCCAGTAGGTAACTGTATTATACCATCCACTTTACAAAGTGATCAAACTCCATGATAGATAGATAGGAGATTTGTGACTCCACTACTATTGCTCTGTTGTTTAGCTACCGTCTTCCACTCAGTAGTCTGAACTTAGACTTAGTCCACTTATATCCATGTGTTACTATAATTTCAACTTAAACAGACCTTCTCCTTTCTTGGCATTTAACTTCAGATGTCTTTGTCTGGGAAACCCAAACAAGTTAGTCTCTCAGTGCCTTCATAATTTCATGGGTTCTCTGTGACTACTCTAATTCCCTCTAAATTACAACTGAGTTCTTTGCTATTAGAATCCAGGATGAGCTGCTAAATGCTGAATGAGTCAAAAGGTCTATCTTTTCGACGGTGAAGATGTTGAAATTCTTTACTATCCATTCTTAACATGTTCATCATTACAGTTGAGTTGACTTTGTCAACAAGATGAGAATTCTGTGAGTCTTCACTTTCAAGGATTTATTATTATTCAAAAACATTTTCAACTGACCAATATGAATAATCTGATTTGATTAGCAGTTGACCTAAGTTTATTTGGACAGTGCATTATCTCCTAACAGTTAACAACCTCATATTTTTAAGCATTCTAAAAGAAAGGTATATTATTATGACCAGTTCTTCATCCTGTATGGACATAGGTTAGATACTGTGGTATTTTGCATGCACATCGTTTTATTTAATTCAGGAATTCCTGCATTTATGTATATTTTCTTTTTAAAGCGTATTTCTAGACATTTATCATCACTGTTCCACTGTTAAGAAAAATGTTTATGTGAATTTTTTTTCTAATCTATGTTCTGACTATAGCTTGTTTTTGAGAAAGATTCCTTTCCTTCATGTGCAAGGCCACCATAGAATGGCTTGGGTTGGAAGGGACCTTAGAGATCACCTTGTCCAGGCCCCCTGCCCTGGGCAGGTACACCTCCCACCAGACCAGCTTGCCCAAAGCCCCATCCAGCCTGGCCTTAAACATCTCCAGGGATAGAGCATCCACAGCTTCTCTGGGGAGCCTGTGCCAGTGCCTCATCACCCTCTGAGTGAAGAACTTCCATATATCTAATCTAAATCTCCCCTTTTTTAGATTAAGACCATTCCCCCTTGTCCTATAGCTACACCCCCTGACAAAGAGTCCCTCCCCAGCTTTCTTGTAGCCCCCTTTAGGCACTGAAAGGCCGCTGTAAGGTCTCCCCAGAGCCTTCTCTTCTCCAGGCTGAACAACCCCACCTCCCTCAGCCTGTCTTCATAGGAGAGGTGCTCCAGCCCCTTGATCATCCTCATGGCCTTCCTCTGGAGCTGCTCTCACAGATCCTCATCTTTCTTGTACTGGGTGCCCCAGAGCTGGATGTGGTGCTCCACATGGGATCTCACAAGGGCAGAGCAGAAGGGGACAATCACCTCCCTCGCCCTGCTGGCCATGCTTTTTTTAATGCAGGCCAGGGCATGGATGGTCTTCTGGGCTGCAAGCATACATTTCCAGCTCATGTCTAATTTTTCACCCACCAGGATCCCCAAGTCCTTCTCCACAGGGCTGCTCTCAATCCATGCGGCACCTTGCAATTGGCCTTATTGAACCATGGTTTAATACATACTGCATTAAAAGGACTGTAACAGGACATTCAGTCCCAGGCTGCAAAATGCTATTTTTTTAACTGTTGAAGACTTTTTTTTCCCTGAGTATATTAAAGAAATCTTGTTCTGAAGTTATATACAAAATAAATAAATAAATAAAATAATAAAAATAAAAAATAATCTTAAAGCTAATATCTGATACTTCATAAACCCATCTCAGATGGGGTTGGGTGTGCTTAGGATGTGTTTGCTTTGAGGCTGTAAAATATAGTGGAAAAATATCTTTATCTAAATATATCTATAATCTTAGATATATAAGGATAAATATCCTTAAAATATCTATAATAAATATAATATCTCTATATAACATATATTCTTCCCCACCATTTCTACAGATGAAGAAATTTTTCTCAGTGCATCATGAGAAGTATAACAGCATGAGTTCACTGAGTAAGACTCAGTAATTTATAAGATAAACCCTAAACCTATTGTGGATTGCCACTGCGTTAAAGCAGCACAGTTACTTTTCTAGATTGTACTTTCGCTACAGACATCTCCTACAAAAGCATTGCTAATCCATTTTGCCTCCAGTTCTCTCTCACTTATTCTGTCAGAAGAAAAATGCAGATCTGTAATTTGAGAGTACTGATTAGCATGAAGAAATTCCATGTCAGCTGACTTATATCTGACATAATTCAGAACTTCTATGTTTTAGTTTGCAAGGGATTTGCCTTATTTATAAGACAGAATTCCACTTCTTGCTCTCACACCTGTGTCCACATAAATATCAATCTATTTGGAATGCTCTAAAACACAATCAGGAGATACAAAGCTTAATAATTTACATGTTTGTCTGAGTGGCACTGTTTAATATAAGATGATATTATATTGCAATGCTATATAAAATAAAGCATATCCAAAAATACTATACCTGATGCTTGAATTTTGATGGTGATGCTGCTCTCATTCTCTTCTTTCTCTGCTCTTACAGGCTCACACACAGAACTGTCCTCTTTGTGATCAGGCAAATGCTGTTCTTTGGGTTGTAGCACTAAATCATCGTACCACAGAAAAGATGTAGATATGAGTATCACATGACCATCTCAGTGATGAAGAAAACTTTTTGTAAGTGATTCCACATATAAATAAATTTTCAGATTAAATAGTGTGTATGACACATACAACCTTTTCTTTTCATAAACATTTTTTTTCTTTTCATGGATTCATATACTATGGAAAAAGATTCGAGACAGATTGAGATGTGACACTGTCAGCCTGCACTTCCCAAGAAGTCAGGCTCTTGTCAGGTTCCTCTCCCTCAGAGCAGAAATACAGGAAAAATAAAGAGCTTTTACTATGGCTCTGTAACAATATAATTCTATAGTAAAGCTCATATAAATTTACATGGAGAAAAAACATGCATGAGAGCAAAGAAGCTGCTGACCATAAGGAGCTCAAGCAACAAAAAATACGTCAGTCAGTGTGGAAAACCTTAGGTAACAGAGTGAGTGTGAGTAGAAAGGGTTAGATAACACAAGTGACACAGACAGAACATGGAAACTGCAAATGGCACAAGAAAAATAAAAGAAAAACTGCTTATTGAAAATGACTTTTTCCTCGTACCTTACAGCAATCTATTGCAAGTTGTTGCCATTTTAAAGTCTCCTTCCTTTGTTCCTGATAAATACTAATACATGAGCTACATGTACTTCTGTACACAAAACTTCTTTTGACAACTCTATCTCTTTACTTCTGAAAGGGGTTCTGGCTGGATAGGTGTCTCCTAAATATTGCTGATTATTTTTAGTTAAGAACTTCAGTTTCCTCAAAAAGCAAATTGATCAAATAGAGGTAAAAATAAAAGATTAAAAAAACTACTTCTCCAGTTAAGTTAAAAAAGTCTTTTGGTTTTGAAAAGCAATACAGGGCTCAAAATTGGAGCAGTAAATTTATTCTACCACTTTCCTCTTGTCTATTTTCTAACCTAAGTACTATACACAGTGGCATCTTTAATTAATAAGCTACCCAAGAAAATCAAAAGATAAACAGCCCTATAAGCAGTGCTAGAATTTCTTATCTTCAGCTAAATTTAGAATGACCTTTAGTAAGACATTAATCTGTACAAAAAGAGTACCATAATTTAAATGTTTTCTATATCAATGTGCTAAGACTATATATATTTTACCGTGTTCTTGTTTTATCAGACATAACAAATCTACTACACTGTGGTCTCCCTGTAAACTTATATGTTTCTACATGGCATTTAACTTAAACCACCACAGGCTTATTGCTCCCTGCTTGAAAGTGTGGCATAGACTGTTTGCTTTTCAAAACTTTTGCATTTATCTTCTTAGGGGATGCAGTTCTAGTCAGAGTTCACTAGATGGTAGCCAAAGTCTCCTGTTAGATATCTTGCTCTAGAACTTTAAAAAGTGGGATTTTTCCTTTCTGAGGACATGAAAGTGGTTTTTTTTTGCACGTCTACTAGAGACAGCTACCAATGAATTTGACTGAGAAATAATTTGCTCCATAAGATTATATAAATTTGTGGTTAAGTAAATGTACCAATTTGCTTCTACAGGAATTATTGCTTAAAGGTTTTATTTAACAATTATTTTTTAAAATGTTGGGACATACAACTGAAACACAGATAAAAGTTGTTGTCAGGACTCCATTATACAGATCCAACAATGAAAAATATTCTTTTTTTTTTTTTTAATACAGTTTTATACTGAAAAGTGAGTTTGGAAGTATGTCACTGTCTCCCAATGTACCTTAAAACCAAACAAAACAACAACAACAAAATCTCACAAGGACTTTCTTCTACTTCTTTTCCCTCTCTCCTATAATCCATTCCTGCAATGCTCACCCTTTAGACTGAGCTTGTCTCATTAGCGCTATTATCAGAGAGAACAGGGCTGACAATAACTGTTTGTTTTCCCTAACTTCTGATCTGCCTCATTGTTTTCTGGGATTTGCATCAAGGTAACTGGCTCCAAAAGCTGTTTTGAGAGCAGAACTTTAACTCTTGTTCATTGTCTAGGCTATGCTAATTCTAATGATTTATCCACAGAGGCCAGGAGATCTGATTCGGGACATGCAGACAAAGCAGAACCACAGAATGGCTGAGGTTAGAAGGCACCTCTGGAGGTCATCTGGTCCAACCCCTGCTCAAGTAGGGACACCCAGAGCAGGTTGCCCAGGCCCATGTCCAGACAGCTTTTGAAGATCTCCAAAGAGGAGACTCCACCACCGGTCTGGGCAACCTCTGGCAGTCTTCCATCACCCACACAGTAAAGAAGTGCTTCCTGGTGTTCAGATCTTCTGGAGTAAGTACCGTTTAAAGTTACTTTTCAGAATAGGATTAAAGTCATATATAATTTAGTAAAAAACGAGCAAACATAACAAAACCAAACCAAAGATATCTAAAGAATAATAAAGTCAATAATCTTAGATGAAAATTTAACTACATCAAAGATCTTACAAATGTTACCAATGTGAACTACCAGCATCTATTGTAACTGATATTAGAAAGCAAAACTAAACCTGGAATAATGGCACAATAAATTGGTTCACATACCTTTTTCAGGACTATCTATGTCATTTTTTTCCTCTGTTTGGGTGATTGAGTGTTTAGATCTCAGCTTGATAAAGTTGCTCAGATCAGAATCATCATCGTCCCATTTTGTAGCAGGTGTGAATGATGCAGGCATCTGAGCCTCGGAAGAGTTGTCTTGTTTAAAAGATACATCTTTAGGGCTTACTGATTCAAATGACTTGGGTGTCTTCTTTCCTTGGTTTAAGAAATAAATCTTCTCTTCTACCATGTTCTTTTGTATGCTTCCTCCATCAAACTCTTCTGAAGAGGTAGTTGTACAGTCTATTTTGACAGAAAATGCAGCATTTATAGGCAGGGTCCCATTAGTTACTTGGTCCAATTGATGTCTTTCGGCAGAAAACAGCTGCTGATTTGTCATGGAATTCTTCTCTTCAAGCCATCCTAAAAAATAATATTTGATTTCTCCACTGTAATGCAGAATGTTTTTTTTTCTTCCTCCTGGTTGATGTAAACTGTTTTGGTTTAATTATAGAGACAGCATTTTTTTATCTTATCCCTCTGCATTCCCAGATTGTTATAATCTGATTTTAGGAAATCTGTACTTATTAGTCCTAACTCAAAATGCATAATGCTGAGAAACAGAAGGCTGTGCTACTGTCTTAATAAGTTATGATCATTTGCATGGTGCTTTCAGGTGTTAGATTTCTAAAAAGTGGGATGCAACACATTTGATTAGGAAAAAAGATTAAAAATTTAACAGAATTCTTTGTAAGAGGAAAAATAAATAAATAAAGCATGCAACTACCACCTTCTCAAAGAAGTGCTTTACTAGAACTGTAATTTTTGCATTGCTGCAGCACATCCATGTTAAACACAGTAACTAAATACTTTCCATTATCTAAAAAAAGCTGAGTGACAGCATTTTTTCATGAGTTGTGCCTATTTGTATCACAATATGTTATGTTTCTAGCATTCCTTGGAGTTCTACAACCACACTGGCAGCCCTGCAGTCAGGCCACAGTTATATATAAAATTCTAAATAACATTTTGCATTTTCTGTTTGATTCTAAGTATGCATAGTGCTCTGTTAGAAATTATAATATTTATCATCAGTTTGTTTGAAGCCATAGTCAGACAAAAAAAAATCTGAATAACATCACAAAAAAGAGTTTTCACTGT
>CM021729.1:61943797-61988525 GCA_011074415.1 Stictonetta naevosa | reverse complement strand
GTAGGAAGCAAAGTGTTTGTATTACTGGAATCCATATTTAATTGCTCCAATGTATCAACACAGACTGGATTTAATCCCATATGAATCCACCAGTCCTCCTTTAGTGAGATAAGCATCGGTGCTTCTGTATCAATTGATAGCACTTTCTTCAGTTCCATTAGTGAATGATGCTGATATGTGAGTTTAAAGGTCTGATGCTCTACAATAACAGAAATCAACAAATAATATTAACAATCTAGAAACCTGAAAACAGAATGTCACTTTGGAGAAGAAAAATCCCAGGTACTCATGACCTACTACACATGCCCCTGGCTTATACTTTAATTTGTAACACAGTGTCCACTGGGGGGTGTAATCTCTTTCAGCTCTATTAAGGTGTAGCTACATCACTAAAGTTAGAGATGACCCAATTATCTGTGAATTTACTTGTCATGCTTACAAAGACATAATATAATCCTTAACAGAAAAAAATCATGAAATTAAATAGCAATGAGCCCGCTATAAGTAACTGTCAACCAAAAATGAATGTATAATGAACTGGACAACATAACAGGTTCTTTACTCAATCCTGAGACTTACAAAATAAAGAAAAGTAAACGAAATGAAAGAACAGTGGTAACAAGTAATCTCATGCTGTCAGAAATCACCTGCAGCTTATTTTGATTATGTATATTTTGCCCCTAACCATGAACTCTACTTTGGTCAAATTATAACATTACTTTACATTAACAGTATTCTTCTACTGCTTGACACACATTTTGAAACATTATTTAAGGAAAAACATCACCAAGAAAAGAGTTACTTCAACAAATTTTATTACTAAATTTAAATTACTACCTTCATTAAATATTATTAATAGTATTGAACTGAACATTTTTATAATGAAATAAAACTCCTACTTCATTCAAATTATCTCCATAGAAGATAAAATACTTTTATGTTGCCACACATAATTTTACGTAATTTTGTACATGTTCTAAAAAAGAAAAAAAATCAAATAAAAATAATTAAAAAATCAAATAAACCAAAACAGAGAGTTACATTAACAGGGTAAACTCCAGAGGCTCAAAAAATGTGCTCTGTAAGGTAACATATTTTTCACTGTATTTTCTTCATACATATGTGGAACTCTTAAACATCAATTAGAAATTCAGTATGTCCTTACCAACAAGTAAAAGAGAGCTCACATTGTCCCGGTATTTCTCTGATTGCCATACCAAGCATTCTAAGTATTCCCTAGAGGACTCTGTAATAAAAATACTAAGAACATAAAACAAGACTTGAGGGTGTGAAGTTTAACAGCATTATCTGTTGAATTTTGAAATTAGTTGATTTATACAAAAGTTTTAAAGATCCACCTTCTCTCCAAATGTCATCTTCATTCATTCATTAACTCATTTACTGAGTTTGTTTCTTGTGTAGATACGAACTCACTTAATGCAACACCACTATAAGAAGGAGGGTGTGAGAGAACCATCAAGACTGCTTCATGAACTATGTGGCATTGAACAAGAATTCTCTCTAGATTGTGATTCCCTCCCCAGAAAGGTATTTACATACTTACTGTGAAACATGGGATTAGAAATTAGAGAGTGACTGATTAAGAATAAATATATAGACAACACTCATTGCTTAATATGTGCTGTGCTTGGAAAATACAATGTTACATTTGTGATGTACTGTGCTTGCGCTGCGCTGGGAAAATACAAAATGTGCAACTACAGCATGAGAGAATGCACAGATGAGGAGTAAGGAGGACTAAAAGAAGGTCACACTTGCAAGGTGCCTAGATAACAGGTAACAGAGGGCCCTCGGACCCTGGGAACCGAGACAAACCAACCTTATGGACTGGACTGAGACCAAGGGCTCAGAGAGCATGCGCAAGAAGGTAAGGTGAAAAGTTCAGCTCTGATGAAGACATCTTGCTTCATCCCGATGACCACCCAGATGACCACCAGAGAATACTACGCAAGTACAGAAGGACTGATAAGATAATTAGCATTCCCAGAACAAAGACAATACTTTCTTTCTTCCTCTGGAATCTCTTCTGGACGTTTACACAGGTGATACTTAATAAACACATATACTTGCTATTTGTATAAATATAAATATCAACACACATACATACTTGCTAAATATAAATATTAACTGTTGCCTACTCCAAAAATAAGATTGGACTTTCAGGCTATTAAGTATCCCAGGAGAAAGATGTCTACAACAGAAACTGTGGTTTCTTCTTTCAAGCTCTCTGGAAAAGGCCACAAATATAGAGTCATAGACTCATTCAGGTTGGAAAAGACCATGAAGATCATCTAGCCCAACCTTTAACCTAGTACTGAAAAGTCTGCCACTAAACCCTGCTGCTAAACTCCACATCTACACATTTCTTAAAGACCTCCAGGGATGGTGACTCAACCACTTCCCTGGACAGCCTGTTCCATTGCCTCACCATCCTTTCAGTAAAAAATTTCTCCTCATATCCAACCTAAAACTCCCCTGGCACAACTTGAGGCCATTTCCCCTCATATTATTACTTGGTGCTTGGGAGAAGAGCCCAACCCCCACCTCACTACAACCTCCTTTAAGGCAATAGTAAAGTACAATGAGGTCCTGAGCCTCCTTTTCACCAGGCCAAACAACCCCAGCTCTGTCAGCTGCTTCTTGTAAGACTTGTTCTCTAGACCCTTCACCAGCTTTGTTGCCCCTGTTTGGACATGAGACATGGATCCTTCACTCTGTTTACTCTTTAAGACAAAACAGAAAATACATGCAACTGTCTCAAAGCACATGACTACCAATTCACAAATAGACTAAAGCTATTTTTGCACTGATTTTGAGGATGTATGATATAGAGGATTTATGACAGGATTTATTACTACAAAGTTTTCATTACCTGTTATCAGAAAGAGGAATAGGTTCTTCTTCAACTCCTACACACATACAATTCACCTGTGATCTTTGTTGTCTGCACAGAGGAGTTAAAGGTACTTCCATTTCGTCTTGCAGATATGAAACCTGTTTAGCTAAAAAATGCATAAAGCCCCACCCAAAACAAACAAAAATCTAGTACAGTTCACAAAGCCACATGTGAATGAAATAAACACACATACTCAGAAATTTTACACTAGCAAAGATTGCATTACAATCTAAAATATTTTAATGGGACAATTCACTACTTCAGCAATAAAAACCAAATTGACATACTTCACATTTTATTTCCTGACAGTTTGGGGATAATAATATGTAGATTTCATTTCTTTATGCCTTCTGTGATGTAATTCTGGCTACCTACTCTTTCCGTGTAAGATGACTCTTATGATTTAATCACCAGATACTGCAGCTAACGTTTTGTATTAAGTGATGAACATTGCTGGCATTCTTAGCTAGTTCCCACATAAATGAAGCTACTTAGATGGTAGAGAGACTTCAGACAGCCTTCTGGTGGCTGTGACAGTACACATACAGCTGAACAGACCCAGGAAATTTAGAAACAGTTCAAGGTTTTGAAGATGCAATTACTTGTACAAGTAGAGTTAGTCCTCATTGTAATTTATAGGTGTGATCACTGAAACAAATCACAACACCATTTTTAAAACACAGTACGCAGACAAGCCTGGCATGTTACAAGTACCTGCAAGATGCTTTCATAAACATTTTTTGCTTATCATATTAAAGGTGGATATTTTAATGGATTATTTCTTTTGAATAAAATATAATATGGAAATTGTGAATTGCTGGATTTTTGGTGTCATTCGATAAAAATTGGGAGTTTACATGATTGCCTTATTATTTATATATTTACATTATTGCCTCTCTGGCATTCTTCTAATAATATTTCTAGTTAAGTTTGACCAGAAAGTAAAGGTCACAAATAAACAGTTCCTCCATGTTCCGGGAAAACTAACAGCCAGAAAAAATTGAAGTAAATTAGTGCTCCCACAGGGAAAAAAACACTTGTAACTAATTCCCTTCTCATTCCAATAGGCAGTAAGCAGCTGCAATCACCATATGCACATTGTTTGGCCAACTGGCACACAGCAGGCTGTGAATTAGCTACCTGCCCAGCTGCTTACAGCTGCTCCTTGCCAACTTAACAAGCAGATTGCATAGCAGGAAGGATACAGGACAGTGTTAGCAAGCCAAATAATATACACTACACATCAAAAACTAAAGAAACTACAGATGTTACAAAAGAAAGAAACAGACATCCAATCAATGCAATTTCTTTCCCATTCACTTAGAAACAAAAGATGTTCAGTGAATTTCTGCTGCAGTTTCACATTTTATTTTTATTTTATTTTTGTGGTGAGGAAAAAATAGCATTTTTATTTGAACAGAGCAGGAGCTGATCTCAGAATGGAAAAATTCCTTCCACAATGAAAAAATATTTCTCTTTTAGCAATACTGCTCCTATTTGTTCTCATCTAGTTATTTTGCCTTTGAGACTGGACTGTTCTGACCTACTACATTAGCTAAATTCTGCCTACACTCAAGGTGCCATTCCCCTCTTAAAAACACAAAAGACTGAGTGATTTCTCTTGTGCCTCAGCTCCTTTGTCAATAAACAATCTCCATAGCTAGCAGGAAAGGTAGGTAAAAAATGAAACATTTATCAAAAATGCCATTATTTGATTACTGTTTATTCTCTTAGTCCAGGCAAACATACTGCTCTTCTGGTAACTCATAAGTATCAAAATTGAGAAGGAGGAGAAGACTGAAAGGTATCTGTTGAAATGTGACATGTGATGCAGGAACTTCCATTAGAAAACAGTCTTAGCAATGCACATCCGGTTTTGCAGGTCTCTAACCTAGAGATATAGAAGCTGCTTGTTCCCCGGTGACTTAATCTTGTCTGATTCAATAGCAGAGCTAAGCCAGCAAACCGGAAACAAAGATTAATGCTCTTATGTTATTGTAAAAACAGTTCAAGATGGTTTGAGCACTCATCTACACTGAAATAATGGACAAAATCCTAGACATGCCCATGGCCAACTTGTTACTTCTATATACAGGAGAGTCCCAAGCTGCTCAAACCTACTGTGCTTAAGCTCCTCCTGCATATCAGAAGCATTAGAAGTAAAGAGGCAGCTAGATGAATAGCTTCAGATTAAAGTTAATCCTGCAAGGCAAAAATCTCCAGAAACTAGACACAACTTTCTTTCGGTGGAACTATGTAAAAGCTCAAGACAAAACCATTGTAGCACAGACACTTTGAGCTGATACGAAGCGTGAAGAACAGTATATGGGGACAATGACTTGAAAAATTATTTTAAGTATCAGCATTGGGTGTAGGTCTTCCTACCTGACTCACAGGATTCCAACATACTTGTGCTGTTATTGGAGCAAACCTCTCCTGGTATGGGACAGTATTTGGAAACTTCAATTTTGTTTGAAATTTCTGCTTTCAGATCTGAAAATAGATTTTAAAAGGTGCCATAAATAAACCATTTATTTCTTTTTACTGTCAAAGCAATTCAAAAAATACTTAGCGGATCACCAAAATTTACCATTATGAAAAATTAAAGTTATGCTTAGTAACACCAAATGCTGTGACTGATCAGAGCAGTGCCCAGTCTTGTCCCTTGAAGGTGACAGAAAAAAATTGCAGGCTAGGGTAGTCACCATCTGAACCACTCAATATTCTTATGATCACAGTGATGTGATGTCTGGAACAAGTAGGTAGCATCAATGTAGTTTACTAAGTGTCTGTGTATGTAGGTTCTCTTGCACTAAAGAGCACTAAAACAGAATAAAAAAGAATAGACTGACAGTTATGTACAAAATCCTCAAACCCCTGTAGCGGAGCCTGTGTCATTCAGCTTGGTACTATAAACATGGTACGTATGTTTTGATGTACTAAATGTATTAGAGGAATGAACATGGAACTGTCCATGTTAATTATACAAGTAATTTTTTAAGCTTTGCTCCTTCCATAAGCAACAGGATTACCCTTAACTTTTTGCCCCAACAAAGAAATAGTTTTCCTCACTTGTTTGCCAAAACCAATGCAAAGTTTTTTTGTTGTTGTTTTTTGTTTGTTTTTATCAAAATTAAAAGTAGCAGGCGCTGTCTTTTAGCTATACAGAGTACTTCCACAGGCATCAATCCAGGCTAATAACTGCCTTTAAAGTTGTACTTATCTGTGGTGTAAAAGAATTTAGTAACTTTTATTAAATTCCTTGGAAGAAGTTACTGCTGCTATTTAGAATATTTCTGTTGGCCATGGGCATATTTAACCTTTTTTTTTTTTTCCAGAAATCTGCTTTTGCATGTGCAATTACAATGTAACACAAGGACTGTATATGGCATGAACATGCTACACACAATCTCTTGGGGATGTTTCTGAAATTAAATTTAGTTACAGATAATAAAACATAACACTAAATTACCATACTCATGGAGGAACAGATATCATGGCTCATGTTACATTTATTCCCAAGAGTGCCACATAACCGATGATTGAACCTAAGGGCAAGTAGGTAATTTCCCCTTGGCTATTGGAGGAGACATTTCTAATACTTTGAAATATGTGTATAGCACAGTTCATGATTTCATATATCAAAATTCTCATTTGATACGCTCTGATGTAAATACTAAGTGAACTGATAGTAAAAGAGCTATATTGTGTCAAATCTGTGAAAACAATAGGAAAATTGGGTCAAGCATGTAAGAAAGTCAGCTTTCACCTTCTTTGATCACCTCTTCACACATGTCTTCATCAGCCATAGCTTCTGAAGCTACATTCAACAGCTCTTTCAGTTCCAAATACGATGGAGTCTTAATGGAATCTGATCTGCTGTTGCTGGTTTTGCAGAATTCTAACTCAACAGGCAACATGAAATACTGAAAAATATGAATCATCATAAAATGCTAACTAAATTTTAAAGTTTTTTTGACACTATTGCACAGTCTAAACTTTTAAAAAATCTTTAAATAGTTAATTAAATTAAATTAATTCTAGCCTGATCTAAGAGCTTTCAGGAAGGAAGTCATATGACATGTACACTGCATAAACAAAGCTTTGCTCAATATACAGAAAAATGATAGCATAGAATTTCAAAATGAGCCAGTGGAATAAGAAGAGTAGATCTTGTAACTCTTACAGTTACAAATCAAGTAAAATCCTCATTTATTTAATTGGGAGTTTATTTTGATAGAATGTTGTAAAATGGAGAAAAAAAACAAACACCTTTTTTTTTTTTTCCAAAAAAGAAGCCAAATCCCAAAACACACATTAGAACTTTCAATTTTCTATGGGCATATCGTGGCTTTCTATTCTGCTTCATTTTTATTCTTAGTGTAGCATTGCTTACATAAAACTATCAACACATCACGTTCCAGTAGAAACAGCTGATTAGAGTGGAGATTCTTAACAGTGGTATTCAAAAATTAAAAATATACAAATAATACTAGTGTTTTTCTAATCTCAGAAATAGGTAAGCTTCAAGTATTTAGCAAATATGAAAAAAATTATCAGTGAAATGGCTTGCAGATGAACACATAAACTGATCACTAGCACAATAATTGCCAAGAAACAACATCATGATACCTCTTCATCTTTTAAAGTTACTGTACAGCAGGTCTCTTTAATTGCCTGCAATTCTTTTGTACTCTCCCTCCTCTCCATTTCATTTTGAAAAGTCAAGAGTTCCCTTTAGAAGACAGAAAACAAAGCAAGTGATTACTTCAAATCTAAGACTCAAATCTAAGACTTTATATTCAATGGAAGTTTGTCTAATTTTATCTCTTTGCATATACATGCATCTCCCTGTGTGTGCTACTAGGCAATTTAGGCTCTCACCATCAGAAATCTGGTGGCTTTGCTGGCTGCACATCAGCAGATCTCAGCTATTTCTGTCAAGTTTCACACTTGCATTTTTTTCTCGCATTGATTGGTATTTCTTAAAAGTTGTGGAATTTGAATCATGTTCTCTTTGCAGGGTATATATTTAAAGGTTAGACTAGATGATTTTAGAGGTCTTTTCCAACCTATATGATTCTATGACATTACGAAACTCTGCATGTGCACATTGTCTTATGACCAGAACTCATTGGAAGATCAAAGCTCATGTTTGAAAAAAAACAGGAAAATAATCACAGTCCTCCTTGTTCTATTGTTATGTAGGTACAGTTAAGTCAGCTGAATTCTGTTTTGCCTTGCTTGTGAATTATGCAACCCTGTCAAGTGCAAAGGAAGTTATACAAGCCATCCAGACATGGAGTTAATCACCAGAAAATTTAGCCAGACTATGAATATATATACATAGATTAATTTATTACAAAATACTAGGTACATTCTGAGTATAACACATATTTTGATGATCCATTTTGTTCAAATCCCTGATGTACGACACCATCCAATTAAATTCAATCAAACTGACAATATGAAAGTAAGGAAAGACACAAAAATAATTAATATTTGACCCTGAAGATCAGTGGGCTAAAATAATGGATTTACTGACTGCACAACAGAGAGGAGGAGAAAAAGGAACATAGAAGCATGTGTAAAATCCTGGCCCAAGCAAATTTAGTGTAATTTTACTGACAGGAAATCAGTCACGGAGTCTCCTAAAGACAGACATTTTTTCAGCATTCCAGAACTAAAATCCTAACCATATTTAACACTTGCAGAATATAAAAATTACTTTATTTCATTTATTCACTTTTCTTAAATAGTACATAAAAATGCTATCCTATTCTTTTTTTCCTATGAAAGAAAAGCTGAAGTTTTTAATTGTTAAATTAGTTAAAAAGCATATGTGATGTTAAATTGCTAATGGCCTTATTCACAAGCTATTATTTATGTTTAATATTATATAATGTGTAGATACCTAAAAATGTTCTCTTCTCTTAAATTCTGTCCTTCAGAATCTGAAAGAGGATCTTTCACTATAAAATATTTTAGTCTGTCCAGAAGTGCAGATGAATGGGGAAGCTTTTTATGATAGTTTTCAAGATTATCAACAAAAATAAGTTCATCTCCAACACGTAAATCTGAAGGAAAAAAAAAATCATTGTCAAACAGTATAAAAATAATTAGAATGATCAGAATAAACAGAATTGTGAAGCAGCTGTCCAAATGCTGTAAATTCTAGCAAACCAATAACTATTTCTCAGTTCAAGTATTTTACGATTTTTAAGTTTTAAATGGAACCCAGTCTAGATTTCCATTGGTTCACCTGATAAGCTTTGGTTTTCTTTACACAAAATCACAGAATCATCTAGGCTGGAAGAAACTTTAGCTTTTTTAAAATTTTCTTTTATGTAACATCCGTTAAAAAGAAAAGCTGCATTCTTTTCATTCCCTTGTTTGCACTATCAAGTATCATAAAGGAACTTTTAAGGTGGGTTTTGGCTGAACAACTTAATTCAGAGAAATTTTGGACAGGTTCATATATCTCAAAAGGCAGTAACAAAGCAGTCTCTTCATAGACATCTAAACATAAATGTGGATTCTCTAGTTCTGCAATAATGACAAAATTATTGAAAAAAGAAACAGTCAAAAATATAAATGATTATGATTTCAAGAAAGATGAAATTACGGACCTCAATTTATTTTGAATTTAACTATCAAACACTGTAATATACACAGGCTGGTAGAAAAAAAAATCCTTGCACTAATAAAACACACTATTTTGAATTAAAATATTACCTATCTCTTGGAAATACAGATTTTAAATTATCATTTCAAATTCTGTATCATGTTTTCTTCATTTGATATTATCCTATTTTTTCAGTAAAGGTTGTCAAAAATGTATGTCACATCACACATGATATTCCACTTCTAATAACTTTTACCTATCAGTAAATTTCTATGTTTTGGTATTCAGTGTACGTAACTTCATGCCTTTACTGAAAATTAGCTAGTTTTATGCTGTCAGCAGACTAGTTAAGCATTAACTAACAGGTTCTCAGAGACCCAAAATAGCTTTGAAATCTTTCAAAAACATGGCTTTAAAAAATGTTAGAATAAACACTTCCCACAAAGATGAGTCTTTTGCTACCATTTCCTTCTTTAATGCAACAGTAAGTTAGAAAAACAGGTTGCGGTAATGCAGTGGTTACACTGATAGATTATTATTGATCTGTTAATTTAATAAACCTGTCAACAGAATAGTGAATAGCTTGATGTTCTCCTATAAAAGGAAAATCTACCCTATCTTGCCTACTTTTGCTTAAAGACAACAATTATCTGTAACTTCAAAGGAAAAAAAAGTTTAATTAATTTTATTATTTTTTTCTTTCAGTCCATGGAAATTTAGCTCTCCTGAGGTTGTTTCTAAAAAGCAAGAGCTAAAACATGGGAAAGCATCTAAATTCTTTTTATTCTCTTTGTAAACACATAATATAGAGAGCTTTATTAATTATTAAAATATTTTGTAATATACCACCTACCTTTGGAAAAAAATCAGGTAATTGCTTAATGAAATGAAGTAGGATTAGTTTCAATTATTAACTGCAATACAAATTCATTGTTGATACTGTGTTCAAAAGTTATCTTGTACAATATTGCATTACAAACCACTTGCATCCTCTATTCCACTGCAGAGCAAAGGCTTTAGTAATTGATTAAGTTACTTTCTTTTCCTAAATGAATCTAATTAGTGATGGACAAACAATGTAAAATAAACCTGGATAGTTCATAGTGTATCTATTTGGGCACTACCAACCAGAAAATTGTCAAAAACACTGAGGAAAACTATCCAATTTGAAATACCTTCATCCACGCTACAAAGCAGAAACTGCTTACTTCTTTCTCTTCCTGCTATGGCAAAAGAACATGCCTCAGGAATATAATTTTAATGAAGTACAAAGGATCATTAGCATTTTGACCAATGCCTAACAGTATCTATTTGCTGTGATACTTTTGGTACAACTTTTACCGTATCCTTGATCGGCCTGAAACTTCTTTTGTCTTGTATCTATCTTGAGCTGTTAAGCCCTGCTTCTCCAGCTAATAAATCTCTGTTAAATGACAAAGCATGTGATCCCTCTAATGATCTCTTCAAATGAACAAAATGAAAAACACAAAAAATTTTTACAAGTTAACAGGCTTACTCTGTAAACACTTATAAGACAGTGAATCAAACACTTTACCTTGCCATTGTTCTTTACGTTCAGAGGCACAGTCAGCCTTCAAATATTTGTCTTGAGTTGATCCTTCCATACAGATATTCTTCCTGACTAAATAAACTTCTGTGTCAGTCTGAGAGCAGGGATTTGAACTTGGAATAACTTCTATCAATTCATTATTACTATGGAACTCTAGAGAAGTGATAGGTTTCCTAAAAAGAAGAAAAAAATCTGATACTTGGGCTGCTGTAAGAACACTTTCATATCTTCCCTGCCTCCCAAATAAATCAATGGCACTCAGAAAGATAGTCTAAGAACTTTGATAGTCACTGTATTTGGTGAGAAAGATTGGAAATCACAAGTTATTACCACTACTCAAATATAAATCCAAAGTTCAACCTCTCTACTCTCAAATTACAGTTTGAAAACTTCCACAAGAAAAAGCCCTTTAAATTTACCCTCAGCATGGACTTGATCAAAGGATAATGTTTGAAAAACAAATCATCAAACCTATTGATGTCATAACACTTATGACCAAAAATCTGCTGGGTTAGAAGTATATTCATGTTTCACACATCATGAAGAAATTGCAAGCATAGTGGAAACTGCAGAAGGTGAAATAAGGAATAAATGTAGAAACAAAACCTTTTCATTTTCCTGTCACTTTTCATGCCAATTTCAGTACTACTGCTATTGGTCAAGGAGAAAAAATGTTACCAAATAAATAGCAAAGTTATTTGACAACAGAAAGTCATTGTTCTAGGCTAATTATATGTTTGGATAAAATATTTGTAATTGCTATTTAAAATATGCCCTTGTTAATGCTCCATTTTCCATATTAATTGATTGAACAATACATGACTCTGACTGATGGTGCTAACATTTCTGAAGTGGCTGACTGAATAATGAAAATTGTTCAGTGCTATTATCTTTGCTATTCAGCATATGGCTGTAGGCCCTTTAACAAAATCCAAATTAATACAGCTATGCTATCTTGGATACTTCTAATAGCATTGTAAGAAAAACAGGAAGTAATTAATATTTACAAGATACCCACAAAAACGGTAATAAAAGCTCTATTCTCTAGAACAGGACCAAGATACTCATGCTAGGTGACAATTTAAGATATTAAACTCCCTAGTCTTGGAAGCTATTTGGCATTTTTACATTCTTCAAGCACTAGTATCCTCCAATCATCTTACAAGCACCCATCATCTTCTTTAAGTCTGCAAGAAAATAAGAGAAGCACATTCAATAGATAACTGCAGACTTCTCAGTTCGAGTGCCTTGCCCAAAATCACACAGATTTTTTGGCAACAGCAAATACAGACTCAGTTTCCCAGGCAGCATTTGATTTCTTTAACCAAGCTCCATGAATTACATGGTATTAGGAAAACATACTGAGTCACTTATGATCATTAACACATGATGGAAGACAAACAGATAAACAAGATAAATGATACAGATAAACACTAAGGGAGTTAACTGCCATTTTAAATTAAAGGTAGAGATTTTTTTTTTTTTTCCAGAAAACCTCCCATGTATGTGCTTTTTATCCTAGTTTTCTTCTCTTGTAGTAACTATTGTCTTAAAGAACCATGAACTTCCTCTTCACGCAGTGCCACATCTACAAAAAGCACCTTTCCATTGCTGCAACAGAGGCTGAACTGCATACACAACCACATAAATCAGTGTACAGCCCTGACACATTCGGAGATAATTTCCGTACCATGAATAAGCAGAGGTTTATGTACAAAATATAAAATAAAAATAGTATGTAGCAATACAATTGAAGACCATAACATAGTGAAATCACAGAAAATGACACTGCAAGGTACTGGCAAGCCTGGTGCTAGCATTTTGTCTCTATACATGACTGCTTAATTCTGTAACTACAACTTTTCTTCACACCTTCTTTTTTTCCCTTTCCTTCTTTTTCTACAGACTTGAAGATAACACAGGTTTTAGATTGGTGTAATTTCTCTATTTCTTTCATATTGACAATCATTTGAGAGCAGAACTATACACAATTTACTGGTTTCACAGAAAAAAATATTTTCTTTCATGTCTTAGGTATGTTATAAATGCCACATTGGAAACCTGTTTTTAAAATGAACTCTATTTCTATTCTATCTTCTATCTTTTATTGCTATGATATAAGCTTGATTTTTTTCTAGTTGCTTTTTGCTTCTTTTCAGAAGTTTATAAACAGTGTTCTTTGGATAGCTTCATCTTCATTTATGAGAGATACCTGCCTTCTTCAAGCAGGGGTGTGGAAAATGTCCTCGTGGTTTACTTTACTGGTCATGTGCAGATTTCAGAGACTTTCTCCAATGTCAGAAATAGATTACAAAGCCATTATAAAAATGAGATAAGGAAGCACAGAGCTCCATGAAAATATAGTACTCCTTTTATAGTATTTTGCTAGCAGAGCATCAGTGCACTATTAACTTGCCACCATTAGAAATCATTTCTATATTTTATTATCCTCATTAGTTTATGATTCACAAAGCACCTGAATGATATCAAAGGAGTCATATATCTTTGCAAGTTAAGGCTACTGACTTTTCCAGGAAATCCTCCACAGATAAACTTTTCTTCCATTGATCCAACACTGAAATAGCAATTGTGTTCTTTGTTGATGTAACTGAGACATAAACAGAGAAAAAAATCACACAAAATAATGCTTTTTATCTATACGTATAGATTGGAATGGCTAAACTATAGTTCCTATGTAGAGAAGAAACAATACTTTTCACTTCCATTAGCAACAGTAAATGAAAATACACCAGAAAGATGCAACTACTTAAGTTTATAATCATAAATTTTTCCCTCTGCGCTTGGAAATCCCCACCTTTTCCCCTATCTTGAAATTTCAATATCATCTTTCAAGCCTCTCCCAATCAATCAGATTTTAGTTACTTATCTACAAGCAATATTTTTCTTCCTTAACAGCCTGTCCCATGACATGCTATACAGTATTTGATTAATTCAGCAGCTTTACAGATATTTCTACAAACTAAACAAACATCACCCTAGTTTATGGTACAATACACAAATAAATATCCATTACCCATCTGTTTCTATTTAGACAACTAAGGAATGCTACCTTCAAATGTTATGTGACCTGGTATACTGATACTTCTGGAAATGTATTTTCCTCCTACCAGACTCTGACATATTATGCCCAAACACAAGATTTTTTTTAATCCACAGAGAATTTATACTAAAACTTATATAACATACCTCTAGTCCATGGCTTCCTATACTTGTCATCAGCAGAGAGTCCAGTCAGATGACACTTTTCATGATGTTGCAAACAGGGAGGAAAGCAAAGTGATAATCTATAGATGGAAAACTTCTGCCTTGCCATACTCTGCACAAAAAGAAGGCATGTGGTAAGATTATAAAAAACACTTCTTTTTGTGCATTTGCTCTTTAGTCCCACTGTATCCAAGTGTTTACTACTAAAGCATAGTATTTTATATTTAAGTTCTATTTTTTTTTTTGTAAAACTGACATACAGTCCAAACTAAGAGAAGATATTAACATTTACCAGACCTGATATTTAACTTTTAATCTACACTTCTGCACATGCAAAACTTGGCATAAGTTTAGCTACACTTACCTAAACTTATCTTGTGCAGTTACGGGTGCTGATCATCGCACTTGCATTGGCCTCCTGAACAGGCACATGTGCATAAGCTGACTAGCACCAGTTTGCAGTGACTCCTACTACTGCTGTTGTAAGTACTCAAGTATTCTAAAGCCTCTCAGTTTTCATGTGCCATTATCAAGTAACAAAAGATCTATACAAATCACTTTATCGTCATTAAAAATAACAAGGGAACATGGCAGTAATTAGCTGAATTCTAGAATTAAACAGTTAACATGGCAATTCCAGTGACTTTCCATTCCAGACCACCTTCAATAAACTGCCCAACAGTTCTTGTGCCACAAATGCCCACATGCAGTACTGCATAAATAACACTGAGTTCCAGAATAATCAGTGAGTTTAGGAAGCAGAGAAAAACAATTCTTATAAAGGGGGCTGAGTTTATTAAGTATATAGTTTAGGAATAAATTTTGTCCAAAATTCTGGGGTATACGGGCATATTGGAAAATACAAATAGCTATAGAAGCATGTAGAGTGTTGTGAGTGAGACTAGAAGCCTCTCTCTACTTCTGAGTCCACAGCCTGACTTTAGCTGTGTTGCTTCAGTCATAGAGACATCCACCTACTTCAGCATATGCTGCCAAGCCAGTTACAGTTTGTATAGTCAGACGTTTCAGATGATAAACTAAAGACAATTCACTGATTTGGATTACTGTCAGCAGAACTGTGTTCTCAGCCACAGTTTCTGAAACCTTCCTGCACAGTTGGAAAGTAAGTGGAAAAACAAAACAAAACAAAATAAAAAAGGCCTGGGAAGCAACATGAACAAGCTCAAATCACTTCCATCAAAGGTCAGGATTACCAATCCTTTTTCCTTTTCAATTTAATCCTCTGTGGGATACTTATAATTCCCAGAACTGTTAATGACAATTAATTTTAACAAAAATGCAAAAAACCACTGCAATTATACTTTTTTTTTTTATCTTTTCTTTAGATGGCTACTGTAAAAATTCAATGAAAACCATATTCATCCAATGTATTCCCTTTTGCTTGAGGCAAAAGGTGTTGTTAATTTAGGGGTCTCCTCTACCAGTTCTGAATGAAGAAAACAGAACCAGGCAATTGGACCTCCATGCTACATGCCAGTGGTCATACACCATCTTGAATAATCTGTATTGAAGTTACTGCTAAAACTGCCTTTGTTGTAAAATAAAGTACAGCTAGTGAAGTTCCTGGCACAGATCACACAACAGAGCTGATGATACCCTTCATCTTCATTAAAACGAACTATAAGGATTGTGACACAACAGCTCCTGAGGAACTCTGAGGTTATACAAAAATCAGCTGCTGGAGTTTAAGTAGAAATTACTAAACAAGTAAATGCAAGCAATAAAATGATGGGGATTAGAAAGAAATTGTAAAGACCGGTGCATAGTTTTACTGAGGATAACTTTTACTTAATAGCCTATAATTTTGTTTTCACTCACTGATGTTTATACACTACAATAAATATGTCCTAGGGCTATCTTCACATATGGTCGCCTTTTAACATGCAAACTGTGCATTTTACAGAATATGTTAAATGAATGTTCTGAGTGTAAAGGTTAAGCTGAATTAGTTCCCTTTATGAAATTTCCTACTACATAGCTTTTCTTGCCTGTCTTAAATATATAAAAGTGTAAAAAAAAGACAGCATTAATGGATATATCATTTAATCAATGTATATTTACTCATATTTCTTAATGTAAAGTTCCCTGTAAATTTCTGTTTTACCAAAAGACACTGTGTGCATTTTTATAGTTCCATTCAGGTAGCCTATACTGACACTTTAAGATGTAAGGGCATGCTGAACTGCTAAATTACTTTGTAATTACACCTACAAAACTCAGCAGCATGAGGAATCTTGTGCCTGTAATGACTGAAAATCACAGAATATGCTGAGTTGGGAGGGAAACACCAGGATCCTTGAGTCCAAACCCTGGATCCAACCATGACCACCCAAAAACCAGACCCTACACTCTTGAGATCCAGCCGGCCTGGTGCTGTGATCACTGCCCTGGGGAGCCTGTCCCAGTGCCTGACCACCCTCTCTGTGAAGAACATTTTCCTGACACCCAGCCAGAGACCCCTTCCAGAAACAACCTCTTTCTTCAAAAAATTATTTAAACTGGGCATTTGGAAAAAAGTTTATCTGGGGTTTATAAAAATGTGCAACAAGAATATTAAGAGCAGGACTCCACAGCCAGCTCAGCTAAGCATGTGCAGCAATCAGTTTGATATTCCTATCAAATTCCAGCATTTCATAAAACTGGAAGAATTAGGCAACTGCACTGAAAAGTCCATTTAACTATCACGTACCCTCTAGGAGGGCAGTAGAAGCTAAGTACAAGAGTGGAACTAGAAGCTGCAGTTTTAAGAAAGCATAGCCCTTGTGCAGTCAGATCCTTAATAACTAAAATGGATGACCGCAACCACTAACCCCATCTGGCAGTATTACAGAGCTAGCAGCCATCCAGCTGAACATTTATCTTCTACCTCTTCATTTGTCCTGCTGTCAGCATTGCCTGATTCCTCAAAATTCAGGCAAGGGAAGACTTGAATCTAATTCTTCTCTCTTCCACAAAATGGTCCTTTACACATTTTGCTAACTTACCTCATTTTTTAGTTACATATACCACAGAAACACCTTAAGATCAAACTGAATGGAACTACTGCAGGAAGGTTTTCACACAAATACTGAAAGACAGATGCTACATCCTGCGGAAACACTAAGAACACACAGAGGTACCATATGGAAGAGCTTCTACACTCCGCGAAAAGGGATGTGGGCAAGGTATTTCATAATCCAGATCTCAGTTTACCCACAAATACTATCCCGGACCAATTTTGGGTTGCATTTCTCCAGCTATGTGTAAGAACTACTTTTATATGTACTTGCACTCTCCCTGAACTCTTGAAGGCATCACGTCTTGCTGCCTCACTCTTCTCACACACTAGAAATATCCCCTCCAGGCAAAGTACCACTCTGCTGGAGACATTTTTAAAATGGCATGTATATTTTCTTTGAAAACTTAAATAAGTAAAAACTCAATTAGGTAAAACATTGCACCAGTTGATAAGCACTTGGTAACACCGCATGGATGTAGACAGGAAGGAAAACAGCACTTCATAATGCTTGTATGTCATTACAGATCAACGTTTTTACAGCCAAAAGATTCATTGTAGATGTCAAAAACATCTGCTTTCCATGAATTTTAAATTTAATCTAAAACATTACAAAGAAATACTCTTCCCTACCATCAGTAGGAAATACAGTGTTTTGTAGCATTACCCTAATGCATATTAAAGTAGCTCAAAAATTGGATTAGCTCCCCAAAAGGTAATTAATTTAATTTCATGCATTAAAAGCACAGTGTGCGCTCCAAAGAAAGCTCCGCGCAGGAAACTGGATAGGAAACACAATTTTAAGTGCAACAGACAATCAAAAAATTGATTCTTTTCAGTTTTGGCAAAATTGTACTTTAACTTTCTATTAAAAAAGTGTAATCACTACACTGTTATTCCAGTAACAGTGCAGTAAAACAACCTCACTGAAACACAATTTCTAAGAACTTAGTTCTCCACATTTTTAATGTATACTAAATCTTTTCTTCAATTACTGCTCTATTTCTTTCAAAATATTAAGAGAAATAGTAAAACCGTACCTCATATAAATAGTCTGTTGAGTGATACTTTAGAGCTGTGAACATCTTTCTTGTTTTGTAATGCTTTAAACGCTTCAATTGTCTAAAAGAAATATAGAAGATGGGTTAAAAAGTTCTTATACCAAAGTGTTGAAAGAGAATGTTGAAAATAAGGTTCAACAATATATATATATTTTTTCTTTTAAGCTATGCCTCTTGCTGTGCATTTCACAGAAAACCTTACAACCCTTTAAGTGAATGTCAGCAACACAGCATCTCTCCCCTGGCCAATAATTACGAGGACTTAAATGATGGATTTTCATTAAAAGAATGTAGTTCACCTATCTAAATTGTTAAGTTTTCGCTGATTCCTGTAAATACGAAGCGACTGTTTTTCTCTCCTTCAATTTTACAAGTGCAAATCATATGGGCTACCTCTGAGCAAGAGGTTCTGATGGACCAGCAGGGCTCACCAATGCTTCTGATGGCAACCAGGCATCAGACGAACACTCCACAAAGATGCAGATATGGTGTGAGTGCTCAGGTGTTTATTAGGTAAGAGCACGTGTTCTAAATTAAAATTAGGTAGCAGAATTAAGGCTAAAGTAAGGTAAGTCTAACCAAAAAGTATATGATGTAAACGAAACATAACAAACATGAATCGTAGGGCCATAAAGGAAACCTGGGATGCAAGGTTGCTAGTTGGTATCATTAACATGATATTAGGCTAAAATTGCCTCGGTAACAGTGTCAGAAATACCAAATTTAGGTATGGGTGTAACAGAATTGGGAGCAATGAGGAAAAGTAATTAAGGGCTGGCTGCTTACTTGAATGCAGTCACGACAGAGAAAAGAATAGCAAGGAAAACAAAAGGCTGTCTTTGGGAAAAGGAAAAAAAAAAACACAACACAAACAAACAAGGTATAAGGCATAAAATCAGATGGGAGATGAAGCAGAGAGGAATCTTCTGATGGAAGGAAAATGGATGCCTAGAGACAGTGGGGGAGCAGACCAGCGTACCAACACCTTGGGAATGCTGAGGAAACCTCCAAACAGCCTGCTGGACCCTCCATCAAGTCCGAAAGACTTGGTGTGGGAGGGTGAAGCGAGAGGGAATTGACTTGTAGGGATTTGTACCTTAATACTAACAGCAGGAGGCCAGGGAGTGGAAGTGCAGTTTAGTAGCACTGATGTGTATCTTTTGCTAAGACTTCTCTATAGCAGTATAACCATGCATCAACTAAATACTAAGCCATAGGATTACGACTATCACAGTGACTGTAAATTAATGCTGCAAGAGTAGGAGAGCACTTAACAGCCTGTTAATTTTAGTTATGACTGGTTTAACCATCAGACATTATAACCATCTCAACTGGCTATGCTTTAAGTCACCAATTTAACCAGAAAAAGGAGGGCTTACTCTGTGAGGGTACCACGAACTCTAAATTTATTTAAAACCAAGTAAGATTTAAAAGAGAAATCATAAAACTGCCGGAGAACACAACACCGCTTTGCTCTCCTTTCCCTCAGGGATGCCCTCAGCGATCTCCACAGGGCGGCAGCGCGGGCGGGCTCTGACGGGACCCCGCCCCCTGCCGCGCTGGAAGCGCCCTTCACGCCTCTGATTGGCTGCTGGCGGGAAGGCCCCGCTCCGCCGGCCGCCAACGGTCTGCTTGCGCGGTCGTGCCTACGTGCGGCCGGGCGCGTGCGCGCGCCGGCGCTGGGGGCGGGCTGGGGGCGGGCTGAAGGGCGCTGAGGGGGGCGGGCGCTGAGGAGTGGGGCAGCACTGAGGGGGAGCTGAATGATAGGAAATCCAAATTGGGAGGGATCGACAAGGGTCTTCGAGTCCAACTCCTGCGCACCCAAAGGACCATCATAAATAAATAAATAAATAAATAAGTTAACGTGTCTGAGAACATTGTCCAAACACATCTTGAACTCTGGCAGGCTTGATGCTGTGACCCCTGCCGTGGGGAGCCTGTTCCGGTGCCCAACCACCCTCTGGGTGCAGAACCTTTCCCTAACCCCCAGCCTGACCCTTCCCTGTCCCAGCTCCGTGCTGTTCCCTCGGGTCCTGTCGCTGTCCCCAGAGAGCAGAGCTCAGTGCCTGCCCCTCTGCTCCCCTTGTGAGGAAGCTGCATGAGGCCCCCCCTCAGCCTCCTCCAGGCTGAACAATCCAAGTGACTTCAGCCACACCTTATACATCATCCCCTCTAGACCGTTTCCCATGTGTTTTGCCCTCCTTTGGACACTTTCTAACAGTTTTATATCTTTCCTATACTGTGGCACCCAGAACTGCACACTGTAGTCAGCATTGTCATCTCAACCTTTGTGCCCCATGCTGGATGCCAAAAATACTGCTGTGGTTTAACCTGGCAGGCAGCTCAGCACTACTAAGCAGTTCACCACATCCCCCCCATTGAATAATTGCCTGAGGTAGCTTGGAAATTAAACTTATATTTTACAGAAAAGGTACAGCATTGAAGAAGCTTCCAGGGTAGATTGTAGCTGCACTCCATATAAGTTCCCTAGGTCCTTAGACATTGTCCGCACCAGGGTAACTTGGAGTGATGACTCCAAGAGGAACTGTACGGAGGGTGGAGTGGAGTGGAGACACTGTGGCCAGGCTCTGTGATAAGATGGGAACTTGATTGTTCTTGTGCACACTGGAACTGATAAGCTACACATTCACTACCCTGAGCCAACGGGCTGTCATGGTTTTGACAAAATCCTGTCCTTTTGGTGAACTTTGCCCATTATAATATCATGATAATACCAAAATATATTTCAGAAGTGCTGTTCTCCCAGCTGGAATACAGAGAAATACATGTTTTTACCCCAAACCAGGAAATAAAAGAACAGTCTATTAGTCTTACACTGTTAAATAAAGAACTCTGGTATCACATGTTGTTCTGGAGACTTCTGAAGATTACAGTTTAAGACAAAATTATTTATGGAATATTTTGATTCTAACTTGCAGAGAAATGGGTAATTGAACAGTGTATTAATGGAGTGAAATGCCCCTCAGCAGCAAAGCCCTTAAAGTACCTGGAAAATGTAAAAGTAATGACAGTCAGTAGTTGGATCAAGTACTGCCTAATCATAGAATCACTGAATGGCTCAGGTTGGCAGGGACTTTAAAGTGCATCTAGTTCCAACCCCCCTGCCATAGGTAGGGATACCACCCACTAGATCAGGTTGTTCAGGTCCTCGTCCAACCTGACCTTTAACACCTCCAGGGACAGGGCATCCACAGCTTCTCTGGACCACCTTTCCAGTCTCTCACCACCCTCTGACTGAAGAATTTCCTCCTCCCTTCTAACCTGTATCTTCCCTTTTTTAATTTAAAACCATTCCCCTGTGTCCTGTCATTATATGACCAAGCAGAATGTTGCTCTCCGTCTTTTTTATAAGCCCCCTTTAAGTATTGAAAAGCTGCAATGAGGTGACCTCAGAGTCTTCTCTTCTCCAGGCTGAACATCCCCAGCTCTCTCAGCCTTTCTTCATAGGAGAGGTGCTCCGACCCTCTGTTCATCTTCATGGCCCTCCTATGGACTCTCTCTAACAGCCCCACATCCTTCTTGTGCTGGGGGCCCCAGGCCTGCATGCAGTACTCCAAGTGGGGCCTCATGAGGGCAGAGCAGAGGGGGGCAATCACCTCCCTTCACCTGGCTGGGATTGCCCTGGCCCAGCTGCAGCACCTTGTACTTGGACTTGTTGAACCTCATTTTCTTCATGTGGGCCCACTTCTCCAGCCTGTCCGGGTCCCTCTGGATGGCATCCCTTCCTTCTGTTGTGTGACTGCACCACTCAGCTTGGTGTCATCTGCAAACTTGCTGAGGGTGCACTCAATCCCACTGTCTACATCACTGATAAAGATATTAAACAGTACCGGGTCCAGGACAGACCCCTGAGGGACACCACTTGTCACTGGCCTCCAGCTGGACATAGAGCAATCAACCACCACTCTCTGGTTGTGACTTTCAAGCCAATTCCTTATCCACTGAATGGTCCAGCCATCATGTCCATCTCTCCAATTCGTAGACTAGGATGTCAGGTGGGACCGTGTTGAAGGCCTTGCAGAAGTCCAGGTAGATGACATCGGTCAGTCTTTCTCTGTCAAATGGTGCAGTCACTCCATCGTAGAAGGCCACCAGACTGGCCAGGCACAATTTGCCCTTGGTTTGCCCTTGGAAGCCCAGCATGGCTTCCATGCTGGCTGTCCTGGATCCCCTCCTTGTCCTGCATGTGCCTTGACATTGCTTCCAGGAGGATCTTTTCCGTGATCTTACCAGGCACAGTGGTGAGGCTTACTGGTCTGTAGTTCCCTTCCTACCCTTTTTAAAAATATGAGTGATGTTTCCCTTTTTCCAGTCACTGGAGCTTCACCTGACTGCCAGGTCTTTTCAAATAATATGGAGAGATCTTGGCAACTACATCAGCCAAGCACACACTTGCCAAATTACATACATTATATCACTGCATAATGTATGGTCTGCATCTACTCCATGAAACAAGGCAGCAGCACATGCTGTGAGGAGGTAAAGATGCAAGCGGATGCAGGTGCATGTGGAGGTAAAGATGTCCCATGAAGACCATGCTATCTACAGATTTTCTTCATCAGATTGAAGAGCTAATGGCGTATACAACCTGCAGAAGAATAGTGACAGCTGTTGAAACTTACCTCTTTGACTCTGTACACCTATAGATCTGTGTGTCTGTACATACAACTTTTAAACAGGTGGTTGGGGACTGTTTGTCTGATAAAATCCAGTAAGTGGCACACTATGAACACTAGTACTGTTATGATTAAGATCAAGAGTGGAAGAAGCCTTTCCAGCTCGCTATCTAACCCAGACAAAGCCTTTGCCCATGAAGGAGGACTTGAGGGTCTATGTGAAATCAAAGTGATAGCCTGGGCATTCACTGGGCAGGCACATTTTTCCTAATAAGACTCTTCTGATAAGAAGAGTCAGAGTAAGGAAATCTAGACAACTTGTTTTAAGTTATGCTGGGGGCACATATAAAATAAGATGTTTCAGGTCTGATAGTTGGAAGTGACAGCTTTGATTTTTATGCATTCAATACATAGTTTGTTAATGATGAGGAAAGCGTTATAGGATCACGGGATAATTTAATTGGAAGGGACACCAGGAGGTCTCTAGACCCTGCTCTAGCAGGCTTACATGTGAGATCAGGTGAGGTTGCTCAGGGATGTACCAGTCGAGGTTTGGGAATCTCCAAGGTTGGAGGTGCCATAAACTCTCTGTTCTGGCTCCATTGCCTGGCTGTCTTTGCTTTGTTTAAAAAACTCTCCTTTTCAAACTACAGATCCAGACTAGGTTTGTTGTTTTGTTTTATTTCTTTTCATAACAGGGAAGCATCAACATCCACTTATGTCAAATTCTTTTTGAGGAGTGTTGTAAAAGAACAAGCAAGTGGACAGTTTATTTTGTTTTGTTTTGCTTTGTTTTGTTTTGTTTTCCCCCTAGGGCTATCAAATCAAATAATTATGCAGAGTTGTGAAGACTGATAAATGACTTCTGTCTCTTCTTGACTTAGGAAACTTTTAAACCAATTTATTCATAACCATTGTTGGCTCTGTTCTTAGGCTATCCATTGCAAGATGGTGAGTGTTGTTGGTAAAATCATTCTTTCTCATACTTGTAAATATAGTTACATAAATATGATCAGTTGTGCAAGTTTTAGAGGTGGAACAGCATCTGGGAAAATCTTGTTTATATATATATGTTCATCTAGAAGAACAAAATTAGGCAGGAAAAACAACTGATATGAATGAACAGATGTAGCTCCTTCAAATGTCTCTGTAGTGGTCTAATTGCCTCCCACATCCTACTTAGGACTGGCTCTGTAAATTATAAAACCGAATCCTTGTTGAGCTGTATGTTTCCTTGTGAGTGCAGCAATTAAATTAATTGCAAGGTAAAACACCGCTCTGTTTAGGAGAAGAAATGTAGAAGAAATGGAGGAGACCTTAGAATCATTACCAAGTGGTCTGTGTTACAGCATCTTGAAAGTGGTGAGAATCACAGGTAAACATCTATTTCAGAATGAAACCTGCTCAGAGCATCAACCCTGACATCCTGCTGTTTTTCTTTCAGTCCTCTTGCAAACCCCACTGACTTCAGTGGAAGGGCCTTTCTTCCTTAAAAGAAGGGTGAGTAAGTGCTGTACCACCTGACCCACAACTGCATGAGCAGTCCCTGTGTGTAGTCTCACTGCCCTGTGACTGTGCAAAACTTTGCATCAGTGAGATCAGTGAGTTTGAATCACTTGATTCATGTGAGTTAAGGGTTTCTGTCTATGGTAAATACATTTGAGCTGTGTATGACTCCATTACTGGACTACTAAGGGAGAAAATGGTACCAATGTGTATTCAGTTCCACCTAAGGGAACCTGAGTTCATCACAGGTGAGTGTCTGAATGCAAAGTCACTCACAGCTTTAATATATGAGTATGGTGTCAAAGATGCTTTTGCAGATCTGCTTTCAAAAAGTCAGTGAAATCAATGTTACTACTGAATTTTAAATGCCAATTGGTTCAATGCCTCTAGCTGCTTTGTAAATTCACAGAATTAATGGAGAGATTTTGGAGCACATATCTTAGCAGCAAACTGTGATACTATTTTTTCAAATGTTGTAAGGAATGCATCAGAAAACAAGGTATTTATAGGTCTTCTGGTATGATTCTATAAAAGTGGAATTAAACAGCATATGGACAAATCATAAAGTAGACATGCAGGTTAGAGTAAAGCACTGAAGTGATTGCTAATCAGTTTTGATTGAGAGTTAAATCAGCTAACAGGAAAACAGATTTAAAATAAAACTAAATCATGTTGAGCTTTGCAGGTGGCCATCCCTTTTGTGTGGCTCTGTAAAAAAGCTGAGAATATGAGAAATTATAGGTCATTACAGATGTGAAAAGGGTAATAATACATACGCATTTGCCATTCTTCACCAGTGGACAATGCAACAAGATGACTACATAAAAAAATAACAGAAATGAGAAACACTGTACTTAAAATAAAACAAAAAAGAGATTTCAATTGGGCAAGACTAACAGGGTCAGGGATGTAAAGGCAAAGCATTAAATGAGTGAGTATTTGGAGCTCTTTTCAAAACATAGATAAGGCAGACAGCATTATCTGCACCTTGTTTCTTCTTCTAACAATTAAATATTTTTTCTTCCAATTTTAAATATGGTCTTTTAAAAAAGAAAAGTTGATCTTTATTGGCCATTATTATTTTTTTTTCCAGTTCATTTTCAGCTAAACACAGTTAGTTTACTATGCTTGGTATTCTCTTTTCCCAGCTAGCAGAAAACATTTATAAGGACATTATTTAAAGTAAATAGATTCGAGTGATCTTGTTTAGATTCTTCACTTGGATCTATTTTATTTTGTTTATAAATAGTAAACAATACTTTTTAAAATGTGCCACTCAGATTTTCTTGTTATCTCAGTGTCTATTTTGGTTAAAACTGAATCTCAATAAATTGTACAAGAGCTTTTTTTTGCATTTTTTTAATGCAAAATAACTTATATCATTTGATGTTTACATGTTAAAGTAAGGGACTTATTGTGAATTGAAGTGATTGTCTACAGTTACCAAGTTCTTCAAAGTATGAGAACTAGTAATATTCATATCTAGTCTTAATTCATTATTTGTAACAGGAAAAAATAATTCTGCTCTTTGAACTCCTTAGTTTTGTAGGAGCTGCTCACTGTTCTATGGTAGCTGAAGAAACTGGAAAGAAGAAACCTTTCTCTGTCTTCCACGGAGAATGTTGATGGCAAGAGCTGTCTTTGCATTTCATTGGATTTCATTGCATGTGTTTGCCAAGTAACACTTACTTGCTGTATTTTTTGATCTCTTCAGTAGTGAGGTGCCTAATATGCCTAATTTTATTTAACCTAAACCACATTAATATTAAATTCAGATCTTTATGCACATTGATATTTAATTAATAAGTAACATAATATGTATCATAATATTAAATACATTTTGGGGGGAAGAAAAGATGTTAGATAAAATCTCCATCAGAACAAACACATTGATTTTTATATATGTTGTTAGCCACTTAAACAGTCAAACTGGTAAGGCCATACAAACTTACCAATCTTTCTTTCCCAAATGAGACTCTCATTGTGTGCATTTGTTAACTTAACCACACTATATTATTTAACTCACCATCATTTTTATCAGAAAAAGGGCACTTTTTGTTAATGTTTAGCATATACCCAATAGTCATTAAACATTTACATTTTTCTTTCATGTGTAAAGTCTTTACAAACCAAGCTTGCAGATACAGCATGTGAGGGAAGAATACAGGAAAATGAAAGTTAAGACCCTTTCACTTCATCACAGTGGTTTCTGAATACCACTTTTTCAATTAATATTTACAGTTATTAGTTCACCTCTAACCACCTGGAGGTAAAGGTAATTGTGTGGAAAAAGCTGTCCAGAGGATATATATGATTCTTAGAGCACTTGTCTAGCTGACCATTGCTTAAGTTTTTTAGAAGAAACAAATCCAGGTGGTCTTCCAAGTTTTCTGTTGCTGGCATGATGTGTATATGTTTAGCTGGTAATGGCTGTCATTCCTAGATTGAAAAAAAAAACAAACAACAACAACAAAAAAACATAAAATGGGGAAAATTGTCTGTCACAACTCTTTAGGTAAGCATGCTGAAGCAGTCTTACCCAGCTAATGGTATATAGACTTTACAGTGATCTGCTTTTGTAATTGACATCTCTGGAAAGCTATCTCACTCCTGATATTTGTGCTGAAAACCAAAAATGTAACTCAAGTGTTCTTGTCTCTCAGCTAGAAGATACTGGCAGCAGAAACTAACCCTGAAGTCCTGATCTCAGCAAGACAACCTTGGTCAATCAAAGTATTCTCCAGGTAGAAACAAAATCCATATAAATGTGCATGGTGAAGTGGCATTCTAGAAGGCAATGGGGTTTTTCTTAACAATCTCAATGGAAAGGATTTTTTTTTTCCCTGTTATTTAATAAATTTATATGTCTACTTCTACTGCAAAGTCTTTTCTCTTAGAAGAACAGTGCTTTGTTATTCTAAAATCTCTTGGCATTTTTGCCTTTTGTTAGGCTTATTTCAGCAGTTGCTTAGGTAATGTCCACTGCTGGTAGTCCTACTTCTCTACTACCACATATGCTAAATTCTGGCAGTCAATAGAATATGCTAAAATGCATATAAATGTCCCCCTATTAGGGACATCAGCCTTGTAGTCAGCTGGCAGTCAAAGGTTAGGACAACATCAAATAAAGCTAACACCTTTCCAGTTTCAGTGACTTATTTTTTGCAATACTGAGATTTTAACATTTGAGTTACAGTGGTCCTGCTATATAATGCACAACTCTGAGGGGGCTTTGTAGTTGATGTATAGTCTAACAAATTAGAAAAAAAAAATTACCCATATCATATATTACAGATGTACTAGAAGTTTGGAATACAACTATAAGCACAAGGGGGTGCTAGGTGTTGGAATCTAGGTGTTGGTATCCAAGCATCTTTCATTAATAATGCTAGGTTTCAAATTAAATCAATTGATGTAATATTGCAGCACAAAAATCTGTCTATCCAGAACAATGCAATCTCTTTATACTTGCACCCTCTGGAGGTCCCTCAGGAATGGCTCTTCATAGGCCTTCAGCACCTCTAAAGCCTGACTACTGCATTTCCTGGACTTGTCATCTCAAAGGCATGCTGTCTTTCATTAACTTGTTATTCAGCTGATATTCCTTTCCTCCTGATTTTACACTGATCATACTTAGTTCTTTTCTGCAGTTTCCATTCTGATTTGTAGAAATACAGATGTTGTTATAATGCTAATGGAGGCATCATGATAGCATGGTAGCTACATTTCCACATACATGTTTTACTTTTCTTTTTTCTTAAGGCTTATTTGCAATTAGGTTGAAAGATAAAGATAAAACAAAGAATCATCACAGAATGTATACTGCATAATTCATCCAATTATGAAAATGA
Source organism: Stictonetta naevosa (assembly GCA_011074415.1). Lineage (NCBI taxonomy): Eukaryota > Metazoa > Chordata > Aves > Anseriformes > Anatidae > Stictonetta > Stictonetta naevosa. Next base: position 61,960,117 of record CM021729.1, on the reverse strand, counting down.
ACCAGTTTATTCTTTTCTAAGATATATTATTGTATTTCTGTATGTTTATTGTATGCCTGTGAATTTATGTCATTTCAAGAGTAGGGAGGAGACATGAAAAGGGTTGGTCAAACTTTGTACTAGGTAAATTTTATTTTAAAGTTAACAAGGATCAAAAAGCTTAAAAATGATCCATTGTGACTGGAGAACTGATTAAGTTGGTGATCTGGTTTGTACAAGGCTGTAGTGTCATTTCCCTAATGATGAAATATTTGGCTCTGGAAAACCACCACTGTAAATCATTGCACAAACAAAAAGAATGGTGATTTTAAGCATTGAATCTCCTTGCTCCTAGAGAAACTTAGATTACTTTAGAGTCGTGATTCACTGAGGAAATTGGAAGAGTTTAGGTGATGAACAAGAACTGTGGGGTCTTTGGATTTTTACAGCCTCACCTACTGTAGTTGCAGCAGCTATATAATGAACCTCTAAAATTAATGTCTCTGTGTGAAGAAATACATCTCAATGAGATTATGTTTATCTCACTAGTAATCGTATTCTCTATCTTAAAATTTATTATGATTGTTAAATTGGCATTCATTTTGCAACATGGCTCACACCTATAGTATTATTTCAGTGTTTACTTTGTAATAGGTACTTGAAATAGATAATATCAGAGTTGATCTTATCATGTGTTAGATTTTAGTCACTAAGAGACTGCCTCTTGTCATAACATCTCACCCAGAATAGCTGAATTTCATCATAACAGTGATAATAGTAGCCTTTACATGAAATTCCTGCATATTGGCAGGAAATCACTTGACATTGGCAAACAGTTTCATGAGGGAGAGAAACACAAAAATCCTGCTTTCAAGCAAGATACATGAAGACTGCACAGGAAAACAAAATATATTAAATATATCTGGTAGTAAGTAGTAGTGCTGTGCCACCACAATCAAGAACATTTGCTAAATAATGTTTTTATTTATGAATCAGAACAATGAGAAAAGCAGTAAAACTCCATATTCACTTTAGCTTCAGGAAAAATGTAAGTGTAAAATATTGGTAAGTCTAGAAATGCTAAATGGAGGAAAATACCAATATCAAAAAAAAAAAAAAAAAAGCGGGATGTTGAAGCTGTTATCTAGTTAGAGTGGATATAAATGAAGAAACTTTGGGGTTGTATTCATTCACCAGCAGGATTTGTAGAAAAATACACATCCAAGTAAAGCAAATTCTGCAGTGTTTGCTGAAGAGGTTTTGTGAAAAGCTGCTGTGGAAGTAATTGTGCTCCACTAGGGGCTGTTATTGTCACACATGTAGGTGCACAGCTTCCAATTCCAAGAACAAAGTGTAGGCAGAAAAACACCACAGGGAGTGAAACAGAAGAGCCTCAGCCCTCCATGTGCCTCCCAAGCAAGAGATCTTTCCACTGACCTAACAAAACAGCTCCCCTGTCAGAACAGAGGAAGCTCAAAAGGGGCATCTGCTTTGGCCATATTCCCTGAAATACAAGTGAAATGCTTTCATGGGGTTCTTATGTATTTGCTTTGCTGTTTGAGGTATTTGCTTCCAAATCAGAAAGAAATTGACATCAGTGACAACTAGATCATTGTTGCTGCAACAAAAACTTTGTGAACTTCAACATTTTTGTTGTTATATTTCATGAGTGCTGCAAACTAGTGTCATCTGTGAAAAACTCTGTCTGTAGGATATGTGGTTGTTCACATACAACACTAGAGATTTTTGCATTATTTTTGCAGATTATTGAGGAGGAAGTATCATGTAATATTTTTAAATAATTCTTTTCATACAAAAAATAATTCTGTCACAGGTGTCTCAACTAAGCCCTGAAAGAAGTTCAAGTAATTGAATACTGCCACTCTAATACTAAAAATGTTTTCTGAAGTACACCTGTATACTTTATCTTATACTAACAGAGGATGACTCCAGTCCTGAGCGATCTACATGGTGGAGGAGACCCATTGGAGAGTCACTAAACCTATGAAGATTTGCTAAACCCAGACATCCCTGGAGACACATAAAATCATTATCAATATGAAAGAAGAGGTTGTAATCCATTGATTTCTTTGAAATTGGAGTTTTATTATGGTTCATTTTACAAATTGAACTAGGACATTCTGTGGGATGCTGATGAGGTATTGTAACATGCCACAATTATGAAAACTATGGAAACTTTGTGAGAAATAAAGTACTACCTCAGAGAATATTTACATTTTTGCTAAGTGAGACTAAGTCTTTCTGCCGACACAAATGTGGTTTCAGAGAAAGCCTCAGGGGAAAACAGCTGGATTTGTTTGAAATTCTCAGTGAGATCATATCAGAAGAACGGGTTGAACTTTTAAAATTTGCAGATAACAGTGGTCATTAATTAAATACTTAGGTTGTTCACTGAGCTAAATTATGAAACACAAAAGACACCATGAACAGCTTCAGAGATGCCTCTCACACAGTTCGAAGACCACCTTATAAACTGGTGTTCTCTCTCTCTCTGGCAAAGCTCTATTTCATAGACTTTTTTAATGCATCTCTTGTATTTTGAGGTGTGTTATCTGTGATACACACTTTTACCTTTTGCCTTCACTGGTCTTTTTTCCATCAAAGTTTAATTTCATTCTGTTGCTGTACACATACAGTACACAGTGAGTGTATTAACAATTGTAACTAACAATTTTAGTCTTGGAACTGAAGCGCAATTCTGAAGCATCTGTTGTTGCCATAAAGACATTGGTATGAAAATTGTGATTGTTTTGCAGCCTTCTTGTGATAGCTTATGGGGCATTGTTTTCTCTTCATATCTGTGGAGCTGGAATGGGTATGTATCTTCATGTGACAGCTTGCAAGGGTATTGGAAACCTTAGAAGAGGAAGGTATGGAGTTTAAGAAATATTGTCTTAGGAAAGAGCTTAGCCTTAATTTATGTGATTGTTCTCTCTTGTGACTCAACAGGCACCCAAAACAGGAGCATTCATACACTAGAGACGCTGTAGAAGCCAAAGTGCCTCAGACAGGTAATACAAACAGTGCCAACTTTGTTATAAATTTTGGGTGGGCTTTAAGCTTTCATGTTGAGAGAAGATTTTCTCTATAGCACTCCTCTTTGGATCATCCTTTTCAAAATGGTGTTCAAACAGTATACGGAGAAAAAAATCAGACCATCTGTTTACAAGCAATCCTTACAACAGTATCTTCTCTTCATGTACACATCTTAAATTTTAAAATCTTAAATCTTGCTGCCCAGGCAAAGTATAAGTTGCCCTAAAACTTTATCTGGAAATGCTCACTAGCATCCCAAACTGCTCATATGTTAGGATATGTTGTGATTAATATAGCAGACAATTATTTGTTGATCTTACCTTTCTGTCCACTTTGGAGGTGTGATGGGAAACCACTTTTCAGTCAGTCATCACCCTAGCCTGTATGAGGTTTTCCTTGCTAAGAATTTAATTTCAATGGCAATTCTCTCTATTCACAGTTATTATTCTGTCACAGACACAAAAAGTAACTCTAACATGGTAAGAGATAATCTAACTACCATTTCAACTAAGTGTCTGGAGCATCTTAATACTTTGTAATATTTCAGCAGCTTAAAAAAAAGAGGGGGGGGAGTTTAGTAATTGTTGCTATGTTCTCTATTAATTGCTTGCTTCAGTATAAATTATTTGAAAATATATTTTACTCACTTCAAGCAGGAGTGTGGTGACTAAGAACAAGGTACTAGTATGCCAGCATTCTTCTGAGGGAAAAAATAATGTTCTATCTGTCACAGTGGTATAGATCAGGAAGAAAAATGAAGAAAGCTGGGATACCTTTTCATATGCTTCTTTCAAACAACTAAAGCAATATTTGATGTACCAGACAACACAAGGACATGTAATGTCAGTGATGTTAATCTGAATCTGAAGTCAAAGCAGCAGAATAGGAATGACAAGCCCCTGTTGTGCTGCAAAGGTATGAAAGCTACCAAATTATGGTCTTGCCAGTGGTCTTCATCCATTCTCAATTACAAGGGTGACACATATATAATTTAATTCCATGTATTTAGAGTTGGGCTCACTAGTCAATGACAGAAGTATGCTCTGTATTTCAGTGTTCTGAATAGTCCTGGGGAGGAGTATCACTCTTCCTCATAGCTGTCAAAGCTATCTCCTAACTCAGACATGTGCAAAGTGTAAGGTTAGATGAAGCTGATACTCTCAGCAGTTCTAGGTTGCATTTCTGGCTTAGAAAAAACATTCTGCAAAGAGCATCTGCCATCAGAAACTGTGTTAGTTCAACACCCATGTCTGCCTTGTCATGTCTGGCTTGCTGTTGTCATGCTGCCATCCCTGTCTTCAGTATTGTCAAAGCAGCCTCTGAAGCTTTTGCCAGGATCTTTTAGGCAACAGCTCTCTGATAAGCCAGCTTTAATACTGATCTGAGGTTACTTAGCTGCAGTTTTTTTTCTCTTGGCTTCAGTGGATATTTGTGAATAGCTTGAATACTGCCTCTTCTGGATGTGTATGTGATTGGATGAAATTGTTCATCCATCCTTGGCTGCCAGTCTTAGCTGTCTCAGGATCTGGGTGTGGAGAAGCTAAGTGCTTCAGCACTGGCCACAATATTAATTGCTGATGTGGCCAGGTTTTCCACGACTGGCAAGATAACAAGTTTAGCATAATACAGCTGAAAAGACCAGTTGTAATATAAAATAATTTTTGATGTATTTATTATACATCTCTCTGCTGAAGCAAAAACATGATATCCCTCTGAAAGCCATTTCAGTATTTACCTTTGATAGATAAGGGTGCAAATAAGATGCTGAGGCAAACCAGTGTGGCTTACATAAGTTATGAACTACTGCATTCTAATGTAAAGGCTTAGTAAAAGTCTGTTTGCTTGGTTTATATATGATCCTTGCTATTTTTGAGGCTTATATATTGAGATATTTTCTATCTGAACATAGCCATTGTTTAGTATTTTGTCACAGTACCACTTCAGTTATGCATGGCAAGCTACATTCACCAGGATGGAAAACTGTAACAGAGACAAGGAGATGCTAACGGTGGTGGGAAGCATCATACCATACCAGGTGAAGTTTTCATATATCTCCTGACCTGCTATAGTTTTCTCTAAGTGGCTTGAATGATAGAGATGTGCATTCCATCATAGAAAAGAGATAACAATTTTGTCTGTGCAGGATCCAGAGGAAGATATTTCTGTTCTTTGAGGAAGAGAAGCACCAGTGTATCTAGCCAGTGTATGAACTTAATAGGCTTTTGTAATCATGGCTGAGCAGTTTCCCTTGATAGATGGGGTTGTCAGAGACTTTTGACAGTTTCTCAGTATGCTTTCTTACCACAGTCAGACTCAACTTCTGATCTGATCTGAAATGAAGCCAACTGCTTGACGTTCTGGAGTGTGCTGGGTTTGACAGGTATTATCTTCATCCACCTCAGAAGACAAGAAAAACAGATTACTGTGAGCTTTGCAACAGCACTGTAATTTAGGTATCATCTTAGAAATTTCCACTGTGGTTAAGAATGACTTACAAATTGGTGAACAGAATGAGTTAGTTTGAATATTGAATAACCCCATCTCTGCTGGATCTACCCCATCTCTGCTGGATCTAACCCCAACTCAGCAGGATCCCCTGCTGTTCTCCATCAAGTCCTTTGGATAATAATGAAAAAACAAACAAACAAACAAACAAAAGCACAGAAGGATAGTGATCTTTCCCTCTGTGAAAGGAGTCAGCAGCCCCCTGTGATCATTAGGGTGGATGACCTTGAACAAATAGAGCAAAGCTGTAAAGAATGAGGGAAGCAGTTGGCTCAGGAGAATGTGATGTCCTGAAAATTCACTCCCAAAGAACAGAGTGGCCAGAAAGTTGGAAACACTGATGTTTTTCAGAAACAGAGGCAGGAGGAGACAGGCAGAAGGAGGCTTTGAATTTGGATGGATGTTGTATGCATCTATCCAGAAGGAGGGCCTTCTTCAATTGCATGAATACATCTAGTACTAGCCAGAAAAGGTATTCAAGAGATCTTCATGTGGTCAGTGCAAACCTAGAACTCAATATCTGGGTTTACCTTTTCATAACTGGACAGGCTGAAGAAGGGAGCAACTGCTGTGTGAAATCCCCTATAAATGGAGTATGTGTCCAATTTGATACTACACTGGGCAGCATAGCAGGGACTGATGTCGTGATCTCAGAGGGACTAGCAGCCTGTTGTGAATTCTTTTCAATAGGCTTAGATATACACTGAATTCTTCCAGAATGATGAGGTGTTGACAGCCTCTGTTGGACATTATAATCCAAAACTAATGCAGCTCTTTGTGAGGCCTGTGGCTTAATACAACAGACAGCACACTAAAGGCTAATTGGTTTGCACTCTGGAACTGTGAAGTCCTTAGATAAAGGGAAGGATCTTTAAAGAATAAGCGTTGCAAAATGTATTTTTTTGGAGATGTAGTGAGTAAAGCTCTGTAATTATATATTTCAAAGCTTTATAGTAGCAGTGGTGACTCAGAGCTCTGTTCTTCTAACAAGACAGAAGCTCTGATGTATGGATCAGGATCAGAGCTTAGCTGCGCTCAGATGCCCATGTCAAACAGTCTGCTGCAGGACTGTGCTGATGGCATTTCCGCTGCGCTTGGCTAACTGTCCTTCCAGCAGACCATGGTGGTAAAAGGAAATGTTGTGGTCAGGAAGCCTCACATACACCAATAATGACAGATTATCCCTCTTTCCTTCACCTTTCACCTTTCCTCAGGTGTTTCCACACCAGCCAGGTGTTTATTCCCTCCTCAGAAACAATGAATGTTGGACACTGCAGGACTAGGTGTGAGACTGGGCAAAATATAACAGTGTTTAATCTAGAAATCTCATGTTTCAAAATATTTATGGGTCTGTGGGCATTTTTACTCTAACTTTCTTCTGACTTAAGTCAGTCATCTGTTTGGTTTCTTGTTCCATACCTGACTGAGCACAGAGGGTGGCTTTGTTTTGGACTGACATGAAAGTACCATAAAAGATTAACTACTGAAAAACTGCCCTCGTTGTTTACTGCAGTGTAGTATCACTGAAACTATAAATGTTAGGTAAAACATTTTCCAAATTGTGATCTTTAATAAATCTTGGTAAACACCAGTAACTCCAGTTTATGTTGGTGTATAAAATATAAAGGCAAAGGGTTCAATTTGTCTAAGAAAAAATAATATTAAAATATAGGAAATAAACTCTATAGTTACCTCACAGAAGGACAGACTGATCTGAGGAAAAGGTCCAGTGAGTTCTTCTGATGTATGTGTTATTCTTGGTACCCACAAGCTTTTATTAACATATACTAAGTGTAGTCTGAAGGACTGGCAATTCTGATGATGTTATTTGCTCAGGACTGAGGGGTAAAACTGAAAACATGCAGTGTGCTTTTTTTCATCTTTAAAGTGCTCTCTTCACACTTTTGATGCCAATCCTTACCACTTGCTCCAGGCCTTACCTTGAGTGAGTTATTTCATCACTAACTACTTTCCAGATCATAGATCAAAAGTGTCATAATCATTGCCAAGTGCTATTAAGTCAGGTTTCTGCTTATGATTGGATGATTTGGTATACTGAGACCTTCTGAGGGTGTTTATGATTCTGTGCTGGAAGTCTCCATTCCTATTTTGGCTGTAGTGCATAAGGGCAATTTTTTTATATTCCAGAAATTAATGAAAGTAATGTTGCCTGGGTTCCTGTTGAAGCATTACACTTCAAATCATAGAATCACAGAATCACAGAGGGTTTTCAGTTTTAAGGGACCTTAAAGGCCACCTAGTTCCAACACCCCTGCCATGAGCAGGGACATCTCTAGATCAAAGAGAGATGCCCAAAGCCCCATCCACCCTGGCCTTCCAGGGCATCCACAACTTCTCCGGGCAACCTGTGCCAGTGCCTCACCACCCACCACTGCAGTAATTGGAGACAGGGAAAAGAGTGAAAAGATGGTTGGAGCCACTTCATGGAGTTGTCAGTATGGCTGGAACAGCTTATACACAGACTCTGTACCAATACTCTGTAATCATCCTGCACTCTGTGACTAATGGAACAGGTGGAAGAAAGACAGCTTTGACATCTGTAGCGCTGGCAACATTCATGTGAAAAGTACTAAAGAGAGAGTGGGAATCCCACAGTGAACAAGTTTGAGGATCACTGGGATATATTTCTGCAGTGAAATCATAATATTGCTGGTCATATCAGTATGCATAGCCAGGATAAGGTTATGCAGTTTGTCAGGAGTGTCCTCAGTACCAGTGCACTGTGTTTGCAGTGACAAGCAGCATTTCCTTCTGCTTCACAGGGATGATCTGGCAACATGACTCAGTCTGTGACTCTCCATGTGTCATTGTAGCTTGCTTTGTTGATAAGAGTACCTTCAATTTGAGATGAATTTCTAGATAGCTGTGTGAATAGCACTGTCTAAGCCCATCTCCTCTCTGCACTTGGAGACTTCTGTGCTGCTGAGTAGCTGGGTCAATTTTCAGCTGACAGAAAGCCAGCAGGAGACAGCAGCTTCAGTTGCCGTGCTCCATCTGTAACTCCCATGGATAACCCTAAATCCTGTCCTGAACCTGCTTAGTTCACTAAGACTCATACTGTTACCATTTTTTCCCTAAGAAGGCCTAAAAAGCCAAACTCTCACAGGAATAAATTTAAAAATCAAACACTTTTTCCCTAACCTGGAGATCACAAATCTGTCGAGGCTGGACCCTCACACTATGCCAAGTAATCCCATTCTGTCATCCATTTCCTGGCATTTTCATGTGTGATGTTCAGTTTCCCTGCAATGCCATGCAGCAACAGTAAATTATAAAATTAGTAAGTTATTTGAATGAGAAAGCATATTACAGTGCATGATTTATAGCGTACAGGCTTAAGAATGATAACCATCATGCAAGAAGTGCTTTGCATAACAGAGGTTACACTACACCTCCGCAGTATAATTGCACTTTCCATGAGTGCTGCAGGGAGGGCAGGTACATACCTACGAGGCTCTTTGCCACATCTGCCTTCTGCAATGTTGGTATGTCATGTCAGGCAGCTGGTGCCTTACTCACAGGGTCCGTCAGAAGTTTTGAGAGCGTCAGAATTCCCGTGCAGCCGACGTGATGCTGGCTGTAGCTTTTGTATGACTTTGGAAAATTAAGGGAGGGTTTTCATGGTCTGTGTTATGTGGCCTAAGAAGTCTGGCTGAAGCTTTCTGCTAGTCAACTGACAGACTGAGCCGTCTGGTGACAAGAACATAAAAATACTATCAGAGAGAAATCCTGAATAGCAAAAGCAGGAAAATTCAATTGATATACAGAGAAACAAATAATGCTTAATCTGTATTTTAATAAATTAAGCAGAAAAGGAGACAAACAAGGTAAAACATGATGTAGAGATTTTTCTGATAGTTTCACATCCCTTACAAGTTTATCTAACTTGAATTCAAGGGGAAATAATAGATTCTTAATACTTCAGCTGAAAGGGAAATGAAAATACTTCAGGCTGCATTCAGTTAGCCTTGGGCTATACTCATGTTCTGTTCAGTCAAGCAGTATTTGTAGGCTGGAATGTTCTTTTTAGAAATGAGACCCTCAGCTGTGAAAGCTGAGGAGCATCCTGGGGTTGTCCATTGACATCAGACTCAGCCAGGGGAAGTTCCTTGTTACTATTTGCCATAAACTGAAATTAATGGGCAACCCCACAGTTTCAAATGGAATTAAAAAATGTGCTGGTATTATTATTATTATTATTATTATTATTACTATTATTATTATTATTATTATTGTGGTTCAACTTCATTTCCAATGTAATAATCAACTGCTTAATTTTTGTCTGAAGCAAAAAATCATGACCATTACTTTCTTAAAGCTGGTCTTGTAATAAGACTGGTACTAAGGTGAGCTGACAGTCTTTCTGGATTTCTTTGGGGGGTGGATTAGTACACCTCTAAAATATGTATCACACAAGATGTCTTTTGGGAAGTTCAACACTTCCCTCAAAGCTAGAAGGGCAAGTTTAAGGCACCACAATAATCCCATTTAGATTTTTTTTTGTCAGCCAGCCAGAAGCAGAGAAGCAGCTCACAGTTCAAAGATTACTTGAAATTTGAGAGAGCTATGTTGTCCCCAAGGCTTAGACACTCTCCTACACAATTATATTCTCTACTTTATATTATTTTGTCTATGTTAACTTATATAAATATCTTATCTATATTAACTTAGTATATGCTGTTTACATGTTCTCCTTTTTATTCTGAACTAAAATTTCTTCAGGGCATAAAATAAAATTTTCATCAGGGAACATATAATTACTGTTTTGCTGGGAAATTATCAAATTAGCAAAGAGTTTCTTCAGTATGATAATCATTTTCTGTGGGAAGTTAAGTCCATGACTGTGACTGATATTAGAGACAACAAAGGCAAAGATAAATATATTTTTTAAAAATAAGTTGGCTACTTAATTCCCTGATCTTCACATGGTATTTCATTATGTTTTGTCCAGTTTTATGTTAATCAAGCGATTTGTTTTTGTTTTTCCTATGATGAGCATAATCACTATGATTGATATTGATTATGGTAGATAGGAAGGCACAAGCACCTAAAAAGAGAGTGAACCTTGTCTCCAAATGCACTTACAAGCAAAGCAGGTTATTCTCAGTCAAACTCAGATTAAGATTACATATAAATTATTTACACAGTAGAATCTATTTGGAAGAGAAGAGCATTTTTACTATGACAAAACTCCTCAGGTTGCAGTCTCAGCTCGCAGTGATTGGTGCTGTATATTCACCTTTCACCTGATTTTCACATCGGCAGAACAGTCTTGAAATCCTGTATGTCAAGATGGCATTTTTACATGGCTGGAAGATTTATCAAGGTGCAGGACAAAGGCATGCCAGCTTGTTCTTTCCCTTGGCCTGCCAAAATCAGGTTCCACGTGCTAGGCCTAGTGGGAACAAGAAGCTAAACCTCTGGTTTTCTGACTAATTCTGCATTATTTTATTATTGTCACTTAAATGAACAGGTAAAAGAAATAATCCATTCTAGCAAGTCTGTAGTTTAGGTCAGATGTCATATAAAAAGGTAACATTATACAAGGAAATGGATGTAGGAGGATTATCACTAGTGAAATGTGATAGGCTTCTTGTTTACTAGTATGCATATATTAAGCCTATTACTATTTTAATAGTTTTTATACTGTTTGTATAGATGCAGATTTTGTCTCTGTAGTCCATGCTGAATGGCACTGAAGTCCATGAGCAGTTCCACTGAAAATGTTTGTTTAGGAGTTAGCAGGACTGTGGCTAATCTTAGGAAACATGCCTGACAAGGAGATGTTTTGATGTGGAGGAGGGATTGTTGTATCTACCAGGAAAGGAAAAGGTTTCTGTATAATGTGATGGACAAAACGGAGGAATAAAAGTAATCAGAGAATCTGAAATACCTGTCTGTGAAATCCTCATCTGTGATATTAAAGCATGCATGGTACATCTTTGAAAGGACTGTCAGCACAAGAAATGATCGATAAGTCAGACTGCTACATACGGGAATCAATATCAAGGACTCTGAGGCAGAGGTGGCTTTTTTCTGACATTGTAGCAGAGTTAAATCTCTAGCACACAATAATCAGGAGGAAATACAGCCAAGAGCTTCATGAACACATTTCTAACACAATAAATCTGTAGGAGGAATTCCAGCTGTGAATCCACTCTCAGTATACTGGCAAAGGCAACCACACAGAATGAAAAATCTTGTATGAATTTTTTGGGCTTACAGGTAACGTTTCTTCCATACAGAGGTCTCAGATTATTCAACACAAAAACATTCAGAGCTATTCAGATTTGAAGTGACCTTCAGAGGTTGCTAGTCCGAACTCCTGCCCAAAGCAAGAGCATTTGTGAGATCAAAGCAGGGTGTTCAGGGTTTGTTCAAGCTGTGGCTTGAGAACACCCAAGAGCAGTGGTGGCATAATCTTTCTGGGAAACCTGCTCCACTGCCTGGCTGCCCTTGTGGGGAAAATGTTTTTCACCTCCAGCCTGAACCTCTTTAGTTTCAAGCTTATGCCTGTTATTTCTCATCCTGCTGCTGGGCACCACTGTGAAAAGCCCATCCCTTGCTCCTCAGTTGCCTCCCCACAGGTACTGGGGTGCAGTTAGGTGCCTCAGGGCCATCTCTGCTGCAAAGCTGTGCTCTGCTCATGCTGCCCTGGGCACTACTGGCCCTTGTTGTTAATCAGGAACATGGCTGGCCCCTGCTCAGCTTGCTGCCTGCCAGGACCCAGGGCCTTCTCCATGGAGCAGACGCCATCCCTGCTGGCATCCATGCCAGGGCTCTGCCTTCGCTGGGGCAGGGCTACATATTGCTCCTGGTTCAGTTGCATGGGGATCCTGTCAGGCCCATCAAGGTCCCTCCAGATGTCAGCTCTGCCCTCATGCATTATTGTCTGATCCCTGCAACTCGGTGTCATCTGCTAATTTGATGGAACTGCACCCTGTCACCTTCCCCATCTTGTCAGTGATACTGATCCTAAAGAGGACAGGTCCCAGGACAGACTTCTGTGGGCCCCACTGGTTACCAGTCTCAATGTAGGGTACGACTCCTTATCCACTAGCCTCTGAGGCCTGTTATCCAAGAAGGTATTTATACATCTGGCTGCCCACCAGCCCAGACTGTTGTATCCTAACCTGGGCAAAAGAATTTTGTGGGAAGAGTGCTGCAGGCCTTGCTAAGGTCAAGGTAAATGACACCCACTGCTCTCCCCTCGTATGAAGTTCTACATTTTAATTTATTTATTCTTTTTTAATCACAGAAGACAGTCAGTTGGTCAGGCATGATTTACCCCTAGATAATCCATGCCAGCTGTCCACAATCACATTCTCCTTCATGTGCTCAGGAAAGTACGTCAGGAGGACTTGCTTCAACCACAGAGAGGCTGACTGCCCTGTAATTGTGTAGTTGTCTTTCTGACCATTTTTGGAGATAGATGCTGTTTTTCCTCAGTTGTTAGAGATCTTTCAAACATTTTAGCAGCCTTACAAGAGCATTGGTCTGAAAGCAGTCAGCTAAGTTACAGAGCACTTCCCCATCAGGTCCCCGCTCTCAAAGGATTCCTATAAAGATGAAGGATTACAGAGGTCACTTTGAAAAAGAGATGAGCAGGTTTGGGCTCTTCACTGAATCATTTCTTCCATTCTTCTAGGAAACTAAGTTGGTAGCACACAATTTTTTGTTATAATCTGTGTCTGTTTTATATGCATAACATTAAATGGAAAATCATTTGCAAAGTCTCAGTAATAACTAAACCTATAAAAAGTGTGGTCTACCACACTTCTTTCTGGTATTTGTATGGAGTTCTCTCACTGAATATCATAAATGTCTTTTGCAGTTCTAAACCTGAGAAGCTGGTCTTTGTCCATGGAAGTTTAATGCCATGAGAAGAGAGCTTCTCTTACAGGCTTGGAGGCCACCTAAGTATAACCTGTTACCTTCACCCTAGATGGGATTCCAGTAGAGAAGCCACTAGCTGCCTTACCAACCACCAGGGTGGCTTGTATGGGTGCCGTAGTCTGCCTGGACTCCATGGTTTCTCTTTTCTCACGATGTGATGAAACCACACTGACCTCGTAAGCGAATTGCTTAGATCACATATTACCAGATGATCTAACAGATTATTTACCTTCCAGCTGCAAAAAGAGCAAGCTTAAAACCACCTGGTCCTTCCAGTCAAACCTCAGGGAAAAGTCATCCCAGCACCTTGTAAGTCTGCTGATGTGGTTGACAGTTTCCGCAGACAAAACATACAATTTGAGCATACAAGGGTAGACATCTCAACATCATTCCTGCCCTCTGGTCTCAACCATCTGATGTCTCTTCTCCAGCTGTGGCCATTATCTTGCACATCAGATAAAGGCTACAAAGAAAAATCCATAATACATGCAGATTAATATGCTCTTCTCAGGAAAACAACATCATTACAGATTTTCATCAGTGTGATTGCATGAACTTTGCAGAGCAACAGATGCTATAGATACACTATGGTTTATCCCTGAAAACTCTCCGTAGAGCTCATAGGAAGGGGTTGAATGACATAATACAAAGATTCACAGTAATGTACATCATATCAGTGATACTTGAGATGGATAGCAAAATAACAGTTTTAAAAAACACTTCTTTTGTGCTCTGTTCCCATAGTTACGTGGAACAATCACCACTGTCAAGGGACCAGCAGTGCAAGAAGACCCACTTGCTGGAAATCAATGCTAATCAAAGTCAGACTGAAAATTAGGCATGAATTTTTAACAAAGAAGCTGATTAATCACAGGAAATCTCACTTACCCTGAGATTATTCTTCTTCTCCAGAACTGGAGATCTGCTTAACAGAAGTGCAGGAGTGCGCAGGCAGAAGGTGCTGAGCAAGTTTATCTGAACTTAAAGGAATTCAGTTCCTGTTCTGTCTCTCCTCAGAAGTTCTGTAGCAACATCATCCTGGAAAACATTTCCTCAGTGTCACCTGGTTGCTTTTAGAGATGTTACTTTCAGATCAAGTGCTACCAAGTCTGTGTCTCTTTTTCAAACCAAGACTAAATCAATACTTGCTGATTTATACACAGCTAGGCTGGTGGTGATACTTAGCAGTAACTGATACAGGCCACTGCTGCCATGAGCATGGATGGTAAATACTGCACAACAGCTGGGACCCACTGCAGGAGTTGAGTGAGGTCAGTTTAGAAAGCCAAATGTAGATAAAACTGTTCACTTACTTGTTTGGTAGGGCTGATTTTCTGTTAGCTTAACTGTGATCAAGCTAGTGTCACAGGAAGCAAGAGCAGTCAGTGGAAGAGGAGCAAAAAGCACTGTAGCAGGGAGAGAGGAGCATTGCATCTGGATAATTAACTGCTCTCTTCAGCAGAAATACACAAAAGTTCACCTGTGCCATACCCTGACCCTGGGAGCTGTTCTTCTTTAAGCTGACAAGGTGGCAACTTCAATGTGCATTTTCTCTTTTGGGGAAAATATGAGTAAGAGCTGACGTTTTTGTTAGTGCTTATTGTTTGTATTGCTTAGGTGCTTCACTGGCCATCCTGCGTTGGTGGCCAAACTCCACCTAGGGATTACCACACATGCCTTGCTGGAGTTGCTTATAATAGATATAATGGCTTTTGAGTCCCACCCTTTTGTCTGGCAAGACGGAACATACGTAAGGCTTGTCAAGTGACATGGCATTCAGACACCACAATGACACAGCAGAGCATGAGTACATAAACAGATAGGCAGATCAATTAGTTTCTATGGCCTCAAATAGCGACAGTTATCATGCTATCTGTATATAGGCTAAACATTACCCTAGCTGCTGATCATTTAACAAGCATGTAAATTGACTATACCTTTTATCCAGCAGCAAAAAGGTGGTTGGAGAAGCTCCCCTCCAAACCTAGTAGCCCAATCCTGCCTACCATCACCATTTCTCAGGAAGAGTGACACAACTGTCAACTTTGCTTCTGAAATTATCTGTGTCTCAAATAAGCCCTCTCAAATAGGAAAAAAAAAATAAAAAAATAATCCTTAATCCAGATGATTTCTGGCACCCCCAGACAGCTTCATGGCACAGCCTAGGGGTGTGGGAGAGCCACGAATGATGAGCAGCAGGGCAGAAGAAATGGGGAGTCGGGAGCTTTCAGGTGAGCTTCCTCACTGGAGTAAACATATCACTGAGTCATCCCCTTTCTTAGTGATGAGAAGAAATTTAATTGTAGGACAAGCTATCCAAGCATTACCACTGTTTAAATGACTATAATTATAACACATCATAACTTAATACAATACTTCAAATATGGCAGCTGCACAAAGATAGGCTTGATGGCTGTGTGCTTTCCCAGTGTGCAGTGTTGTCAGTTGCTACGCCATATAGTTTTCCTTTTTTTTTTCCATTATATTATGAGTTTTACTTTCTTGCTTTCTTGCAGAATTTTTTTCTTCCCTTGAGTATTTAGGAAAGTGCCTATCTCAACAATTTTACTTCTCAGTTCAGAGTTAGGGACTACCTCTTCCCTTTCAGTATGTTTCAGTCTTAATATATTTCCCATAGCTGTCTTTCCACTTTCAGTATGTATCAGCTCTGTTCATATTCTGTTGGAATCACTTCTCTATTTAAATAAAATGTATGTTCTTAGGCATGTCTGCAAATGTAAAAGTTTGCAGTGTAAACTGCCAAATAAGCTATGCTTATTTTCTTTATACCTACTAAAAAAATGAATCTTCAAGTCAGGACATTTTTGACCATCATAAGTTTGTATTGTGGAGACCTGTCGG
>CM021729.1:61928934-61943697 GCA_011074415.1 Stictonetta naevosa | reverse complement strand
TTTTTTTTTTTTTTTTTTTTTTTTTTGTTTGTTTGTTTGTTTGTTTTGTTTGTTTGTTTGTTTGTTTGTTTTTTTCCTTCTGGTTGAGAAAGGAATTGAGAAGTTGCTTTGGTTAACAATATCAGCTAATGGTTGACAGGAAGTTGAATATCAGCCAGCAGTGTGCCCTGGTAGCCAGAAGGGCCAGCTGTACCCTGGGGTGCATCAGGCCCAGCACTACCAGCTGGTTGAGGGAAGGGATTGTTCCCCTGTGTTCTGCGTTGGTGTGGACTCACCACAAGCACTGTGTGAGATTTTGGCAAATACAGTATAGGAAGAACATAAAACTATTAGAGAGTGTCCAAAGGAGGGCTACAAAGATGGAATGGTGAAGGGTCTAGAAAGCCAGACATATGAGGAACAGCGGAGGTCCCTTGGTTTGTTCAGCCCAGAGCAGAGCAGGCTGAGGGGAGGCCTGATGGCGGCCTGCAGCTCCCTCATGAGGGGAGGGGAGCAGAAGGGCAGGCACTGAGCTCTGCTCTCTGGGGACCCGAGGGAACGGCACGGAACTGGGACAGGTGTGGGTCAGGCCAGGGGTTAGGGAAAGGTTCTGCACCCAGAGGGTGGTCGGGCACTGGGACAAACTCCCCAGGGCAGTGGTCATGGCACCAGCCCTGCTGGAGTTCAAGAAGTGTTTGGACAGCGCTGTCAAATGTAAAACCTGTTTTTTGGGTAGTCCTGTGTGGAGCCAGGGCTTGGACTTGAGGATCTTTTTGAGACTCTTCCAACTTGGGATATTCCATGATTCTAATTCAGATCTCAGCTCCAAGACTTACTACAGATAATACTTTACTCTTGTGAAGCTACAGAGTTAGTCTCTTCGGTGTTAATCCTGGTGAGTACTCTAGTACAGTGCCATCCTAAGAGAGTAACTGAGAGACTTTGATTGCTTTTTAAAAAATAATAATAAAAAGTGTGCTTAGCTACTTCAGTGGGTGTGCATCCAAACCCCAAGACCTGTGCATGTCATGTTTGGCATTGTCCTGGTTGAGCCCTTGTCCAGCATCCCAGCACTACCCTTGTGCCAGCTCTGGCATCTGTTGGACCCTTTGCTGAGGGGGAAAACTTGCAGCCCCAGAAAGGCCAGAACTGACAGCCAGCAACTAGGTCTCCATACAATGCAATGGCATTGTGACTTAATGATGCAGTATTTTGTTCTGGCTAAAGCTGCCACCAAAAAGAGAAGTTTTTCTCTCCTTCCTTCTCCTAGTCTGGGTTCCTTGCACGTAACATATAATACCCCCCCCCCCAAAAAAAAAAAAGGAAAAATAAGAAGGGTAAAGGGGAGGTGCCAGCGGAACAGGGGGGATGGTTGAGAATGCTAATGCAAGGAAAGAGGAATGTGAATGTGTGTATATGTGTGTGAGTGCCTGCTTTCCTGAAGATAGTTTAAGCCACTGCATCCAGAGCTCTTGATGGAGGAAATGTGCATGTTCTTGAAACATTAGAGGAAATTCAGTCCTATCTGGCATATCTACAAACAAAGAGTTCTCATTCTGCTTTACAGGAGAGCACTTCTATTTATATATTCTATCTATATAAAGCATTTGCAAACATGCCAAGAATCTCTGTTTTTTTTTTTTTTTTTTTTTTTTTAAATCAGGATAGATTGGGTTATATTACAAGACAGTATCAGCAAATTACTATCACGAAGGTAAGTGGTTATAACTTTTAGTAAAAGAAAGATTGGACACAGCTAGTTCTTATGAATGTTCATGTATGAAGGAATGGAGGAATTAATATTATGAAATAATATCTATTCATTGTTTCCATTTAATGTGTAAGGTGGCACATATGTAAAACATTTCTAGATTATACTTGAAACATTTCAGTAACCAATTTTTTTTTTTTAAAAAGAAAAAAAAGAAAAAAGATTTAGATGAGATCAGAGTCTTTGGCACATTCTCCAAGAGTAATGTTACTACAATTGCCATGCACCTTCAATAGAAGGAGAAGGAAAATTACTACAGAACAGCTACAATTTGTCAAACAGCTTCAGATATGGTGCAAATAATAATGTGTACTTAGTATTTCCAGAAATAGGTTAACAAATGAAGGCTTTCATAGATGTTCTGGGGGAAACAGAATTAACATACATTCCCTGGGGAGGCTCAGAGGTGGACTGCTGACAGAAAATTGGTGGCTAGTACATGATGAAAAAAACCCACATGAGCAGGGTCAAGGACAAAGAGGCATTGGCATTTGAAATTCTGTCCACTTGTTTTCATTTGTTTGATAGGATCTTTTATTATGGCTAGTTTTAAGATTAGGTCACAGCCAATACTTTAGTGAGTAGTTTGGCATTTTCTACACAAATGTTCATTGGCTGCCTTCCATTTCAGGATGTAAAAGAAGTTAACCACAGTTCAGCACAATCTTCTGTTCATTGTTTTCGCTTTTGTATGCAGAAGGAGAAAATTCCTTCTTCATTGGTCTTTCTTTGGCCTTTTGGAGGCCACTTTTCTTGTGCAATGTCTTGAGGCTCAAGAGACAATGCACCACATCTGTGGTAAAAGTTGAAGGCTCTACTTTTCTTTGCAAATACATTAACAGTGTTAGAAAGCCCAAGGCCTTTCTTCCCCTGGGGAAAATGGCCTTTAGGCTCTGTTGAAGATGACAGATTTGCCTGAAAAACCCTGTTTGAGCCTTCGCGTGAAGTCTATTTCTGGTCAACAGAGGTCTTTATTTTTCAGGGTGTCTAGCTGAGGGATTTCAACTGCAGTTCCAGTCTTCAGATCAGATTATGGGGTTTTCCATTTTAGTGCTGCATTCTTGGTATTTGTTGTTGTTGTTTTTTTTGACTAACACCTGGGAGCAGTCTCAGTTAGGATGCACCTTGGAAAACACTAGTGTATTTAGACAACTACAAAGGAAAAGGATGCTGTCATATCCTGCTAACTTCTGTTCTTGCTGAAAAAGGCATAATATGCACGCAGTAGTTTTTAAAGATTGTTGGTAGAAGCTGATCTCCAGAGCTATTTAGATAGCTGTTCCTGATAAGGAGCAATATTCTGTGCTCTCCATCCTCTGACAGTACTCCATCATATACCTTCTGTAGCCAAGACGGACTGACTGGTCTGTTTTCTGGACAGTAAAAAGGCATCATCCTTACATCTCTATTAACATGCTTTTCAATTTCAGTTGAACGTAAGAAGAAAATTTTTGGACTGTGAGGGTGGTCAAACACTGCCCACAGAACTTGTAGGATCACTGTTCTTGGAGATACTCAAAACACAAGGCCCCAGGCAACTTGCTCCTGCTTCGAGAATGGGTTGGATCAAAGATCTACAGGAGTATTTTCCCATCTAAATTATATGACAAAAGTTCAAAGCACCTCAGCTGAGCACAGTTCAGGTAAGGTGTTTTGGAAAGAGTGAGTAACTTTGCAGTCAGGTATAAAATGCCCTGGAACCCTTCAGTACCCATAGACAATGTTTGAGCTCTAGAGGTTGTTTTTTTGTATTACTACAAAAATAATGCTCAAGTCATGAAAATCTGAATTTCCACTGTAGTAGTCAAATGACCACCACAGGTAAGCCTGAAGACAATAATACATCCACACACACTGTTCAGCATCGATGAAGGCACAAATGAAGATCAGTAAAGTTTAGTACCTACCTTTGATTTACCTATTTGATTTTCTAATGTTTATTCCTATGTTTTTAGTTAGTCTGTCATTGTTGTATATAGGAGAAGGCTTAGGCTGCCTAAGTGCTTGTAAAATAACTAAAGTCTGTACAAATTTTGCTTTCCTAGCAGCTTTCAATTTCAGGTATGTCTACTTATATATTATATATACTGTAATATATATTGTATATATTAAGGAACACTTGAAGGGCTATGGTGGAGATGAGAACCTCGGTACAAAACTGTAAGAAAAGATAGTGTCATATTGTTTAAACTAACCTCAATATTTTTTTTTTTCCTGAATTTAAGCCCTTCACTCATCTTTAAATTGGAGCAGAAATACACTCATCTTTGAATGGAGTATAGTAGTCTCTATTAAAAAAAAAAAAAAAAAAAAAAGAGTGTGTTTGCAAGAGGTAAAATAAGTGGCCAAAAAATGCACACATTCAAGTGTGCTCTGTTGTTCTCAGTCTATCTATCTATCACTTCAGTTCAGGATCGATCCCATCAGAGATCCATGTTTCATTGTACGATTATGCACAAAAACTGCATAAAACTGAAGTACTGGAAGCTAAAGGATACAGGGCTAAAAAGGCTGATAAAATGATGCTATTATTTTAAAACAAACAAACAGACAAAAACTATTAGTACATTTTCCTGTAAAACAATGTTTATATCTTATTGTCTTCCTTTTACCCCTAAATAAATAAATAAACAATCCAGTTCTGAGATTCAAGTAAATGAGTAATGAGTTTCAGAGAAATGGGAAAGATTAAGCTGAAAACCACATAGTGCTAGGACAGAAAAATGATTTCTTAATCGGTTAAAAGAATGTGAACATACAAACACAAGAAATAAAGAAAAAAAGATTCCCAATTCCCTAGTTAGGTGCTATGTATGAAGTCTGATTTGCAGATATATACAAAGCATGATTTGCTAGTCTGTGGAACACTATGAAAAATTATTTTTTAACAGCTTTATTGAAATATTTCCATTCAAGTCCGGTCTTGTAGTTCTAACAATATTCATTGGTATTAGCAGGCCTTATCAGGCCTTTTGCCTAGGGCTGCAGGACCAGGAAACACTTTATTTTCATGGTACAATAAAGCGTAACTAGATAAACTGAGTATGTAGGTAGATTGTCAGGAAACACGTTTCTTCATAATGACGTCTTTCAGACTGGGGAGTGAGTGATCACACAGAGGAAAAGTTGGAAATCCTTTTATTTGAGAAGCTACCAACTGCAAAAATATTTTGGAAATATTTTATGTAGGACTAGGACGCTCTCTTTCACAGACAGGAGGCAGAACCACGCTAATGTAAAGCAACTTTCCTGGAAACAGAAAATGAGCCTTGCTAGAAAAAACAGGAAATATAATTATTTTTACTCCTTCTCCATAAACAGGACCATGAGGTTGCATGGTTGAACAGACGTATGGGAAATTGGTTAAAAATGGGGCCGTTAAGTCAGGCTATGGAAGTGAAAGGGCTCAGTGCAAGCAACAGATAGCTAATACATTCTCACTTATTTTCCCAATGTAGTGTTTATCTGAGTGAGAAGAAAATCTGCTACAGGTGATTGAACATCTCTATCGGGTAAACATTCCATGTAATACAAAAGTGCAACATATACAAGGTTTTTTCTCAGTTGAAGCAAGTGGCGATAAAAACTCATTTGAAGGCTGGTGAGTGTTACATATCTGATGATGTATAGAAAATTAAAGTAATTTGCAACAACTCCTTAATAGTACTGTGCAGAGTGTTTTAGAGAGCAGTACTTCTTTCACTTCTTTGGGATTGCAAAGCTAGTGTGACCACTACTGTCATTTCTTCAGAGAATCAATGCCATGTCGGTTTTAAAATTTAGGAACTGCAGCTCATGTGGAGTCTGGACTGCCAAAACCATGAAGTTATGAACACCCGCTTTTAGCTTTCCCAGGTGGGTCTGCACTTTATCACAGTCATTGTTGCCACTGTGTTACTGTCATACCACTGAGGTCAAGCTTAACGCCTCTTTGAAAACTAGCTTCTCTTAATTATTTTTAAATGACAAGATAAGCATCTACTCTCAAATGACTTTAGGAAAATTAATTAATTTAACCTTAAAATAACCTTGTGAGGAAAATCAATTGCCATTATTTCTGTATTAGAAAAATGGAAAAGAACCCTCCTCAGAGACAATGTTTTACGTAATTTGCTAAAGGCTGCACAGGAAATGTAATTTGTGAAATTAAGAAAAAATACTTATATTTCTGTAATTTTTGATCTGAATCACAAAAGTGTTTTCTTCCCCTATGTTCTGCCGACAGACTGAAAGCATGGGGAGATTATTCATTTTTCTACTGTGGATCAAATATAAGTTTTCTTCTGTACTCCTTGTTTTAAGGAGTAGTATGTCCTTACATGATCCGTGCTATCAACGCTAAGGTGAGTTCAGACAGCAAAAGAGGAAAGTGTTGCTGTGAATGTTCCTGCCACTTACTCTATGTGAGAGAGAAAAAGAAAAGTCATTGATTATTTCCCACAAGCTGGAAATGTGTTTAGTCTGTTTTGTTTTTCTGTTTAAGAAAAGTGGTTAGATTTGGACCCTAGATGACTTAAAAAGTGATAGTTGTTGTCATGTGAATTGGTCTGCAGCTAGTCTGGAGAGCTGCATCACTTCCGATAGCGAGCCTGGTAGCAAATTGTGAAAGAAGTCCAAACTGAGGTCTTGGTAGATAGCAGTTGTCAGTAAGGAACAGCTTTTCATACATTGTGTTCATTAGAAGCTAATTTCAGAGTAATTACTCTACACCTAACTAATTAAATTTGCACTGATCTCAAGAGGAAAAGCAAGCAGTTTCCTTGGGACTCTACTAATAGCTTTTAGGAACTTGTGTATAAACTCATATGCCCTACAAATGATGAAAAATATGTTTTGCTTTAAGACATTGCAATGGGATTCTTGTTCACAATAACTGTGAAAGCCTGTGTTGATCACTGTCTGTTTCTTTACCTTTGTTTTAGTATCTGGAGATGCTGAATAGTGTAGCTTTATTTTATCTTTTTGTCTTAGATAATGAGAATTTTTAAGTAAATGTCATCTGTTTTCTCCGGCTTCATTGCTGCTTCCATTGCTTCCTCCCAGTGCCTCTCTCTCTTGCCTCAGAAAATAAACTCCTTATCTTATTTTTCTTATAGAAAAGTCAAGGATGAAAGTGATCCAGCCTAAACCAACAGCTGAAAAAATCAGAAACTGCCTCATAGACCTCTGTCTTGTAAACCTTTGCCAGAGATATATGGGTGAAAAATGATGTTACAGAGAAAACAAGCTTATTTTCAACATTTAACCACTTTAGTGTACAGATTTATAGCTTGGCCCCAACAAGCTGTGCTACCAATGCAAATGCAGGACCAGTGAACTGCAGTGAGGGTTTGGGGAATGGGAGATTCAGGGAACTTTTAAAGACAACCTCTCTGCTAAGTTAAAGGTCTGTGAAGCAGTATCCTCAGGCAGTTTGGATCTCTAGGAAGTGGAAAATAGTTACAAGCAGCATTTTAGATCTCAGCATTCTCAGAGACGTTGTTTTTCCTTCCTACAGCTTCTGATTCTAGTTTCAAGTGTTTACAGAATAATCACAATTTCTATTTAGACACTTCCAGCTCTCAAGATTTCAGCCTAAGAAGTGTCCTAAATGAGCCTGGCTTTGAAACCTAGAAGCAGAAAAAGAAGAGGGAACATTTTTTCCATTCTGTGACTTACAAGCCTGTCTTGTAGTTTTAGGCAAATCCCACCGCTGACACTTCAAGGCTTACTGCAGAGGTGCTGAGCGGCCGTGCAGGATGCTCCTCATGCCAAGAAGTGCTGTCAGGTCAGACTGTGATGCTACAGTCACAGGTCAGGGCAATCAGTTCCAAACATCTCCGTGCTATGAATGCAGCGTAAAGCATCATGTTGCTTCTCAAACACATGTGCTTAGTTTCTCTCTCTTCCTCTCTCTTCCTCTCTCTTTCTCTCTACCCAGATAATCATTTCTTCTATTCTTTAATCTTGACAAAGTTCAGGAAAAGAGGAATAATTAAAATGCCCAGTTGTTTACAAGAAACTCTTCTGTATGTAGGCATTCTTATGACTGATAATTTCTGATGTTCCAGGAATCATTTTTATTCTCTACATGCAAAAGTTCTTGGCAAACACACTAGTTTTGTACAAACATGCCACAGTCCACCAAGTGTAAACTGAATTTATTAAAACAAACCAAGAGGCAAGGCACAATTAATCTCCTTCTCTCATAGTCTCACATGCTTTTCCAGAGTATTCTCAGCCAAATGGTTTGTAATCGCACTGCCCCACAAAATACATACATTTATTTTCTGTTTCTATAACCTTTTCTCTCCATAGATATTCAAGAAATTAGAACTATTTTTTATTCACAAACTCTCATGGTGCATTGTAAATCTAGCGGTAATATCCCCAGGGTATATCTTTGTGGACAAATGCAAGCAGGACTTGTAATGGGAACTTAATGACAGAGCTGAGAGGTTAACCCAGATTTTAAAGCACCACCTCTACCTGCAGAATTCTGCCCCAGGTGTGATCAACAGCCTTGTGTCGAATGTTATAGATGGGACATAAAATTTTATACCACTGTAACACTTTGTGTTCAACAATGTCAATAAATGAATTAGTAAAACTGTCTTCAGCAGAAAACTGGTATTTTGTCTCCCATTGTAGCAGATCATTGTACCTGTCATGTAATTGTACAATGACAATACAAAATTGCAGAACGCTGTACAGATGAGGAATCCAGGTTTCTGGATTTCTACATGTGTTAGCCAAGTTTTTTCTGCCTATCTGCTTTGCTTCACTTTTAGGAACATGAATTCCTTGTCTTCTGGAAAGTAAATACTTATATTTTTTTTCTCTCTCCAAACTTGGAGTCCACCAATTCCTTTTCCAGGAACATCCCAGAAGGGCTGGAGAAGAAACATTATTTTTACATAGAATTTGCCATAATGATACCATGTTAGCCATGTTTTGAAAATGTCCAGCACCAGAAACTTCAGAGGAAATTGCAAGAACTTGTTAATTAGTAGTTAGATGTAGGTTCTCACAGTAATTACATAGGATCCAGTTCTTAGAAAAACTTTCTAAGGAGAGACCTTTTCTTGCTGTCTGTGGCAAATATGCATTACTAAGAAATAAGATACTATTATAAAGTTTGTTTTGTTGTTTCTTTACTTGTTTCTAAGATCCCTCTTAGATACATATTTTTTATCCTAACTTTGCTGCAAGGGCCTCCAAGCTGTGGAACATTCTACAGCAGTCAGAAAGGCAGATCTAGTGTCCTTTTTCTGCACAGTAAGTACTTCATATTAACAGTGGGAGAAACACACATGGGTGGTTTAGAGGAAAAACTCACCCTTGGAAAATTATCTGACTGATCTTGAAATGAACTGGAAAATTTCATCAGATCTGTGACTTACTTTTTCTTGGTTCTGTTCTGATCAAAAGTGGCAAGTGCTTTTTTCCCCATGCACTTTTGGTTACAGCCACCAGTGATCTTGGAAAATTAAAAAGGATCAAGTGAAAGAAGGCTGAATATGAAAACAGTTTGATTGGGACTCCTGTGTGTTATTGCCATGCAAATGATTGGGTAATAAAAAGTAATAACTACGACAAATTCTGAAACAAGGTTGATTTATAGATAAAAGTTTCAGATTTGGTTGAATATAGCAAATTATTCTTACTTGTTATTACATGCTGTTTTCAGAGTGGCTTCCCTTAAAGCTAGCTCAAGACACAAAACAGGAAATCTTCAGTTTAAGCTTTGCTCGTTTGAATTGAGTAAAAATTTCTTCAAACTGACTTTTCACACTGCTTTGTGAACCAGATTTGCCTCCCCACTTCAAAATAATACTCTTGCATTGAGTGGAAGACTACCTTCATAGGCTAATACTAAGTAAAATTTTGGTTTTAAAGTCACAATTGCTCCAAGAGCTAACTCGATGAACTAACTCACTCTGCCTTAGAAAAGCCTGATGCAGAGGATTCCCAGCTGGTGTCCCCAAGCAACAACACTTAACAGAGCTACATGGAGCAAAATGGTCTGATTTGTTGTTGTTTTTGACAAATAGTTTACCTAAAATACCTTGGTACCACTGCTTCTTTATTGGTGCCCATTACTTTCAGCCCACATGAGAAACACAAGGCACAGTTTTTACTTGTTTATCCTGTTTCCTTCAGCTGGTACATTTATAGCACCTTTGGGAGGAAACTTTTCTGCTCCTTCAAGCTTTGGACTAGCTGTTGTAAGTTGAATTGTGTTCTGTTCCTTTATATCTCAAAAAAAATTAGTCCCTTCTGCGTACTTCTAAATTAAAACTACGCCAAGTACTACTCCACATAGTATTCTGTTCAGGTAGACAAGAACAAATAACACCAAAGCTCAGGTGTGGAAAGAATTTTTAAAAGTATTTGGGTGATAGGCTATAAAAATACTCACATGCACCACTGTCAAACCTTCCTTAATTTCAGCATACAATAGGTATTTGATCTAGTGTGATGCTTCTGAAAAATCCCCCTGTAAGGTCACCAGCTCTGCCTTCAATTGTTTTGTATTTTAGCTGATTATTCTTTTTTTCCTTTGCACAGAGTAACAGAGAAGATGTGTCATAAATGAATACACCCTCTAGCATGATGGGTAAAAGGTGGGTTTCTGCACTTCTCTCTTTGTTTAATTGGCCATTTTCTTGTGGAAAGGGGAAGAACAAGAAAAACAGTGACTTGATTTAGACAGCATTGGCAGGTGTAAGCATAAAGGCAGTTTCACTTTTGTCCACAGAACAAGCTTTACACTAAAGGGCTCCTTTGAACTGAAGCCAAAGTCCATATAATTAGATTTCATCAGCAGAAGTACTTTCTGGTGCAATTGGCTTGTAGCATTATCATGGAAATAACACAGAGGGCTAAAACTGGAACCTAACTGTAAAATCACCAAACTGATTTGATGTAGCAAACACATTGCAATGAATGATAATCACCAGTGACTTGAGTGAACTTCCAGGATTTCTTCCCATGCTTTGTACTGCTTTTATGCAATAACCTTCCTGAGGACAACTTCAGCTTGGAAATTGTCCAGAGAATGAGCTTTCTGCTGCCTCAGTTTTGTGGTGTCTTCTACAAACAAACATTGGTGACTTAATAGGAGCACAACTCATGTAGTCATAAAGGTAGACTTGCCTGTGAGAGGAGTGCAGATCTGTTCAAACTGATCGGTTTCAGTCTAGATGATTTCTGAAGATGACAAACAAGAAACATGAAATGTCCAATATGTTGACATTTTTAATAATTTGTATAATATCTTAGGTGTAAGCAAGCATAATAGGTTCATGCAGCTTGCATTTCTAGGTAGAGTAAGTGTCACCACATTCCTTCAATCCAGAATGAGTGCACAGGATCCAAACTTCTCTTATTTTCCACTCTGTTTTCTTCTGCTTTTGGTGATTATTTTTTTTTTTAATTTTAATTTTTTCCAGAGCCAGTAACTTGCTGGTCAAAATTGTGCATGCTTTTGTGCCCTTGCAGGCCACAATTAAAATTTCAGCAAACTTTTTGCACCATTCTTGCAATTAAGAGTGCCATTTACAATTAAGTATTCACTGGCTGATGTGTCCCGTGCCTCCACTCCCTTACAAAGAGTCCCTCCCCACTGTAGACCCCACTTTAGGCATTGGAAGGCCATTGTAAATTGTCCCCAGAGCCTTCTTTTCTCCAGGCTGAGCACCCCTAACTCCCTCAGCCTGTCTTTATAGGATTTTACGTCTGGTCAGTTTACCAACAGATGTTGGAGACACCTGGATAAATTCTTGTTTTGGAAATAGCTGTGGGTCTGATCAGGAAAGTTTGGTCAGGAATTAGCAACACCCAAAGGAAAAAGAAGGCCAACGCTTCAACAGCTTGTATATGGTCTCTCTTTAAGCCATAAGTATGGGATTGTTATAACTGCAGAAGGTGGGGTGCAGAGGAATGACAGATCCTGCAAAGGTGTGTACCTGTGACTTGGACATCCTAGACAAACTCTGCAGAAAGCTGCTTTCTTTATCATTTTTAAAGCAGAAAATATGTGCTTCTAAGTGTAAAACCCTTGCTATAGCAAGAGTACAGAAAAAAAGTCAAAGGACATATTTACAAACATGGTGTCTTTTAGCCCAGATACCAGTGACATAAAACCTGCATGCAATTTGGAAGGAAAAACAGGGTGAGAATTTATGAACAATAAAAGATGCAAGGCATTCTGTCACTGATCCTCAGCCTAGGATCATAGCTGCTCTTTATTACCAGCAGAATAACAAAGCAAGATTTACCACAGCATGCTTTTTCATAGGTAAAGAAGAGCCCAGATGGATATCATACATGCAGTGATTCTCAGGCAGTCCATCCAGGATTTACTTAAAGCACTGCGGAATAGCGCAGTGAATAACTCCTCTACTGGGGCATGCTGATAAAAAGTAACACTTCTGCTAATAAGAGTATCCTTTACTTGTTTTGTGCTTTGCTTCTCCAGTAGCATGGTGCACTTGGTGTCTCTTCACAGTCTCTCCCATATTCTTTCCCATCTTGTGGTGGGGAGATTGAATGACAACTTAGTTTGAAATGCTCTCACTGCCTGTGCAACTTCTAATGCAGCTCCTACATTTTCTCAGCATGAAGCATTTACAACAAGATGTCCTGGCATGGGAAACATCATGGGATACTCCTTGGCCACCCCAGGAACTTGGGCAAGACTTACAATCTGCTGTCAGATGTAGAGGTGTTATAAGTAACTGTGCCTGCAGAACCACAGGGCTCTGTGCAGTGCACCTACATGCCCAGTAATAGCTGGAAATGATTATCTGCAGTCCTCTCAGATACCAGGATAATGTAGCTTTCATTACTGCCTCTCATCTCAGAGAAGTCCATGAGATGGTTTAGGTCATAATATTCACAATTAATGACCAAAAAAAAAGTATCTGTAATGTGGAAAATCTCAATCTGGGTCAGAATCCATTAGTTTGTCCCATGTGTGAGGGTCTGAGAGGCCCTCTGTGCTCCACTTACTGCCTCAAGAAATGAGGGTTTGTGACAGGCTGCTGATGACCACTAGCTGAAAGACTTGAAAGCCATCAGTGACGTTAAGACCATCTCATTAGCAACCCCCGTGTAATGCAGTCAGAGGACCTCAGGCAGTGAACAAGAAGCCCTTATCTTTTCTGTTTGCACTTTCAGATCATTACTAGAAGCTAATGTGCATGACCTGAGAGTCATTCCCCAAGCCCCTGACACCAGCAACAACTGCATTCCTCAGAATAGAAAGGGAACGGCACAAGGCTGGCTGGCTGCTAAATCAAATGCCAGCCTGTCATTTACCTAGCCTATCTCCAACAACTGCAGATGATCTTTTACTGTCAGAGGATGGAGGAGGATTGCCCAGAAATATTAGACTGAATATTATACAGAAGTATTTTAGTAAGCACACAATAAGGAAAACAGTAGAGAGGAACAATAAATTATGTTGATCTATTAATTAAATAGATTTATTGCCTGTAACTTCTAGCTTCATGGAGTACAGCACTACAAACGTTAAGGGCTGTCTTTCTGTCCCTTGTCAGTACAACATCAATCACTGTGGAAACTCCATCCACAGCTGGAGTTCCTATGCATTACCCACAATGTAATTAATAGCAAAGCAAAGTAGTGAGAGCTGGTCTTCTCTCAGCTTCCTTTCCATGTGCCTGTGGGTGAATTTTTGGGGTGTTTATGTCCACAGTTCTTAAAGAACTGTGGAATCCTCCCTTCTTACTCAGCCAGTTGTATACTTTTCAGAATTTTGTCCAACGGTTAAAGTTTCATTGTTTATGTTAGGAACAAAGGCAACCATTCTTGTCCTGGATTAACCTGTAGATAATTCTCTGAATAATACAGAGCTTGCTCAGGGGATCAGGATTAAGGACACCATGCACAGCATTGTCAGCTGTTGCCACTGTCACAGCAATGACACTTGAACTCTGAGGTGGTCCGTGACATAAACCTGACATAAACCATAACACACGACCAAGATACCACCAGTCCTGTAGCTGCAGTCCCCAGGTACTCTTCTGCCAGAGGTGTCATGCCCCATGTTTAAATGTTCTTAGTAAGAAATGGAAAACGAGCATCCATGAACTCACTAAGAGGGACATCGAACCAGTCCCCATCTAGCTGCGACCCAGCTCTTGTGAAGACCACAAATACAGATAAATTGTTTTACTCAGAGAAGGGGACAGAACTGAAGGACCCTAACCTTGAATTTATTCAGTGGACATAGACATGTCTTCTGGTTAAGAAACTGAATTATATGGAGCCGATTTCCATGTAATAGCAAAAAAATGAGTTTACCATTGCTAGGATTATTTATATTAAAAAGCAGGACTGGACACATTCAATTCTTCTTGTTGTTTTGACAGAGTAATGTAAGCGCTGGAAAGAAGAGTTCTCATTGTCTCCAAACTGCTTATCACATGAGAGGCACAGAAATATGGACTGGGGACTGGATACTTCCTCTTAACTGTTAATTTCAAAAGAAGCTTTGTGGCTGTAATCAGCAGCAACAAAGACTGAGCAGAGCAGCTCCATCTCACTAATGGATGTTGCTATGGAAATGAGGAAAATTCGCTTGTTCTTAGAATTACAAGAACACACAGGATAATGACAGAAAAAACATACATTTTAACAGCCAGCCTTAGATGATGCCATCATACTAAATAGAAATGTGTAGATCTGTCTATAATTTTTATTCCAAAAGTTAGTCTGCCATAATTTGCATGTTCTCTAAGAGTTTAGCCTGAGCACTTGGAGGATCAGTCCTTGCAGATTCACAAACCAGCCACAAAGCTCCACGTAAAGCTGGGACTCCAGCAGCTCTCCAGCAGGCTTTGCATTGTTTTGCCCAGTGTTTCCATGGGAACCTGACTCTGCTGAGAAAAGAAAGATTCAGAAACTTCAGCTAAGCCAATTTAAAAGAGCAGCTGCAAGCTGCTCTTGTAGGCTAAAGGAGACAGAACAAAGGGGCTTTGCTAGGAGACAGGGTGGAATAAATT
>CM021729.1:61918194-61928534 GCA_011074415.1 Stictonetta naevosa | reverse complement strand
CCTTCCTTCCTTCCTTCCTTCCTTCCTTCCTTCCTTCCTTCCTTTCTCTCTCTTTCTCTCTGTCTCTCTGTCTTTCTTTCTCTCTTTCTTATGAAAATATGTGTGCCACAAGAAAAGAGTTATAAGTTTTTAGTGTACTGCATATGGCAAAATTCAGGTGAAAGTGCAATTATGTCTCCTTTCATCATTAAAACTGCTATATTAAGGGCAAAATTTACTTTTATGGGTAAAGTGCATGCAATACAGACACTGATGTGAGACCAAGAAGCAGAAATTCATCCTTAGCTTTGGCCAGGGCTTGGAGAAAACATGCCTGGCTACAGCTCAGGTTCTCCTTTGTAATATGCTGTATTTCTTGGACTATTGAGTGTCAGCGATGACACATGTGCATATTGCACTGTCTCCTGCTCCGTTTTACCAGTGCGAATGCTGGGCTTCCACACTAGGAGTACATATTTGCACAGATGAAACAAGCTGGGGCAGTGCTTCCTAAGGTTTTGTTTGCTGGTGGGACTTTTGAACCTACCAAAACTGTTACTTAATGAAGGAACGTTGCCTCTGAAATACATAAGAAAATATGTCATGACTTGGCAGTAGACAAGGGCAAATGTGACTTGAAATGTAACCCATTAATGAAAATAAATCTATAAATGAATGAATGGCTCCATGGAATGAGTACTTGCATTAAAATTACAAAAGGGATATTACGTGTTCTCAAAGATAGCTTAGTAGTTTTGTACAGTGCATTTATTAAGGTCACAGTTGTACCGCTGAATTTTTATGATGAAGCATTAATTATGACCTGAAAATTGGAAACCACTGTAAGCAATGGTGAGTTTGTTCTCTTAATATTTTTTTTCTCTTAATGTTCATAGATAAATATTACAAGTATAAAGGAAATCATGCTGAAAGGATATCTGAGGTACTAGTTTTCTAGAAGATTTTCTAAGTTTTGGGGAATTATTTAAGTTGTGCATTCCTGCTAGATAACAACTTTGATAGACTTAGCAATATTCCATCTAGTGTCTCTTACATAGTAGTACCTCAGGAATATAATTGGCAAAAGTACTTTGATACTTTTGCCAGCACATGAAGTGACAATTGCACTTAGGTCTTCCTAGGACATAGCTTGGCATTGTAGCTTAGTTTTGCCGAGAAACAGACTGCAAGACAAGCCTTTGCTATTCTGCCCTACTCTTGCTAGTAAGAGGCACAGGTGAGAATGGGAGTGCAAAAGCTGGGATTTCTTCCTGCATTGGATGGTTGGTTCATGTAGATGGAGAAGTACAACATCTATGAGAAAAGTGAAGTTGCTGCCATTACTCCATTGATTCCCTGTGTAGATCCTCCTGCTCCTCAGCATCAGCTGGCTTGAGAAGTCTTCTGCTGTGGTACGCTGAATGATACATAAGCTTACACTGAATGAAGATTACTCACTCGGAGACTTTGCTATGATACCATGAGCTTGTTTTCTAACCAGAGTCAAGTAAGGCTTGTCCTGAATGTTGGCTTTGAGTGACCCTCCTAGAGAGAGAGATGGTGGTGTTTGGTCTGGAGGGACACAGCTGGACCATTCTGTGAAATTCAATCAAATGCTGATCTAACAGGCTAGCATGAGAAAAGTAACTTAGCCTAGGGTCAGTCACCTCTATAAATCAGCTCCATAAATCAGATCAATGTTTTTGAGATTCCTTTCTCCTAATGTGACTTTCCGGATAGTTCAAAAGAATAAATAAAAATAAGACTTTAATTGTCATATTGCCATATGCAATCCATTAAACTTTATATCTCAATAATCCTTTCAGTAAAATACTACTAATTGCCACTTGCCTCACTCAAGTATTGTGAGAATAAATTGTTCTTAATCAGCTTACAGGTTGAAAAAGGTTGAATGCCTTTTAAACATTCAAAATGGGAAGGGAACAGTTAATTTCTGTGCTAACATTCACACACACACAAAAAAAAAAAAGGAGCAGAGGGTGGAAAAGATCACAGTTGAAGCATGCTTCCCCATGTGTACGTTCTGCAGTCATGACTTCAGGACGAAGTGAGCCAGGCACATGAGAATGATGCTAAGACACTTCTGGAAGAATTTCCAGCACTGCAGCAGTGCCTGCTCATGGCTCATCAGGAACAGGTGGGATCACAATGGGAAAGGCACAGGCAAGCAGGGGTTGTTGAACAGTGTTAAAAGAAGGCAACTTGTTTACTATTGCTTAATGTGGGTTTGGACAGTATTTTCCCTAGGCCCTCTTGAACACACCCTAGCACTTGGGAACACTTCCATACGGAGCGGTTATGAGATACTGTGGTCGATGAAGTCCTGTTAACAAGCTGCAGCAATAGTTATAAATTCTTATAAGTAGAGCTCTATAGGTAGTAATACACTTGCTAACAGGAAATGGGACATGATTACATGGTTGCTTCACCTCTGTAATTAATGAAGCAAGTTCATACACCCTTGTAAAAGCAAGAAGTGGACAGAAAGATCCCATTGTCGCAGGTAAAACTCACAGGGACTCATCAAAATGCCACAGAGACAGTAAAGGATCACAGAACACTGGGGGAGATGTAAAGAGTATGGAGTCCAGAGAGTTGTCACAAGAATCTGCCTTCATGAGTGAAATTCTCTTATGCCTGTGCTGCTGTATAAATTATCACAGCATGGGCTATGCTCAGGTGCAGGTAGGGATGATATTGTTTTAAGGTGCTGCTATCTGTATATACATATATTATCTGTATATATGTAGTTATTGAGTTAAGATTGCTTTTTGCGTCCGTACAGAAAAGTTTTCAATTTCTAAAATGTGTGTCTGGTACTCAAGCTGACCACCTCTGGGAATGCTGGGCTCCTGCCTAAAATAAAAGTCTGATAATGCCAAATAGTTGTTGAGCAGTAGGGAGAAGTTAACATCTAGGTCAGGGCATCTTCTGCCAATGTTTTGCTCTTGTCCACCAGCCAAGCAGCTGTCATTCAATTTCCCCATGCACTGAGTTAAACCAAATGCGAATAGCATTTCTCCTGTTCATTCTCCCTTCATCTAGAATCAAGAAATTTAATCTGCTTGGAATCAAAATTTGTGGCCTCACTACCCACGAGATCAATGCGGTTGAGTTTTGATTAAGCGCTACCAAATTTCACACTGGTTGAATTTGTGTTCTCTGACAGTGTTGCAAATCAGCTTTTTTTTCTAAGGCCTATGATTGTAAAATATGTTGCATAAAAACGATGTTCTTACTTGCAAGAAGGCTCATCAGATGTCTACTGTGTAGATAGAAGAGGAAGGCAAGAGAATGTTAGGATTAAAATATCACTTGCCATCTGGGAGAGCTTAATGAAAAAATTAAGATATGGACACGAACTTGAAAAGCTTTCTTGACAATGTTTAAAGTCATGACTCTAAAGACACACAGATGATGTAATGCCAGGACTCAGGTTAAAGCCTGTCATAGGAAAAAGATCTTGTGAGGTGACAGAGACTATGGTCTTGGTGGCAGAACAACACTCTGCCCTCATTAGAAACAAAATCCTGCTCCATTCTGAGCCAGCTGCAAATCAGCATGTCGCGGCAGCCCTGTCCGTACTGCAAAAAATGAGGTTTTGCTAGATTTGGTACACTTAAAAAGGCAGAATGAAAATTAAAACAAAAAACAAAAAACATAAAAGGGTGTAAGATGGAGGAAAAAGTAGGAAAAAACAAGTTGAAGCTTTGGGCAGGAGAGAGATTTGCCTTCTGTCTCATGCACTGCTGATGGCATGGTTGGCACCAGACGTATTGTAATCACAGCCATTGTAGATATAAAAAAGTATGTTGCAGATATTCTCAATAAGACTCTTAGGGCAATAACAGCCCGTAGTGCTGCACTTCATTGCATATCAGCAGAAATATGCAAATCTGTGGGCCAAGCATTCCTGCAGATTGCTGTGCCAGGAGGGCCACCATTTCTTTCTAGTGAGAATCATTTTGGTGACCAGGAGCTCTCTGTTTGGTAAGCTGCACACACAGGCTTATTGCAGGCACAACGCACACAGACACGCATGTGGACTTTGGAAAAATGACAACGTGCCCCAAACCTATGCTGAAAATTTCCAAACTACCTTGCCACGTATTTTTGCTTCTGAATGACATTCTTACTACAGGTTCTGGTGACTGTCAAGATTGATGAGGGCCCACACCTCCCTGGCTTGCTTCACTTTTCCTGTTGCTTGCTTAACCAGATTCTGCTGCAACAACAAAAATATTTGTATTGTTTTTAAATTCTAACCTTTTCTTTTAGTTTTCATGCTTTACAACCTTTCACTTATTTATTTTTATTTTTTTAATCCTGGCCAGCAGCAGACTGGAGATGGTGAGGAAGCAGGGATAGTGGAAAAGTGTTGATTTGCTAATTTTGTAAACACCTCAAATTCAGAACTACATTTGTAGTGTTATATGGTGTGTATTTCTCAGTATACTGCTATTGCTTTCAGTTTTATTTGTCTTATTCTAGAATTATCGTAACAAAACTGATTGAGCTACTGTGCTCAGACATGCTTTGAGACACAATCTTCATATTTGATACTTATTACTTTGCTGTAGAGAGAATATGAAATGGATTTCTGATGAGGTCTACTTTTAAACTAACTGTAAGTTAGTTGTAACCTTGATTTCTCTTCTTTGTCTTCCCCTCTTTGTTTATTGCCTGTGTAGTGTCAGGGCGAAAATCTGACAGAGCTCCTTGAGGAACGGTCTGGTCTCTTTGCACTCTCTGCAGAGTGTGCAACACACTTTGAGTAGAAGTGAAGGGAAATTGTAATAAAGAACCTAGAAAATTTTGTGTGCAACACTATTAGACCACATTGCACATTTATAAATCACATTAACTTGAAATGTTAGGCTTGGAAATGGTTTTTCTAGTCCTCAGAAATGTAGCTGAAAATGAGGAATAGCATATATAAGGAAGGTCATTGATGTTCTTTGTCTTTAAGGAAACAGCCACCTGCTCAGCAAAGGTTCAATTACATACATAGAGGTAAAGTTGCAAAAGGGTACAGACATAAATGAATTTAAAATGATTGGATGTGCAACATCCTGTAGTTAGGTACTTTACATAGATTCATGAAAGCAGAATGCAGTTTCATTCTGTTTCCATTTTATGCACAATAAGTTTTCTTATGCACTGAGCTGTCTTTAAAACTTCTTTAATTTCTAGGATAAATAATAAAAATCTCACTGATTCCTTGGGAATAGGCTTTTTAAAATACTGGTTTTCTGGCATATTGGGCCAGGTTTAGGCTGGTGTAGCTGGGCATAGCTCTGCTGCAGCCAGGGTTCAATATTCCCCAATAACTGAAAGGCATTACTCCAGTCTAGAGTCACTATTTGGACCCTGGTTGTAAATTGCTGCTCACAGGCTGCTTGTCCTTTTGCTTTCAGTGTTACTCAGTATTTAAGAGTGATTCGGGGCCAGTGTGAGGGTTTTTTTTTTTTTTTTTTTTTTTTTTTTTTTGCCTTTTGGGAAATCTGATTGCTTCATGCTGCACATACCTTTACTGACCAATGGTTTGCCAGCCCCGCTCCTACGAGGAGATAACTGTGAAAACACTTTGCTGGTGAACAATTTCCTGTTGGAAGCACTCTGGAGTTTCTTTTGAAGCCATACCTGTTCGTATCATATAAGCCTTTCAGCTGAGCCTCCTGGTCTCTCATGGCATTGAGAAACAAATACGTCACACCCCACTGGAAAGCAAGGCAGTGCTGTACTGGGTACACAAACACACATGCCAGAGAGCTAACAGAGACTGAGCAACCTTGCCCATTTAGCCAAATCGTTGCTCTCTCTCACATACACACGAATATTTTTTGTCTGAGTAATATTTCTTATTGCTGGAGAGGCAAAGGGAAAGCAAGGGCAAAGGCAAAGTTTCAACATATATATATTATTATTATATATATTATATATCATATATATACACACACACATATATTATTTTATATATATTACATATATTGTATATATATATTAGTATTATTTAACTGCAGTGGAGCTAACCAAAGACAAAATGCCTATTAGCTTTTACAAATATCCAAGTCCTTAAGGGTGAGATACCCAGGAAAAAACACAGCATTTCTGTACCCATATGTACAACTACTTGTCTGAAAAGAATCCTTAACTGTGACAAAAACCAGGGCAAGTCACTAAGAAATGGGTGAAAAGATACAATCTTGTAGTAGTCCCTTTTGCAGGATGAAGTAATTTGTAGACACTCGCTTCCTTATCAAAACCAACCGTCACACCCTAACCTGATACCAGAGGGTTGGAGGATGTGACACAACGCAGCGATGACTCATGACAATGAGGATGCAGAACAAGCCTGTCCCTTGTATTTCGGGTAGTCAGCCCTGTTATGACTTATTGATGAAGGATTGAACTTCTTGTCCTTAGGCAAGGGCACCACAGCAATGACTCCCAGAAACGGCACAATGCTTCCATGACGTCTCCCGGCTCACCCAAGGGAAGACCCGTTTGTGAGCATAGCTCTGTCTGCCACAGGGCTTTTTGGCACTGGCAGACTAGCAGGAGGACAAAATCATGCGCTAACCCTGTGTCTTTTGCTTTCACACTATGGGCTGAGGCCTCAAAGTTAAAAAAGAAAGAGAGATGAATTGCACAGCCAACTATTCTATTTCCCCCCCTCCTCCCCTTTTTTTTCAGTATGTGAAACAGATCATGCTCCTGAAGAAGGCAAAATTTTAGTGGATCCTTCAGCAGTTCCCACTGTTTCTTCCCTGATGTCAAAGCTGTTCTGAGCAAAGCTGACACAACAGCAACCAGCTGCTTCTGCTTCTGTTCCTGGCTCTTACAACTGTAAACACACCTGATAACAGACACTGAGGTTTGTTAAGGACAGCTGATTTCAGAAGCAGGTGAGTCTATATCCTGTTTAATGAATACAGTTTCAGACACCATTCTGCCATTCATCCATACCAAATCAAATTAATTCCTGTCTGCACATAAAGAAAACCATTACACAGAGGTTGCTCAGTGTAAAGACCTGAACAGTGAGAAAGCTCCAGAATAAAAGCACAAGTCAATACAAGAAAAGACCATGATGCTGAGAGCTCTGGTAATCCCACAGCTCTTCCAGCTACTAGTCCCAAGCATGCACCCAGTTCATACAACTCAGAACTTAATATTTACAAAAAAACAACAAAAATCTGTTCTGCTTAGAGAAAGGAAAATATACCTAGAGTTTTATAAGATCCCTGTTAAAAAAAATAAAATAAAAAAGTGGTTCTCAGATTTTTCTCAGATTTACTTCCTTTGTAATGCACAAAAGCTCAGCCTTCTCACTCACCTGCTGTGTGCTTAATTCTAAGAATACTCCACTGCAAAGAAAATTATATGAGCATTAAATTGTGGTGGGTTTATAATAGGCTTAAGTAGTAAATGAAACTTTATATATATATATATACACATATATATATGTATACATACACATACAAATACTATATGTCTATACATATACTATAAGTATTAATTAAATTCTAATTTCCCACAAACTTTCCCTACTTTTTTTAAGGAGTAGCTCACATCAGGCAAGGTGTAACAACACAATGAAGGATGGCTAAATATGATCTTTCATTTGCAAAGAACCTAAAAATGCTATGGGAATGTTAAATATTTTTAGAAACTGAAACTCAGATATAATTGGTTATCTGGAGAAAGAAACCAAAAACTCTGGTCTCAAGGAGTTCTGGTTGCTTGTACATAACCTTTTCTTCCATCTTCAGTCTGCATCTGCATTCAAATTTTGGAACATTACATGCAAATGCTCATGGTTATCAGGAAGTAGATCTCAGTACCTGGAAAGCACAGGGTAATTCCTGGATGCTTGGCAACTGTGCAGCGATGGGGGAAGATACAAATTAGCTTGCATCTTTGCAGACACTGTGGAAGGAGAAAATCCTTGGGAAGGCCCCTGACAGAGCTATGTAGTATGCTATAATTGTGGTAGCCATTGAGACAAGAGTAGGAAACTCCATGAGATGTCTTGATGACTTCATTTAATCCCAAGAGATTTCTTGTAATCAGTGTGTTAATTGCAAACTTCAGATGTTGCTGGGTATTCTGTTGTGAGGCAGAGGTTAACTTAATTTCTAAGCCAGATGTATTTCTAAACCACAAATTTCCTCCACTCCTCCAGTACTGGGGTACTTTCATAAGTAACGACCAAAACATCTGCCAAGGCCGTTTTGCTTCCAGGCTCTCGTGGCTGTATTAGTGACAAAGGACACAGAAGTTTTCCAGAGCTCCTGGGTCTGCTTCCACTGAACTCAGGAGCCACCTCCCACCCTCACTGCCATTTCTACACCATGGGTACCCATCTCGGGGCCCAAGAGTGCACCAGTTGCTTTCTTAAGGATGAATTTTTGTGTTGGCATCTAAAGATTTGTCTAGCTATAATACTTGTATCTACTCATTTTCTTTGAGCACAAAATATTTGTTGATGGAAGCACCAAAATTAATTATAAAGGTAGTGTCATATTCAGTCATGAAATGAGA
The DNA here is from genome assembly GCA_011074415.1 of Stictonetta naevosa. NCBI lineage: Eukaryota > Metazoa > Chordata > Aves > Anseriformes > Anatidae > Stictonetta > Stictonetta naevosa. Next base: position 61,919,987 of record CM021729.1, on the reverse strand, counting down.
CTACTTAGTTCATTTCTTCTGCGGACTGACACTGTTCCCCCTATCAATTTTGCCTTTATTTCACTCTTTTTGGTTCTTGCACTCAGCTTAAAACGCATTCGTGATTTTGGCCCTCTGGACCAAGTGGCGCTGACCCAAACTTCTGTTCTGTTTCTCACTGACCAAATTCTTAGCCTCAGTTCTAGGCCTTGCTGGCTGCCTTAAGTTCCTGACTCCACCAACAACTTGCTTTCCCTAAAATTACAATGCTGAAATGACAACTCTGAAATCACAACTGCTCATGACTTCCTGTGCCCTGATAAAAACAATGGAACAGTTTCACAGCAAAAAGGATTGCTACATGCCAGGAAGCACAAATGTCTGCTTAGGTTCAATGTTTGGAAAAATAAACTTGAATACGTGTTTCCATTGGTCCTATGCTTTTTGACTGGCACTCAGCAAACATTTATTTATGGGAAATTTTTATTTGCAAGATTGTTTTTATGAATGAAAACTTGCAGAAACTCTTCCATTGAATGAATGTTTCCTGCTACAAAAATCATGCAAGATTATCTGTCTAATCATTTTCAATGTTGTTTGCTTCTTCTCCTTTTCTTTATAAAATGGAATTGGCCATACATGGCATTAGACCAGTATGCAGTCATATCAATGACCAAATGAGCACCATGAATAAAAATATAAATTCTAGTCAGAGTGGAAAGTCCATGGATAGTCTGTGTCTGCATGGATAAAAAGCAATTAAAAAACAAACAATAAAATAAAACTAATAAGAAGTTATTTGTGGAAAAAAAATCAAAGTTAATTCTAAGAGCTATTCGTGAAAAAAGACAAATTTTAAAATGTCAGAACAAAATGTCTTAAGACCTTATTACCTTCTCAATTCCTCTCTATGTTCATTTTCAATATTTCTCTAACCATGTGGGTTTTGGTCATAAAAAAACAGATATATATTTTGACATATATTCTCCTCAGCACATGCAGTTCTGTGGATATATATGCAAACAGATTTAAGTCTTAAAGGGGAGCTGTTTGCTTAGAGGGCTGACTTTGAAACACTTTTTAAAACACTGGAATAAAAGGATTGTTTTTGAAACAGGGGTAGCCCAAAGAGAGAGAAGTTGAGAGCTTAAACCAAAACAAAACACTTTCACTTATAAAAAAAAAAAAAAAAAAAAAAAAAAAAAAAAAAAAAAAAAAATTAGCCCGAAACAATCAAAAAAAATCCCCGAAAAAAAAAAAAATAGACATGAGAAATACCACAGAAACTGAGTTCTTGTTATCAGATGCTCTCAACCCTGATCATCACCTCTTTTTCTTGGATCATCACACAGGGATAGTCTTGGCCATCTTTCTTAGCTTGCAGCTCCGAAATAATTGAGAAACTGTGGCCAAATGGTTCTGTTTTCCAGGAGGCAAGGATAGCATGATATTTCTCAGAAAGAGGATATAATTTGTTTATAGGGATGTTACATTTTTTAAAAGCAAAATAATTCACAGCAGTGTAGATTCTACAATTTTCTGTCAGTTTGTATATTGGAAAAAATGATTTTTCATGTTACAGAGATTATCCTTGTCCTGAAAATCTCACAATATAAGATGAATGGAGACAAGAGAAGGAAAAGGAAAAGAAAAGGTCAGATGGAAACTGAAAAAATTATGAAATAACTATAAAGGGGTGTTTAAAGCAATCATATATAAGACCTTCACACTTTGCTTGCTCATTGATGGTTGGAAATCGAAAGGAGAAATTCTGAAATACCTATAAAGGACAAGATGAAGCAAACATATTTGGG
>CM021729.1:61862228-61911437 GCA_011074415.1 Stictonetta naevosa | reverse complement strand
AGAGAGAGAGAGAGAGAGAGAGAGAGAGAGAGAGAGAGAGAGAGAGAGAGAGAGAGAGAGAGAGAGAGAACCGCCCCCCCTCCGCCCTCCGAGAGGTCGTGTGCGTGTGCGCCCCACGCCAAGTCCCACCCCACGTTGCGGTTCCGACAGCCTCCTCAGCCCCGTCGCCATGGCCGGGCGGCCCCAAGGCTCCTCGGCGGGGCGGTACCGGCCATAACCGCCCGCCCCTCCCCGGCGGGCCGGGCCTGCGCCTGACAGAAAGGCGGCGGCAGGAGGGGGGAGGACGGGGACAGGGACGGGGACGGGGTGGGCCGGGCCGGGCCGGGCCGGCGGCGGTAGCGGCGGCGGCGGCGGCGGCGGCGGCTCCTCCTCGGTGCGCGGAGCGGAGGCCGCCGGGCGGGCGGGGGAACGGGGAGCAGCCGGCACAGCAGAGGCGCAGCCGCGGCTGACGGGGATGGCGGTGCTGGCTCTGGCCTTGGAGGGACTCGCCATCTTCGGGCTCGTCCTGTTCGTCGTGCTCTGGCTCATGCACTTCATGTCCATCATCTACACGTAAGCGAGGGGTTCCGGGGGGCGGGGGACGGGCCCGGAGCTCAGCCCGCAGCTCAACCCGCAGCTCCCAACACCCCGCTTCGGGCTGGAAAAATTATAAAAATGATAATGTTAAAAAAAAAAAGAATCGTCGGTGTTGAGGCCCGGCGACCTTGCGCAGCCGCCTGGCTCTCAGGGGGTGCCGGGGGGTACGGCGTGGGCAGGCCCCCTCCTCGCGTTTTTAGATTTATTTTATTTTTATTTTTGGTAAAGTGGTGGTTTGATGAATGATGGCGGTGTGTGGGTATGCGCAGGTCCCCCGGCCGGTGAGTTGCGGGGTGCTCAGGGACTGGCAAACAAAGCAGATTTATTCAGCCCTGTCAGCTTGGCAGAGCGATCCTCCATATGGGAAGGGGCTGGGAAGGCGCCTCTCCCCCTAAAAGACCTCGCTCTGCCTCTCCCTGAAATGAAAGGCCGCTGTTGCATCACCGCAGGCATTAGAGAATATCTAAATTTGTTCTGTTTGTGCCCGGCTGACTTCCTTTCATGCTGCTCCCTGTGTGTGGTAGGTATCCCTGACAAACCCCTGCCCTTGCTGAAGACAAAGCTCCTCTTGCGCTCATGGATGCTGGAGGTTTGTTTCTGCTGTCCTTGGTCATGGTTGCTGTGCTCCTTTTTCCATGCAAAATCATTTAAAATCTCTACTAATTTTTCTGTCTTGTCGTTTGGCTGCGTTTAGGTCTTATGTTTATTTAAATGAAGTAACTCCTGTCTTGAAGGCTAGCTGTATGTTTTGTTTTGGGTAGAAATGACAGTATTTTGGTACTGGTGAGCTGCAGGGGTGCCCTGTGTGGGAACAGGCAGCGAACTGAAATGCCATAGGCACAGCTGATTCTGGACAGCTCTGAGCCAGGTGAAAACAGCCCCTTGCATGCTAAAACTTCAGCCTCTTGTGTGAGAGTGTGTGGCGGTCCCGCCATAAATAATTAAGGAAGAGTGGCAGCTGCGAGGGGCAGGAGACCCACACGGAGACATGGGAGAAGGCCTGTGAGAGGATAAACAGGAGGTTTGTGGCGAGAGGGGAGTCAGGGGACCGTACAGACGGGGGATGTTATTGGCAGCCCTCGCCACAGGACCCAGGTGTGAAGGGATGGCCAGGATGGGCAGCAGTAGGCATGGGTGGGTGACACCAGAGCAGGGTGGGCAGGGGACACCTGAGGGACTGCAGCCCCTGTAAAACCTGCGGTGGGGCAGGGATGCTGCCAGAGGGAGTGCAACCCACGGGTGAGTCATTGCAGAGCAGGTGCACCTGCCGGAGCAGGGAACAGTTAAGGAGGAAGGAAAATGAGCAAGAACCAAGGAGTGGCAGAAGGCAACTATGCACTGACCATGGCCTCATGTATCACCTGGCTGAGTGGGTCAGGAGGGACTGAGCATAAGGTGCTGGGAAGCACAAGGAGACCAGGTGGGGAGGAAGGGTCTTTGCCTGAAACTGAGTTTGGGTAAAGGAAACAAAAGGCACTTCTCTAGAAGTTTGGTGGTCTGCTTTCTTTCCTCAACACCCAAAAAAGCAATTAATTTTCCATTAACTGGCAATAACTCAAGGTGAGTAGAATTCCCCAGGCTGAAACTGCTTTTCCTCTTCCAGTAGCTGGTGGAGAACACGGGCAGCGGCCAAACCTGACGTGGCCTGGCCCTAGAGTAAGTGCCATGGCAGGGAAACTTGGACAGAGCTGTGGTTTTGTTACTGGGAATTTGTGGTGTTCCTGTTGCCTGCGTGTGCCACCCCTGCTTGGTACACAAGGTGATAACAGGTTGGGAACTTGGCAGCTGGGCGTGCAATTGCCCTGGGCTGTGACACCCCTGGAGAAAGGCCTGCTTCCAGCAGGGCTCTGCAGGGACTGGCCCCGCAGATCTGTCTGTCTCAGCTGGAGAGACACCAGCAACAGGGCTCTTCAATGCAGGAGGGTGTCCCTTGACCAGAGCTGAGCAGCTGGTAGCTGAAGTGACCAGATGGCAAGCTGTGGTGGAGGGCCCCAGCTATATGGAAATGGGACCGCTGAACCCACTGTGACCACTCAGCTCCCCTTCACTGGAGGTGAAATTAAAGAAATGCTGGGTGCCTACAGCAGCCACCGCAGAGAGATGTCCTTGTGGTGGTGCTGGGGAGCTGGAGCAGCGTGCATGGATACAGCTGCTGCTGTGCTCTTACAAGGAAGGAACCCTAAAAAGGTGTTTGCCACTGGTGATGTGGCCTGAAAGCTCTGGTGGTCACATACCATTACTAATGCCTCTCATTGTGTGGAGGCTCTTTTGTCCTGGACAGTGGGTACAACACGCTGCACCCTTCCCTAGACCTCTGAGGTGTGAAGGGTCTTTGCTTACATGTGGAAACTCCTCTCAATCCCAGGGAGAGGATGTAATATCGGAGCAGAATTATCTCATGTTTACCACTTATGGAAAACTAATTAAATTGTACCCGCTACAGAAAGCGAGGAAGGAAGATAAAAGTAATTACTCTTCCCATTTTCTCTTTGCGTGGATGATATTGTCAGTTTAACATTTGTTAAAGCGATAGGGGTAGGGACTGCTTGTTCTCAGCCTGTACTGCATCCAGTGGTGCTTGGTTGGTGGGTTGGAAGGGCTGATCTGTGCTATTGGAATGATCATGTTAAAACTATTCAGCAGAGCTTTTGTGGCCAAGGCAATCTTCATGCTGTGGTTCCCCTTCAGCGTTTTAGATACTTGATTTAAAAGAAAATACACTAAGATTATGTGTGAATTAATTAGATAAATGAGATTATACATCCATTAAGAAAGTAGTATTTTGTTGTTTTAAATTGCTTCCAGCAGTTGCCAAGGTTAATGTCATAACAGCATTTCTGTTGTGCTGGTTTGCATTGCAGTTGCTTTAAAAAGATGTAGTTTTTGGATATATAGGCTGGCATACAAGATTTTGGTTGAGGAAGAATGTCCATTGTCTGCTCTCCCATGAAAGCACTTGCTGCATGGGATATGAATCATGTACAATTGTCAGTTTGGTTCCTGACAGCATCTTCCCCTACTACCTTTTCCCACTGTGAATGGTTTTAATGTATAAAAAGTGCAGTAGGTTTGGTGGATTCCATGTGCCTTTGAAATAAGCAGGTGGAAGAACAGTGAAATTCAGACAGCCCCACTATTAAATCAAAAGGTGATCTCTGTAAATTGTCTCAAGTATGTGATTATGAAACCAGTACGTACTGGGTGCTCTCTGTGTAGCACTGACTCAGTGGAGTAAATGAAATGAACACAGGCCAAATGGCAGTTTCTTATTGCTAGTAATTAGGTAAGGGGAGTTTGCATGTATTTGCTCTGTGTAATAAGGCCGTGATGACTGATCTGTTTGAGATTCTATCCTTCATGCCCAGCTTGGGTCCTTGGGCAAGACCCTTGCGTGCGTATAGCTGCTTGAATCGGGGTTGAAACACTGACTGATCCAGCAGGAGTTCAGTGCTGGAGGTTACTGGGTATATACCAATATACCAATATATACCAATTCTGAAACCTTCTGAAGCTGTGTGGACAGTTAAAACAGACTTTCAGAACTAAAATCAAACCTCTACCTATGTCTGAAATGGAAGGAGTGTGTATGATGTGCAGTAAGGAAAGAGGGTCTTACATGTTATTCAGGAGACCAAGGAGTAAATCTTAATTTATTTCAAGGCTGCTGAAATATCAATGTTAAATTAATGATGCCTAACTACGATTCTGAAGATGTTCAAACAGTGGAACAGAAATTGTCTTAAATCAAGGGGGGAAAAAAATAAAAACTGAAGCTGCTTTCTCAGGGTTTATGGCACTCTAACACATCTTGTATTTCTGAATAACTGACTGGCAAATTCTTTGACAGCAGGTTTGCTGCTTTGACAGTATTTCAAAATAGATGGTTCTAGTTTAATAATAATAGTTTTCTGAACTTTGTGTCGCTTCTAAAATAAGACCGGCAAACAAGGTCTGCAGAAGCTAGAAAAAGCCTTACTTAGCATAACCTGTTTCGCTACTGTGTCTTCCGGCTTTAGTCTAGAAACAAAAGAAAGCTTATTTTTTACAGTTCCCTGAATAACTTGACTTGATTATTTCAACTTGTATGCCACACAGAGGTGTGTATTTTGGGGACCAAAGAGAGGATAGGACATCTTCTAAGATGCTTTGTAACTGGTGAACTGCATTGAACTCTGCCAGTGTGAGTTCACAAAATCTCTTAACCTGCTTGCAACTTCCTGCTTTGTTTTCCTGGTCCACAAAATTGGACTCACGGAGTCGTGTTCCAGCCATGAGTCTCCATTGTTTTTGTACCCATTGTCAGCAGCACCTCATTTAAATTACTTTTTTTTTTTTTTGCCAGGTATAAGTGGGAAGGACAGTACTATATCATGTAATTGATAACTGCATTGCTGTTTTTAGCTTTTAATTATAATTAAAAAGTCTATATGTTAAACAGTAGTCAATGATAAAAAAAGAATTCTGTATCCACGCAGTATTTAGTTATTAGGCACGCTATGCGTTGTCTGAGTGAAACCCAAGACTTCCAGAAACATAAATCTAGTAAAACTCCTAAATCTAACTAATAGATTTAGGAGTTAATAATAGAGGTTATAATAATAATAGTTTAATAATATGTTACTGTAGAGCAACTGTGACCTTTCCTTATTAAAACAACAATTCTGTTGTCATTATCTTATTGTCTTGTCCCCCTGTATTTCTATTTATCCCTCCCTCGCTGCTCAGTTGATGATTTGTCGAGTCCTACCCTGCTGTGCAATGACATCCTTGCTCTTGTCCTTCTGACCTTTTTGCTTGTTGGCATGGCGGCTCCTTCCTTTGGGCTGTCTTGGTTTTTCCACCATCACTGTCAGTGTCTGGCAACAGATTGACCAAAGGAGATGGATAAGCAGTAGTAATTCCCTTAGCTGTGACAGGGATGCGGGTTTTTTTGGTTTGTGGCACTGCTTCAGAGGCAGTCCTCAGACAGAAGCTACGAGGGGAGAAAGCGTGCTATCAAGTACTGCCAGGCATAAGTGAGCTAATATTTGGATAAACTTTCCTGGAGATAATGCAAATACCTGTTTCTGAGATGAGAGGTACCCTTCCCTCTTGTTGGTAATCAAACAGAAAACTGAGAAATGTGTGCTGGAGCTCCTCCAGGAAATGACTGGAAGACTTCTAGCACATGCAGAATTCTCTGTCTGTTCTTGGGTTTGTTTTTCTTCGCTACTCAGATTAATCTTTATTGAACTTGAACCATTTAGGCTGAAATTTTCCATGCAGTTGAATAGTTTTTCCTGTTACGTAGCTGATGACAAACAAACCTGACCTAAAACGTTAGTAACTTTAATAGTAAATTGTCATCTGTTGTCTCATCTGCATGGAACAGAGAATGGAGCAAGCTCATGATCGCCGTTAGTAATCTTTCTACAAAAATGCAGAGGGTTAAAACAAGTAAAAACAGAACTTGCATGTTTGACCACAATGAGGGACACTAGAGAATTACGAGAAGTTGAACAGTTATCTGAAACTTCTGTTTGATCTTGGGTGACACTTTTATCTTCCTACTCTCTCTGCACAGTCCTCTCCCCTAATCTGTGCATGGAGGTCAGACCCTGCTTTCTGCAGGAACGTTAAGGTACTTGATGCAAGTGCTGCGTCCTTAGAGCTTGTTGGATTGCTCTTACCTGGCGAGTGAATGACAGCAATGCAAAGATGTGAAGTAAAGTAGAACCGCTTGTGAGGAACAGGAAAACCAAAGAGTATGAGTGTACACAAGTGCATAACATCTCGGAGGTGGAGCTAATGGTCAGTTTTTTAACATGGAGTAGGAAAGTGGCACTTCAGGCTGGAAATGCCTGTTGAAGGCTCTCTGCTCCAACCCCTGGCTCAAAGCAGGGCCAACTTAGAGCAGTTTGCTCCAGGCTCAGTGCACAGACAGGGACAACAACAACTTGTGCTTGTGATAGAACATGGAAGCCTCCAAAGGTATTCAGAAATTGTGAGGCACAAAATCATCTGGGGCAACAGTGTTTGAAACCTTCATTGAAGACTTGGATGATGGGAGATGTCAGCGAATGGCAGGGGGTTGTGCTACTGTTCAGAGGGACCTGGGCAGGCTGGAGAAATGGCCCGAGAGGAACCTCAAGAAACTCCATCAGGCATATGGCAAGGAATTACTCCATGCATTAGCACTGGCTGGGGGCCAGCGGTCCAGGAAGCAGCCCTGCAGGGAAGGACCTGGGGGTGCTGGTGGACAACACATGGCCCTTGAAGCAGCAGCATTACCTTTGGCAGCACAAAAAGTCAACAGCATTCTGGGCTGTGATACTGGTCCCTGTTACCTAGGGACTGATTGGGATGGAGGTAGTGTGGAGGACGTAAGTTGTACATGTTGCTAATTTTAAACAACTTTAAACTCACCTGACACTTCATAGTCACCAGGCTTAATTTTAGGTAATCTGTAAGGAAAGACAGACCTGGAGAAGGCAAGAGTTAATTTTTGAGTTATGTATACTAAGGTTGTGGTTGAGTGAGTGGTTCTAGGCTAAAAGGAAGGAAAGCAAAACAGCACAGAACCAGAAGTCTGAGAGTGGTAAAAATGTAGGAGAAAAACCATGATGTTGTAGATGTTGTAGGCAGTTAGAAAGCTGACTTTTTTTTTTTTTTTTTAATGTTGTGAATCAGGAGGATAAGGTACAGGTAATAAACTTTGAGGGAGCAGTGTAATATTGGAGGCTCTTAACATGAATGGTTTAGTAGAATCCAAAGCCAAAATTAAAGACTGTCTAAGGTAGGCTTAAAGGAGAGCAACTGTGGCAAACATGTGGATGATACCCTCATTATGTTGAGCAAGAGGAATGGTGGTGGTGCAACAAATGTGACAAGTGCGCTGTTAGAACCAACCATGTCTGCTTGGTGAATGGTTTGTGTGGAAAGGAGAGATGGAAGGCTGCCAGATTTGGAGTATGTAAGGCATAAAACTAGGAAGCGAAATGGATTGTGTTACTGATGTAAGTGGAGGTCTTTGAGGCAAAGAAGCATCCAGCCTTGTGTGCCCGCTGCAGAGGAAGAAGCTGAGCAGTGGGATGAGGAAGAATATATTTTGGGTGCTGGCTACCATGAGGTTATCAAGATTTCAGAAAAGTGGAAAGAAGCTGAGGCTGTATGTAAACCAAAGGTTGCCATAAAGATGTAACTTGATTAAGCTGGGTGTGTAGAGTTGTGTAGGTAGAAGGTGGTAGATTGCAATGACAAGTGACTTTAAGAGTGAATTTGTGGAATTTGTCAGAACTCTTGTGTGGCATGCAAAGTATGTAACTAGTTTTTCTAGTTTGCTAAAGCACTTCTGAAGTCAAAAAAAGTTGTGTTAAAAGTAGTCAAATTCACTGGGATTGTAGTTTTTTTCTTATAACTGAAAGAAGTTCTGTGATTTTGATACACCTAACATTGGTCTTGCATTTTACTTAAGACTATGGTTTAGAAAAATAATTAATGTACCTTAAATATTTTGCAATAGATCAAAAAAGCCTTTAATTTTTGCTTATTGCAAGGTGAGTAGTTTGCATTTTCTTAAATACGTTACTTATAGTTGATAAAGATTGAGGCTAGATTATACCTTCTCATTCTTGGCTTGAGCTAATTCATACCTTGAGTCAAATTACTGAGGCTGTAGCATGCATAAAACAAGTCTTATGATGTCTTCTGGGCAAGTAAGGTAAAACATGTTTACAAATGTAGACAAATGCAGAAAGCCACAGTGAAGTATTGTACTAAGCAAAAGACTTAGACTATCTTGGCAAGTGTAACTTTTTTTGCTTTGAAACTGTATTCCTTGAAGCAGTTTGACTATTTCACAGGTGCTCCTAGGGACTTTTTTTTTAAAAAAAAAAAATTAATTAAAACACCCAGATAACTAACAACACATCTCTGTTGCCAGTTGATGCTGGTAGTTGCTTTGCTCTATTTTAGACCATTGATTGTTCCCCTGTTCAGAAACACCTCTTGGAAAACCAAAGTCTGTCTGTTTTGTTGTTTTTATTTTTTTTTAACCCCTTCGTAAGGTTTCCCAGCTCTGTCAGCAGTACAGTCCATGGACAAGGAACCTGTTTAGGTGAAGAAATATCAATTTACATGTTTGCAAGTATTCTATTTTTAAGTGCCAGTTCTGGGATGTTGTTTCATTCCATCTGTATAATAAGGAATTCTCAGGTGATTGTTGCTATGGTTCGATAATGATAGTGTGCTACCCTTCATTTTGAAGAAATATTTATCTGGCCATATGCATACCTTTCCTGAAGCAAAGTCAAGATGCTGAAAATTAGATTTTAGTCAACATGCAGAGCTCTTTTTGAGGAGGTGCCTTAAGCGCTTTCTGAGAAATTCATTTTTTTAAAATCCTAAACATATTTTTGTTGCAGACTTTGCTGGAGTAAGACTCAGAGTTAAAGCAGAAAGCTTTAAACTTGTCTCCTTCATGAGAGCACACATGGGGAAGTGAGAAATTCTTCCTCCCGTGTTCATCCTTACAGACGCATGTGTTGAGCTGGGGGAATGGAGGAAGCAGACAGGATTTTCAGGCTACAGGAGTCTGGCTTCTCACCTGCCTGACTCGACAGAATGAGGTGGTGGTACAGCCGGTGGCTGAGATGCTGTGGTGAGGGCTGTACCCACCAACCTTTTGAAATACTAGTGAGGTGTTTCAAAATTAAGATGCTCCATGTCCCCTTTCAAACATTTTTAAAGGGGGAGGTGAAATGCACATTTCACAACAGCATTTCCAGGCAGACTGTTTTATGTAGATCATGTAGCAGTGAAGGAAGGATTTTTTATTTTTTTTAGGGTCTGTTGTGTGTATGTTTTTGTGGCTTTTTTGTACAGAAGACAGATGAAATTTACCAAGGTAGTTTTTCTGGTTTCCATCTACTGAGGGAGTGGGGGGATTACTTTTCTGAAGCCTTTAGTATTGTGTTGAGTATAGAAATTACTCTAATGTTTTCTTTGGAAGGTTTTCATAATTGCTTTCTTTATTGGAAAGTCTTGAAGGTCCCTTAAGACACTTGCAGAGAGAGCACTGACAGCCCTGTAGGCCAGACAAGGTGTGTAGCTTTTTTATTATCTCAGTTGATACAAGGAGGGACCAGGACTGTGTGTTCAGACTTGAGTACGCTCTTGTTTGGGTGAGGTTTCTGCTTCTATTTTGTACTCTGCAAATGAGTTAATTTAAAAAAAAAGAGACTGCCACCCACTAAAATAAGGACAAAAGTATTGACACGGTATGTCTTTTATTTATTCATGTCATCTATTACTACAATTCTGTTACTTGCAGTTAACTGTTTTGGAAGCTTTAGGAGGGAAGAAAATGGAAAATGTTGATGAGTGGCACAAAAGGAGAAGTAAGGAGCGACGTGGCTGTAGGAAGCACATTATTTAATGTTTAGAAAACGATGTTGTCATTTAAACTTGTCCCTTATGAAATTAATTGTGATGCAGTATTTTCTCCCTACAGAATTGCAAAATAAGTCAGAAAAGTGAACTGAATTATTTCACGGTGCAAATCTTACAAAACTTTGTTTAAAATTTTCATACTTCGCTTTGGGGACTTGATTCTGTGCTAAGCCCTTACTGCTGTGAGTGGTTTATCTGTCCCAGAGCTGTTGCCATCCATTGGAGTTGCCCTCATAAATAAAACACTGGATGCAGTTCTCTGAAGCTGCCTAACACTTGTTGCAAGGAGTCTGTATCAAAAAGCACTTCTATTTCTGTGCCTCGCTGGCTCTTAATTTGCTGCCCAAAGGTTTAATCTAAATCCCCTCCTACCCCTACACCTTTCTAAACATTTCTGCCATTCTAGTCTGCCTCTAGCAGGCATGTGGCCACATGGTGACTCTCAACTGGCTCTTTCTGTGGGATAGTTCTCAGTTTGATCAGCTGGCTGATCCAATTTATCCTGGGGCCTGACTGCTTTATAACCACAAGTCGGCTGAGGGTGTGGGAAAGCAGAAACAGGGCATGAGTTGCTATTTTGATGGCAGCCCACAGGTAGGCTTCAAGGAGATCTGTGTTCATTTTAGTGCTTCGTATGATCTAGTAATACTATGGTGTAGACAATGTGCAGTGCTTTTGTTAAGCACATGTTGGTTCAGCTTGGCAAATTGTACACGACCTAGGATTTGGATAGTAAAAGGGTTCCCTGTATGTTTAACTGCAACCTATTGTATGGTAGCCTGATTGTTTCCCTTTTATCTTGTGGGCGTGGGGATAAGAGAGGGGAGTAGGGAAGGAATTTCTAGATTAAAAAAGGGGGTGTTTGCTAGAGGGTTTCAGTTGAGGTCTGAAGTGTTTGCTCTTACTTATTTGCAAAAGATAAGTTGCTTTTTTTTTTTTTCCTACATCAGCTTTTTTCAAACATGGAGCTAAAAAAAAAATAAAATCCAAAACCCCACCTTTGAAAAGACTGCACCACCTTATGGATTGCCTGTGCTAAATGTGACTTTTGTGATAACATGTTAAGCTGTTCAGAAAGTGCTTCTCAGGGAGTTTCAGCTGAGTATGAAGGCTTGAAGTTAAAAATGCTAAATTGCATTAGGTAAGATTTTTATTGTTCTGCATTGTATGGTTGTACTTGTCTTTACTGCCAGCTAATTGAGCTCCTGATTCCCAGAACTGGAAGAGCAAATTAATGTTTGTGTTCTGAAAACATTTACCTCCTGAAAAAGTGTAATTATCACAGCCCAGGTTATACCTCATTCCATTCCTCTTTGAGACCTTTAATTCTGCTTTTTTTTGTGAGTGTGTGTGTGGAAAGCCTTTTCACTCTCACTGTTTTGGGGCTTGTTTCAAGTTTTTTAAACCATTGCACTTCACTGCACCTCCCCATCACGATTTCAGTGTACTAATCCTAAGGGACTTCTCCCATCTCCGAGCACTCTGTCAAGGCTGTGTGATGTGCTTTTTATCACAGTAACACTCACACCAAATGTGACATTGGGGTTTCCTCTCGGAAGTCTTGTTCCCCCCTCTTCCTGGCAGCACGTCTCTGCACCACCCTCTTGCTGGGCCTGGCACTTCTGTAGCTGGGACCAGTACACGTGCAAGCTGGCAGGCTGGCTGGCCATGTGTCCTTGTGCCCTCTGCCTGGGGCATGAGGCTGGGGACCCTCCAGGATGACCCTGTGTCCCCTCGGTGAGGGGGACATCATCCAGGCAGGGGTGTGCGAGCTGCTGCCACCTCACTTCTCTGAGGCCAAGTCTCTTCCTTGCAGCCATGCGAGGAAGAAGAGTGGCATGCCCTGTGTGTGTCTTGTGAGTGGCAGTGGCGTTTTCTACTAGCAGCTGATACTGGTTAGCCCTTTCTGGTGGGCAAGTAAGGGCAGGGAGCAAGCTGCAAGGGAAGGGATACTATAAAGGACAACTTCTGTGACAGCCAGCTATGGAGGAGTTTTCAGGGGACTGACCCTCATCCCTGTGCATGCTTCCAGAGAAGGGGTTATGATCTTGACGGCACGGGTCCTGCTCTGGCCCTGAGGCACTACACGCCTTGCATGGGCAGCTCAGCCCTTGTGGAAGCCTGCTGAAGCCAGGGGGGAAGGAGACCATGTTCCTCCTCTTCTGCAATCCTGGCAGTGTGTTCACAGCCACCTTTCCAAACGTGCTCTGGAGCTTGTTGTGCCCTTCCCTAAGGCACTCCAACATTAATTTAGCAGAAAACAGTCTGTCGTGTCCCCCCCCGCCCCCCCCCTCCCGGTTAATTTTCTGTTGAAGTGAGTGGAAGCAGCTCACAGCAGGGTTGCACGGGCATCAGTACTGGCACAATGTCTCATTTGGCTGGTGTTGACAGAAGCAAGGGAGAGAAGGAACACCAGGGGAACCTTCTCTTCGCTATTAGTGAAGTTGCATGGTCATCTTGCCCGTCCTTTCAGTGTGTATGCTTGCTAAATTACGTTGACAAAATGCTGACATTATGAATGGAATAACAGTTTTGTGGTGGTTTAAGTATCTCAGCTGGGTCACTGTGGGATCAGGTAGGTGTCAGCATTGCCATAAGAAGCTCAGCGCAGCCCAGAGAAGAGGGAGAAGGAGGAGAGAGGGAGTGCCTTCTAAACAGTAGCCTACACCTAAACTGGTTCAGCTATTTTATGAAACTGTATTCTAGGAGAGGAAGGTTGGAAAAAGATCCAGGTGTTCAGTTCTTGCTTAAAGAATAATTCTGTCACTTGTTGGGAGTGGCCACAGGTGATGTCTTCTGCTTACAGATCTGTTTTGCAGTTTTCAAATACTTCTGCAGTAGAGGGAGGACCCTAAAAAAGAACAGTTTATAAGACCTCCAAGTGCACAGCAGTATGCCCATATTCTTAAATATGGTGAACTCCTGTTTTTTACCTTTCTGCTTCCAAAAGAAGAAGAACCATCTCCCTTTTATTTCTCATGCTCTGAGCCCGGATCTGGTATTCCATAGCAGATCCTGCTCTCCACAAATCCCTGTGTGAAATGATTCAGCTGACTAAGATGGAAACTGACCAGAGGGTGTGTTTGTTTGTGTAAATTCAGAATTACAAGCAGGGAAAGCAGCCTCTTCCAAAAGTAATGAACTGTTAGGCTATCTCAGCTGCCTGTGCAACCACAGCCTCCAAGGGATGTCTTCAGCCCTTCCCAGGCCTTGTTAGTGCTGGCTTGTAGCATTGCAGGATCTGCTGCCAATCTGTGGTGAATAATCATGTTTTTGTACCAGATGAGTGAATTGTTAAAGTAGCTGAGGAGGGAAGGCTGAAATAAATGAATAAAGAGGTTCTTTTAATTGATTTTAATAGCCATAGAGACCCAGCAGTCCCTGCTAGCAAGCCTTTTGCATTTGCTGGAGTATTCTCCTTGCCTTAACAGAGTGGGAGAAAAGGTTTGGTTTACCTTGATACAGGTTAGCAAGGATTCATCATTTAGTGCGCTGGGCAGTGATAACTCAGTAGCCTGGATTCTGCCTTTCAAAGCGCTTGTACATCTGAGAGAGTAAAGCTAGGTTACTGTTGCTTCTGTGGGTTAATTATCATGGGAAGGAACCAAGTTTCTGCAAGTTTTGCAGATGCTCCTTATATAGGATAGAATGACAGAACTGTAGGCTGGTTTGGGTTGGGTTGGAAGCAACCTTAAGGACCACCCAGTTCCACTCCCTGCCATGGGCAGGGACACCTCCCACCACACCAGGCTGCCCAAAGCCCTATCCAGCCTGACCTTGGGCAACTCCTTCTCTTCTCCAGCCTGAATAACCCCAACTCCCTCAGCCCTTCTCCACAGGAGAGGTGTTCCAGCCCTCTGATCATCCTCGTGGCTCTCCTCTGGACTCATACTTTTGTGTCTTTCTTGTGCTGGAGTCCCAGATTTGAATGCAGGGCTCCAGGTGGGGTCTCAAGAGAGCTGCATGAAGGGGGACAATCCCCTCCCTTTCCCTGCTGACCACGCTGCTTTTGATGCAGCCCAGGACACAGTTGGCTTTCTGGGCTGCAAGTGTATATGGCTGGCTTATGTTGAGCTTATCATCCACTGACAACCCCAGGTCCTTCTCAGGGCTGCTCTCAATCCGTTCTCCTCCCATTCTGTATTTGTGCTTGGGATTGTCCTGGTCCAGGTAAAGCACCTTGCACTTGGCCCTGTTAAACTCCATGAGGCTCACATAGGCCCACCTCTCAGGCCTGCCCACATCCCTCTGGATGGCATCCCTTCCCTCCTGTGGGTCAACTGCGCCACACAGCTCAGTGTCATCAGCAGGCTTGCTGAGGGTGCACTCAATTTCACTGCCCATGTCACCAGCAAAGACATTACACAGCACCGGTCCCAATATCGACCCCTGAGGAGCACCACTGGTCACTGATCTGAACACTGGGCTGTTGACCACAACTCTTTGAGTGTGACCATCAGTCCAATTCCTGACCCACCGAGCAGTCCATCCTGCTGCTTTTCTCCTTCCCAACTCACTTCCAGCTTCAGAGTTTAGAAGAAGTTTCACAGCTTTGTTACCTAAGGAATACAGGCTGATGAATTTAACGTGCCAATCTGAAAGGTGCACAGGTAACCTGGCTGCTGGTCGTTCACACTCAGGACCTAATATGCCTTTAAATATTGCTTTGCCAACACCTGTTTTGGAGTTCAAAGCTGTTATTGATTCCTTGGTGTAGCAGTGCTTTTCTGCAGCTTACTGCATTAGGCAGGGGTAGGAAAAAAATCCATTAAGTAAGTACATCTGAGTAGTGTTTTTGTGGCTGCTCTGGGTTAATTTCAATGCAAAATAATATAATACATGATAAAAACTTGGAAGGGACTGCCTTCCTGTGTTGTTTTTTACTGCTAAACATGCTCTGTGGTAACAGACCACTGTGATCACAAGACCTGTTCTAGAGCACTAAGCCGCCATAAGTACAAGTTTGTGCTCAGAAATATCACTTCATTTACTAACTCACCTTAACTTTACTGTGTATAATCTGTAGCACATGGCTTCATTTAGAATAGATATGCATTTAAAATGTTGTTCTAATTTTTGTTCTAATTGTCCTAGTATTTTGTCTACCCTGTTAAATGCTAGCACTGAGTATTTTAATTTATTTCCTGTAATGGTTGGTCAGTTTCTTTGGTGATGATAGGTTTTCAACTGTAGCACTTCCATTCTTGTTCAGGTTATGTCGACCTGCAAATAGACTGTATGGGTGTAGAATGATTCTGCTTTGCTGCAGTGTGACAAGTAGCAGGTGATGTGACAGCTTACTTGTAGTATAGCAAGCTGCAGACGGTGCTACCCTGCTGCACTATACTCTGTTAAAATTCCCTGTCTGTGGTGGTGTGTAGCTGGATTGATCCTGATAATGCCACATGCCTCGTTTGCAGGTTTTCTAGGGCTTCCCTCTCTCACAGTGTGTGTAGGCTTACTTTATGTGATTCAATCATCTGTGTAGTCCTGCATGTCAGCATGGCATGTGCTGTGATGGCTGCCAAGGCTCAGCAGTTCTGTCACTTGCTGCTTATACTCTGTCACAGTCCTGCCACAAGTCTTTCTTCACTTTTTTTTTTTTCTTACCTCCCTCCATTCACTCGTCTCTTACCATTCTGTTCTTAAGGATTTTGCCTTGGTATTCAAAGCTTGTATGTGCATTGCTACAATCTATTTAAAATAGATTTTTTTTCCCTTATATACCTCTTATTCCTCCTTTTCCAAGTTGCATTATTTGCTCTTCCTTCACACCAGACTTAACAGCAAACAAGGGCATTATATTTATGTGAAAATTGGCAATGAAATCATTGTGGTAGCTTTCTGAACTGTTAAAATTATTACTTTCCTTATTTTATTCTGACTGTCCCTTCTCTGTTAATTGTTCTGCAAGACTATTTCGGTTCACCTCTGCAATGCCCAGGCTCAGAATGGTGACAGCGTGAGGACATCATCTTTTGTCTTTCTGTCTTTTTGGCCAAACAATGCAGGTTCTCTCTGTGCTGTACTTCTGCTGTCCAGCTACAAAACTAGCTTAAAGGAGTGTGCTGGGGAAGCAGATGAAATAACACGTGAGGATGTCACTGTCCTGTTTCAGGAAAAACTATAAAAAACTACTGGAATCTCTTAGTGGAGCTCCTCAGTAGATCAGTAACTTCCCTTGATCAGACACATTCTTCAGGAACAAGCTTCTTAGGAACATGACCTCTTGTTTTGCCATTTAACCATAATGAATTGCGCTCAGTGAACAACTACTCTATTCTCTTTTTTAGGAAGCATCTTGTGAATTGCAAAGTGTACAATTTTTTAGTATAAAATATTATTTCAGTCAGAGTACTGTGCATGTTTTTTAGAGAAAACTGCAGCATACAGTAGATGAGAGCTCATTTTGAAAAAAAAAAGATATTGTAGTAATTTGCAAATGTTAATTTTCAGCAAATACTTTTTTTGTGCAGTTACTTAGATTACATATTTACTTCATTAAAATTTTATTGTGTTCTGGCCCGCTGAGATCTTAGAATTAAATTTTGCATTAATTCACACAGGAGCGTAGAATTAAACATTCATGTTAGTGAGTTGTGGCATGGTTTTAAATTTTACTTTGTATATTTGTTGCTGAAATATTAGTGATAGTCTAGATAGTTTATCCATGCTTACCAAGTCTGGCATCCAATTTTTAGGGTGTTTACACTACAGTTGATAGTCATACTTTTCTTGGAGATTTTAACTGTTGATTCTGCTGATCAGTTTTCCCCCCATGCTTTCAGCTTGATTTAAGTTTTGCATAATTTAGCATATAAAAAATAGCATTATTCTTCTTTTTTTCTCTATTGTTTACGGCAAGTTGTTTTTCTGCTTATCCCATTGTAATACCAATAATACTTCATACTATGTAGGAAGGTAGGAAAAACTCATCTCCTGTCTAGATTGCAAAAGGTGACACTTCTACTGTTCAAAATATGTACTGTTTGGAAGTTTATCTGAAATATATCAAAAGTTGGACAAGGTTGAATTTAACCCATTCTGCGCTATAGCTCTTTGGGCATTGCCTCTGACATCAACTGTCAGCAGGTCTAAAAATGCTGAACAAACCAAGTTTTGTAGCAGTTTTAACTTCCAAGGTTCTTAGTGTTTACTGTATTTTGAATGGAGTTCTGTAGCATATCTTCATTCTTTTATGGTGGTATGTTATTTCTCTTACAGACGTCTTCACCTAAATAAGAAAGCTACAGATAAACAGCCATATAGCAAGCTTCCTGGTGTTTCACTTCTCAAGCCGTTAAAAGGTGTGGATCCTAATCTGATTAACAACTTAGAAACCTTCTTTGAACTGGATTATCCCAAAGTATGTATACTATTTACAGTCTTTCCTCTTCTGCCTTCTAAACTGGTATCAATTGTTTGTGCTAGAACTATTCAACTTGATTGTACAGTGAGTTGTTCTTCCTTCCACAGCTAATGCATAATTAGATGTTTTATGTGTTCCAGACAATATTTATTGCTCTTTGGAAAAAAAAGCTGCTTATGAAGAAATATGACAAAGGCTTGGGAATAAAACGTACTCTAGACTTTAATAACAAAGAACTGCTCAATGATGAAATTATCCTATAAAAAACCGTTGAGATGCACAGTCTCCAAGCCACTTAGCTACTGCTGGAAAATAAATAGTTAATAAAAGCTTCCATTTGCTCTTGAACACTGTTTGACTTTGTAATATTAGTGATAAGTAATATAAGTGATAAGTGCCAGAGTCTGTCCTTGCTTTAAGGACCATACAGCATAAAGGAGAAATACTTGCTGCATCCTTCACTACTTGGTTTATGCTACTGTGTGTGGAAAACAAGCTAGTCCTACTACATATCAAGATTTTGAACTTAGGAGATATGAAGACTTTTTTTTCTCAAAACAATTTCTGATACTGTTCCTTCAGTTGTAGAAGGCCAAAGATATGGGTAAGCTGTACAGTTGTTTTTTGTTGTGTATCCTATTTAGGAGTGAGTTCAAAACTCTGTCTGGTAGGGTTTAAAAAACAAACAACAAACAAAAAAACCACAAAAACACAAAACAGAAAACACAAAACAAAACAAAAAACAACAACAAAACACTCAGAACTTACTAGAAATTGGATTTTTCTTCTGTAATGACATCCGTGGCATTTGAAAAGTTTGAGGCATGCAGGTTTGAATCCTTCGACTCACTGAAAAGCGCAATAAAGGTTAAGTGTAGCCAAAATAAATTAAGGCACACTTGAGGCATTCTGTATATGCTAATATTGCAAACAATGCTAAAAGGTTGCAACAACACCTCAAGATGTTCTGTGACTTTAAATGAGCATCTGAACACTTGACTACAAATACAGTTGTTTTTACCTGCTATACATATTGAAATTTTGGCAGAAATCTCCCCATTCCTGTTATATCCAAATGAACCTGGTTCAAATATTTATGTAGATAAGCATCTTTGTATTTCTTCTGCTTTAATCATATACCTTGTAGCTCTTCAGTCTGTTACTGCATACAAAGACTATTTACTGTGAGAAACAATTTTTCTCTGTACAAATGTTGGTATGTCAAAGCTTTTTGTTATTTCTCATTGAATTTCTTTCAGACTGTGAATATAGAAATGTCACTGCAGCTGTGGATTGAAGATTAATTTTATGAGTTACCAGCAAAAATAATTGTTCTTTTGCATATTTAATTGAATCAGCAATAAAACGCTTATTTCTTCAGTTGGTAATTTGCATGACGTTCAAGATGTCAGGACCATTCTATAATAGTGGAAGGACCTGTCTGCTTAATGAGACAGGTCTTTTACCTTTTAAATTCAACTTTTTATGCTGGTAAAAATAATATGAAACAAATATTACTGACTCTTTAGGCTAACAGGCTTTAAGCTTGCACTCTGAGACATAAATGTTCTTGTTTGGTAGTCTGTAGTGCTAGACCAAGTCTTACTAACTACAATTTAGTGGTTAATGATTTTAAGTTTCCACAACATTCTGAGTGAACTTTTGATTGCTGTATTTTTGTGTCTCAATATCTTTTTTTTTTCTTTGAAAGAATGTATTTATTCCATTTATTTTATCCAATACTGTTAAAACATTACTTCTTACTAAATGAAAACATCAGAGATAGTTGTCACTGAACTCAGACAGCTCTTGAAATTCAGATTAGTTTTTGATTATGTAACATAGAGTTCAGGTAGGTGTTAAAACAGTGTGAGGGAGCATGAAATAACTGTCTTGATCAGTAGTTGGAACTTCTCATTTGGCATAGCAATTGTAAATAAGATTCAACAACAAAATTGTTCTTAAGCTGAATTTTTAATTTTTGGTCTGTAAAAATGGCCACTAGGTATCTTTATCAGAGATCTAAATTTTATGAATATTATTCTTTGGATGGAGCACTATTAACTTCTTGTAATACTTCAATAATTTGACCAGGGAGAGGGGAAGGTTATGTCAAGTAAGGAGCATTCAGGGAATCTCTTACAAACATCTCCTTCAAAGCTTGTAAAGTTGTCTCAAAACATTAAGTTCAGTGATTCTTAAAATGCCTTTTTTTCACCCTAGTGTCTGTAGTTCATGTTATAAGAATGTAGACCGACCACTGAAACAGCTAGTTTTCCTTTACCTCTTGCTAGTTTTTCTGTTTTTCTGTTGATGAGGAAAATACATGGAAATTAAGAAGGCAAGATCCATGTCCCTGAGCTTAGCTTTATTATGTGCTTAAGTACACATTTACTGGTCTCAAAGGATTATCTTCTGTGCATCTACATCTACATTATGCATCTACAAAGTAAAGAAAAGGAAGATGCAGCTTGGTGTACGATAAAGCTTGTGTTAATATCTTATGGGGTTCTCTTAAGGGTATAAAAAGAACTCTGTGTAAATTCATTTTAAGTGTTTTCCTTGTTTTGCCATGCAAGCATTCAGAGTATTACAGGCTCTATTGGTAAAGATCAAATTCCAACACAGTTCTGACACTGCATTTGGGGAATTAACATATGTTAACTGAAAGGCAAGATACAGGTTGCTTGGTGTGCTGTGGAAGCTAACGCTTTCATGGCTTGTATCATTTCTTTAAATACCTTGTGCATGGTAATTTCATAATTTCAGACTTGGTTTTAAGATTCATATGTGAGCAAAAACAGCAGTAAAATAAAAAATGTTACCTTGTGTGTGTACCAGAATGTCATGTTTTTCCCCAGAAAAAAATTTCCAATAACAGGAAAATGAGTATTCTTAACAATAGCAGTTTATAGGGATACAGGCTTGGGTTCTTTTCACAACTGTGTGGTTGCACATTTAAAAGTCTTATTTAGCTGTAAAATAACCCTGTTAGTTTTTTCTTCAATTCTATAGTGGTGCTCTTTATTTTTTCAGTTTGGTATGTCATTAAGCTTTATTCCCTCAGCTATGCTGATATTGTGTGTGTGTGTGTGTGTGTGTGTGTGTTTAAAAAAAACACACTTGTGTACACTTTTGTTTTTATTTTTTTACTAGTATGAAGTACTACTCTGCGTACAAGATCATGATGATCCAGCTATTGATGTTTGCAAAAAGCTCCTTGGCAAATACCCAAATGTCGATGCTAGGCTGTTCATAGGTAAGCACTGCAGCTCCAGGATGTGACTCTTGCTTGAAAAATCTTTTTTGGCCTTCAACTCCTTATATAGTATTCTGCAATAAATAGTTGTCTTGTTCTGCTACTGTTGGTTCTGTAGCTTAGTCATCTGTTTGAGTGGAGTGTAGAATTAATTTTGTATTCACAATTTGAGACCTTGTTTTAAAAACACACGAAACCAAACTGTAGGAAGAAGCATTTGTGCAAGCCCCTCCTCGCCCCCCAGCTTTTTTCTACTAAATCTGAAATTCATCAGTTTAAATCCTATCTCTGTGCTGAACTAAATATGCAGGAAGTTACTTAATGTTGTGGGTGTATTTGAGCTTGAGGTGCTACAATAATCCTTTTTCATCAACTTAGAGACTGTGAGGCTATTTCTTCACTTTCTGATTACATTAGAGGAGGAAAGGAATAAGGCGTATTAGAACTAAATACTAGTTTTAACTAGAGAACTATAATGCTTCTCTGACATGAAATAAACTGAATCCTATCTGTTAGGAGCAAAATGTTTTCTCACTTTTTTGCTCCTGTTCTGTTTTTTTCTAAAATTACCCTAGAGCAAAATGATCATGATCAGTAGTAGCAGACAACATTGACCTTACAGAATGTAGTAACAAGCTTTTTAGTTCTACTGTCCTTTCAATGTCATTAACCTTATTATCCTGCCATTTGAATCCTTTTCCTTTTTAACCATCTGTATAATTGTAGTAAGAGCTAAAATATGGAAGTGAAGGAACGCTTAAAATTTTAATCCTTTCTATTAAGTTGGACTTAAAGAATTGAAAGGTTAGTTTATTCTGTTTCAGTTAATGCATCTAAGTATTTGGAATATTGAGCCTAGATTCTAAAAAGCATGCATTTTGTGTATGATGTCTACATTTTTTTAGGTGGCAAGAAGGTTGGCATCAACCCCAAAATTAACAACTTAATGCCTGGCTATGAAGTTGCCAAATATGATCTGATATGGATCTGTGATAGTGGAATCCGAGGTAGGTGGGAGTTGTAATGTACTGACAATTGTATTGCCCTTACTTGCTGTAAGCAAGCAGTTGTGGGGGATTGTTTTAAATGAGAATAGAAATAGAAATTAAAAGTAGAATTCTGGAAAAACAAATCATTCACAGATTAAAGATGCTTCATCTCTAAAAGGTATAAATACCATTAAAAAAAGTTCAAACTGCATTCATTCTATTTGCTGTTGATCATAATAATGTTAATCATAATTACTATTTTACTGACACTGCTGCCCGAAAGTACAGCACACTGAAGTGTACCTGCTCTTCATAATAAAATGAATCACTGTGTTTTCTATAGAGTAGCTAATGACAGAACTGTTCAATGAATTGTTCTCTCATTTGTCGCTTAGTCACACCAGACACACTGACGGATATGGCCAATCAAATGACTGAAAAAGTAGGCCTGGTCCACGGGCTTCCCTATGTTGCAGACAGACAGGGATTTGCTGCTACCCTGGAACAGGTCAGTGCAATACTTTGTTTTTTTCCCTAATACAGTGCTGGCTGACTAAAAGATGTATAGTGCCCTTTGCAGCTTTTAAGTGAAGGGATGTTTCATTTATTTTTAGCTGCAGTTACACTTCAGACTATTTAGGATTATGTTTAAATGTTTGAAAATTCAACCACAGTGCTCTAAACATTGATTCAATATTTAAGTTTGCAATTCCAAGAAAGAGTGCAGGATTTTATTTTGAAGTTAATTAAAACTGGAAACTTCTTCACCACTTACTCAGACTCAGAAAAGGCTATTCATTCTGTTTCCTTTTGAATAGGAATACAAAAATGCCTGTATGTCAGAAAAGTCCTTTTCATACAGTGTCTTACTTACAGCTTAGCTTATAAGCAGAACCTTTGAGAACAGAACCCAACAAGCAAGGTATATATGCTGTTTTCAGATTGTAGTCGCTCAGCTGAAAATACCAGAAAGCTGAGAGAGATCCTGAACAGGAAGTAGACTTGTTTGTTTACTAATACTCACTACAATGGTAGGAAGGATTTCTTACAAGAAGTTTTCCTTTCCATTTCCATTCTGTTAAGTCCATCCAGATTTTCAACATCTAAGATATATGTAGCAGGAAGTTCCACAGTTACAAGCACCACCACCTTGTTCACTCTGAACTTTGTTCTTCTGTAGCGTATTTCGTCTCCTAATGCTTCATTTGGAGGAGAAAGTGAACAGTTGATTCCTGTTATCTTCATATCACTTATGTTTTCTGTCCTATTCTTCCCTCTCTCCGCTCTCAGTAAGTTCTCTTTTGTAGAATGAAGAGGTTGAATTTTCTTGTTTATTCCTTTTGTCTCAAGGCAAGTAATTTAATCAATTATCTTTTATTCTAAGCTGGCATGAATGAGGCATTTTGGCCCCGAGTCTAACATTAGTCAAAGGCAAAAATATGAGAGACAAAAGTGCAAGGAAACTCAGTGGGGAGAGAGCAGCTTGTGTGACTTTTCTGCAGCAGAAAGTCTGAATTGATTTTTTTTTTTTTTAAGGGAGCAAGAAGCAATAGCATAAAGTTCTTAGTATTGCTGTTAATCTCCTTAGTACAGTATTTCATCTCTTGCTTCTATATTTCTGGAAGAGCTTTTTCTTCCCATGTGCAGTATGCTATAAGATCATCATGGCTCTTCTTGAATGAGTTAGTGTATTAAGTAAGACTGTCAATGGAAAAAGCAGTGAGAGGTGCTAATGCTCAGTACCACCTGTCTTTTTGTAGAAAACTGCTGGTATTATATTAAATCTTACAAATACAACTTGCTTACAATCTGAATTTTTATCTTGCCAATTTCTTCTTGCATGTACATTAAATAAACAAAATTCCACTGGTTCTATACAACTACATAGTAAGGTTATTTGAAAATGTATGCAGAAATGTACTTGATGTTTACAAGAAGGGAGCAAAATAATCTATTAATTTTAATGATTGGTAGTATGCTTGTAGTATGTACTTCCTGAAAACAAACTCTATTAATTAGAAATTAAATACCAAATTAAATATGGTAGTTCAATACATGGGTTTAATGAACAGGTTAAATTTATAAAAACAGCATATATCACTACTATATTTATCAGTTTTGGTGATAGGTTATATTTCTTATATGGGTGGTAAAGATCTTTCCAAATATATCATCATAATTGACCATGTCTAGATTTATTTTCTTCCAAACACTTATGGGAGAAAGCTGTGGGTAGTACTTGCATAAATACAGGTAGATCTTTAAAAGTCTTATTTATCTTGTTTTTGCAGGTTTATTTTGGAACTTCACATCCAAGATCATATATTTCAGCCAATTTAACTGGCTTTAAGTGTGTGACAGGAATGTCATGCTTGATGAGAAAGGATGTCTTGGATCAAGCTGGAGGACTGATAGCTTTTGCACAATATATTGCGGAAGATTATTTTATGGCCAAAGCTATAGCTGACCGGTAAGATGACTGGACATTGCTTATTAGTTTAAATACAATTTTAATTCTTTTTTTACATTACATATTGTATGTATAAGCAGTCAGGTCAATTTCACATGTATATAGCAAATATGTTTTACATGTGCTTTGTCCTGTCGGTGTATTCATGGAGAAATAACTAAGTCACAGTGCAGTCTATTTCTCTAGGTAAAAAGTTTCAGAGAACTTTAGAGGGGTAAATATTAATCAAGTGGTATTTGGTACCTTCTAAGCAAGAGACTTGATAAAATCTGCTCCATTTTTTTGCTTATACATAATAATGTGGCATATATACCAAAGAAACTTCCAAGTCCAATAAAATTCTTAGATGTTTGTTCTAGAATTTCTCTTGGCATTTCTTATTTGCTCTTTTTTTAATACATGTTTATTTTTTAGGGGCTGGAAATTTGCAATGGCCACACAAGTTGCAATGCAAAACTCTGGTTCATATTCTATTTCTCAGTTTCAGTCCAGAATGATCAGGTAAAATTTTAATTTTTACTTCTCCCTCTCACCTCTTACTTGCTTCTAATGTGGAAAATTTAAATGATGAGAGCAAAACTTCTATCAAACTAATTTGATGTAATATCCAGAATGATGAAGTTCCAGTGCATGGCTTGAAGTACTCTTCTTGTTGGTGTTGAAAGAGAGGTGCTGGCTTTCCACAGAAGTAGGACTGAGATATGAACACTTTTTAAAAACAAACTAGCAAAAACACTGAAAACCTTACAAAAAAAACCAACAAACAAACTAAAAACAAACAAACAAAAAACCCCTTTAATACCTTTTAAATGCTATGCACAGTAGCTTTGAAAGGGAGACCTTTTGCCATGCTTAATTTGGAGGCGTACATTAAATGAGATTAAACTAGCATTGAGAAAGACCCTGTTTGCTCATCACCTGATGAGCGTGTAGAAGAGACATAAGGAATTGTCTATAGTTGGAACTGATTTATTTATTTTTCGTAGGTGGGCCAAACTGCGAATTAATATGTTACCTGCTACAATAATCTGTGAGCCAATCTCAGAGTGCTTTGTTGCCAGTCTAGTTATTGGTTGGGCAGCTCATCATGTGTTCAGATGGGATATAATGGTATTTTTCATGTGTCACTGCTTGGCGTGGTTTATATTTGACTACATTCAACTAAGAGGTGTTCAGGTATGTAGCATTTTTTTCAAAGGTAATGAAAGCTTTTAGTGCCAACTACTTCAGCAAAAAGATAAATGTGATTATAGGGACAAAATATTTCTCTTGACATTGTCAAGGAAATACCAGGTCAAATACTGCTACCCCTGCCCATCTTCCAACTTCAGTTGTAGTAGCATGAAAGGAAGGTGTAAGTGTGCTTGTCTGTAATCTTGTTTTCTGAGTGCACCTACCTCTACATAGGCTCTGAAAGTTGGCTTCTCTCTTGCTTTTATCTCTTTCCATTTGTTTCCAGTCTGCTCTACCTCAGCATGTCCAGAATTTTTAAGCTTTTTTTTTTTAAGAGTTCAAGAACAGCAGCTTTATGGGATTTTAGTTTTCTTCCTTTCTTAGTTGTTCTTTTGTCTTGTATGACTTGAGGCTTATATGTATGTTTTAAGTATACAAATATTTACAGTTTTACTCTATTTTAATATTGAATAATGGACTTACTGTACAGATGTAGTCTTCTAAAAATAATTTTTTTCCATTGCTGGAAGAAGTGAAGCCTCAGCAAAACTTTGAATATAGAAGAATGTCACAAGTCAGTACAGCATTTGCTGTTCTAATGCTGTAGTTCCTTAAACTATTTTTTGTGACCATATTCCATCTAAATCCGTCCACAATTACTTGTGTATACAAATTTATCAAATAGATTTTGTTATGAAAAATATTATTTTTGTAGCCTTAACAATTACTAGAAAGATAAGTTGGTTATGCTATTGATTTTGGAGAACACCAACAGGCAGGTTTCACAGTCACCTTTCTGAATCCTCATCTCACCATGCATGACACGTACATGGAATAGGAAAAGAACTTTGTGCCTATTCTTCCCCTTCTGAAGCCTCCTCAGTTTCCAGCTCTGCATGCGGCTGGAAATCCTCAAAGGAACAGAAAAGGCAGAGGCTCTAAACCCTTTTTAATCCCACTTTTTTTCTAAGGCCAAAAGCTTGGATGTTTTTGAATTTCACTCTCCTGGGAAAGTGCAGTATACTTCTTCCATCTAAATGCTGCTGTTCTGGGGTCAGTGGCAAAAACCTGATGCCTGCCTGAACACATTTTACAGGGCTTCAAAAGGAAAAAAATATTTACACTTTTCCTTACCTTTTGCTTGACATAGAAGTCATTCTTTGAACCTTGTGGGTCATTCTGTCAAGTTTTGAATGTTTAAGATGGGTAATATTCTGAACAGGAAAACTTTCTTGAATTCTAAAAAGTTTTTTGGTAATGTAAATCTAAAAAGTTTATTGATAATGTAAATCTGTCCAGTAAGCTTTAGTATAGACTTACCTGTAACACAAGTGTTTTAATTACTTCAAAATTCCTTTGGAATAATATGTTTAAATATTTGTTCTTACGTTCCTAGGGTGGTGCTTTGTGCTTTTCAAAACTTGATTATGCAGTAGCATGGTTCATCAGAGAATCCATGACAATTTATATATTCCTATCTGCTTTATGGGACCCCACTATTAGCTGGAGGACAGGACGCTACAGATTACGTTGTGGAGGCACTGCAGAAGAAATCCTTGATGTATAGCCACAGCTTTGTAACTGTGAATGTCTAAAGAGAAAGGGGATCAAAAGTATTATAAATTGTTTATATAAGTACTTTTAAGAAAATCTACCTTCAGTAGTTTTATTACTTGTATGTTTTGGTATCTGTTCTTTAATTTATTTTTGCATGGCACTTGCATCTGTGAAAATACATCTGTAGTTTTGGCCAAATGGTACCTTGCTCCTATGTACAAATAGAAATGGTGAGAATTGGTCCCGACATCTATTTGCTATGTGAATGCTCTGCAGTAAACTGATCTAAAAATATACATCTATCCTCCTGGATATGAACAGCTTCTTACTCCATGGTGTGCTGGCCTAGCAAAGCCAGGGGTCACATAGCTATTGTCCGGCTGGATTGCACAAGGCTGCACATGGTAAAATAACAGAAAAAGTATGTCTGATTTCTGTCATATCCCACTAAATTGAACCAGTAATAATAGGACCTCGGGAAAGAAGCTCTTAAATGCTTTATGCCTACCTCTTGTAGTTGCTGCAGAACAAAATGAATGGAAAGATAAAAACGCTTTGCAAAAACAAGCTAAAGTAAAGCTGGAGTCTTGTGTTTATATGTATATATGAAATACTTGTCATTGCAATGAACCAAAAGTGGACTGCGTTTGATAGAATGCATTGAAAGGAATTATTAGACAGTCATGTATTGTGAGCATCTTTTGGCCAACTCTGATCTGGTTCGGTCTTGAACCTTGTTAAGCACTGTGCTGTAACTAGCCTAACCGGTCCCCTTCACTATTTCCATCCTTTTATAAGGGGTGTTTTGTGTGAGTAAATGCTTTTTGGGGGGGTGGGGGTGGGGATCACTAAGGGTGGAAAGGAGAAGAAATACATTTCAGAAACATTTCACATGAGCTATTTTCTTACACACACAATGTCTTAAGAATGTAATTTCATGATGCAGGTATTTAATAACTTTTTAAAGTGAACATACATACCTACACTAGTATCATAATTAAGTATTCAATTGCAGTAGATATTGTGAATATATTAAAGGGCTGAGTGAGTTTGCTGTTACTGATTAAAATTGTAATCTTAATTTAAATATCAAACTAAGTCTACTCTTGGCTTTTTGCCTACTACTGTTAGTCTAGCCTTTAAATTGGACTTTTGTATTCCAGTGGTATGACTAAAAGGACTAGATTATAATGCATGCCGTGTTTTCTGACCCCTTCCCTGTAGCTTGGTTTCCAACCTCATTGTGAGACTTCCTAATTTGTGGTGAACTGGACTTGTTTTCTTTGAACTTTTTAAATTAAAAGCAAAACAAACAAAAAAAAACACAGCAAAGCTAGAGAGGGATGTTGCATAAGCCTTTTGTTTTCATAATCGTATTTATGCTACTTTGCTTCAGATGGAATAGAATATTGCCACCATGAATGTGAGCTGTTAATTACAAGGCTAAAGCCAACAAAGCAGCTTTAAAAGTTGGATTATAATGTGTAGCATATTAGCAATAATGATGCGTATTTATAAAAATGGATACTTTTACCTTACTGAGCCAATCCCTTAATTGTCATATGCTACACACTAGCGTAACGTGTGTATGTGTTAAACATACTCTGGGCCAAAATGCTTTATCCACCTTAATATTTCTGTTGCCTTATGATACAATGGAACTTCTTTTAATGGGCATTTCTATATGAACAAAGGCTTTTGATGCATGCTTCATTCTTTTCATGTGAATCAGGAAGAAACTTTTCCTGAGGAAAGTTGCACACTGAAAGCTTGTCTAGTTGTGACCCACGAAAACATTGTTTTTAAGAGTTTCTACATAGTTGATTTTTGCTGACAATGTTTGTATCTTTGTTTCTTGAAGTTTGATGCGATTCATTGCGCTGTTGAAGTGAAGCATAGCTTGCAACTTAGCATTATGCTGATTTCTATGCAGGCAATGGAACAGAAAACCAAAAAAGGCTGAACGGGCTTCATTTTAAACATGTAAGTGGGGATAACTGTATAACGGGTGCTTTTGTATTGGTAGAGCCATCTTTGGTCAAGAAAACTGAAGCTTAAGCAAATAGTTTAATTTGGGTATTGTCTGGTTGATTATGGAATGGAAACCAACACTGTCAGATACTGTAGAAGGTGCTGCAACAGAACTTTTAAAAGTTAAAAATGGCTAATATAAAGTTGTGTTGATATACAGATATGTAGAATGTACCATGTTTATTTAAAATAATTGTCTTGTTTTTTTCCTTTATTTAAAAATAAATTTTGAATACAATGTTTGGAATACTTTTTTTTTTTTGCATTTTGTTCAATGGCATTGTAACAAGGCAGCTTTGATTTAAAGTGTTTATGACGGTTTTTAATGAATTTCATTTCTAATTCATCTCTACCGCAATAAATGGGTGTGCTGTTCTTAATTTTTTTTTTTTTAACACCTATACCATCTGTTTTGGATTTTACATTTTGCTGAAATTAACTCTCATGTGCCTAAATCTTTTGAGCTATCCTTAGGTTTTTTTTAGAATAACTTCAGTGTATGAAAACTTTGTAACTGAACAGATAGGAAACTATCTATTGTAACTAATCACTCTAGATTAAGACTATATAGATAGATGTCTTTGCTATAAAACTTGTAGAAATTGAGGAGCAGCATTCATACTTCGCTTTGAGGCACTACTGCTGAGAAAGCATTTTGTGCTTGTACTGTCATCTGACTGGTCTTTTCCTTAATACATTCCCTAATACCAGTTTTCATGCAAATCTTAAGAGACTGCACAATAGAGCTGCTAGAGTCTGGGAGGGATGGTGGAAACAAACACCACTGAAATCATTTGATAACTGGTTATAGAAACAAATATATGCATTTCATGCTCAGTGCAGCTGCACAGCACAACACTTAAATACCTCTTCTGAGTCCTTTTATTAGTTTCCTCCCTATTAAGCAATGTTTTGGCTTTTATTCTGTGCTTTCAAATGAAATATTTCCCACTCAAATTCCTTTCATTGCCAGTCTTCTGTCTCCTGATAGTGCTGACTACCTTCATTTCCTGTTTTGTGAGCTTGAACAGTTGATGCCTACTTATATCCATCTGCTTTCATATCACTTCTGAAAGCTATTTCATTCATTTTAAAGGCCTCTTACTCCTCACACAATTATTTCCTTACCCAGTTTTAGGGTAGGTCTCAGCTCCAGGCGTTGTCAGGTTAATCTTGTCTCTCAAGAGCTTAAAAAATCAACAACAGTGTCACATAGTAATAGACAAACTTCTTTAGTGGTACAAAGTGACTTGGATGCTCTTATAGAGTATTTAAGAGTGACTTTTAAGTATGTCTGAAAAATAAAAACACTTGTAAGAGAGGATAGCAAGGTGTAGAATAGCAATTCTGGGTAGAAAATGTGTAGAAAAGCTTGATTTGGGGTCTGAAAATGCGTAAAATGAAGTTTGTCACATGAGTCTACAAACGTGAGTCTTCAACTTGGATATTCAGTGTAAATGTATACATTTAAAAGATGAGAAAACATACTCATTTGAAATAAACTAAATCCCATGTTGGAATTGTTTCACAATGCCAACTGTTGTTACATACCTGGGTGGATGGGGAGCTTCCCCTAGGAAAGTAATTTCCTCGTTGACAGTACTTGCATGTTGGCCTTGGAGGAGGTATGCATGGTTCTTAACCAAGTGTTGTAACTCTGAGGTGGATCAAATCAGTGACTGGGGATGTGCTCTTAAAGAAAAACTAACAAAACCACGCCCAGACTGGTTTTGTGTGTCCTGTAGAGTCTGACTGCTCTGGAGTTGGGCTGTTCTGCATTGCACAAACAAATTTACGTTGCTAGACATCAGGCAACTGAAAGTAAGTGATAGCTGTTCTCATGAAGTTCCCGGTCTTCTGCTTTTGCTGTGTGTGTCTGTGGTTTTTAAAGTTTGAACCTTCCAGAAAGGCAGCAGAATTCAATGCAGTAGCTCAGCCACTGTCATGTTTGTGTTACAATTCTGGTTACCATTTTTCAAGTAGAAAGTTGCTATTGACTATATTGCAAGGCTTTGCTAAAAATGTTTCTGTGAGGTAAACTGTTTCTACTGACTCCTGGCTCTTAGAAGGCTCAAAAAGGTGTCCAGTTCTGCCTTCAGATCCATCTTGTTGAATGGAAGCAAACAAGCCTATCTGGTGAATCCGAAGGCTTTGTCAACGTGCAGCTATAACCTCCTGCAAAGTTTCATTTTCAAAAAGCAGTCTTAGATTAGAGGCTTTAGTGTTTCTCTAACTGTGCTGAAGCCCTGCAGCCTATATATGGAGAGCAGCTTGTCTAATTGTAGCTCTTTTGGGGAAGATGCTAGTGATCCTCGTCTTCACGCTGAGGTTAAAGTAGCTGATCAGCCCATCCTGGTAAACAGGGAAGGGGGAGGGAAAGCACTGTTTCTAGTGTTCAACACACTTTTGTAATGCTGTATTTCTCAAGTTTTCACCAGATTGAGAGATGCCTGATGTTTAACATGTGCTTGGTGCTTATGGGGAGGATTTCTCTTGATCTTAACTCCATGCATTTTTGCCTAAAACTTGGTGTCACTGTAACTGATCAGTGGAGGGGTACAAACCAGACATCCTGCTGCAGAAGTTCATGGATTGTTGTGTGTTCCCAAGTCCTCCCTCCACACACCCCAGCTCTCCCCCATTGCTGGCAGGGAGGAAGGGCCCCAGCCCAGCCCGGTGCCAGCTGGGATCAATGCCGTCTGCATGTGGCCAGCTTGTGGGCAAATGGAAGAGGTCAGGCTCCAACACTCGTGGGGCTGTGCAGGAAGCCAGCAAGCCCGCTGGAATCATGAAACAGGAGCTGTCAGAAGGAGTCTCGTCACTAGGCTTTGACATGAAGAGAGTTATTGTTCATGACTTGGGTTTTACATCCTCTGGGCCTGCTAAACTTGGGTCTGCTGACAGGACTGCAGCAAGCTCAGTGACTGCAGAGCTCTTCCCTTCCCCCTGCCTTACTGTACAATGAGTAGCTCCTCCTCTTCCAAGGCCTACCTGTCACCTGGAAGTGTTTGTTTTTACTTACTCAGCAGCAAATTGCCTTTAGTGGCAGTGACTGCTTCCTTGCTCTGATACCTGAATGCTGGCGGATACGCTGAGGCAACACAAGGCTCCAAACAGCACCCGTATAAAACGCAGCAAATGGCCACAAATTCTTTTGGAATAAGGAAATACAGAGTAACTATGAAGGCTTTTTGTGATTTTTGTCAATATAGCTAGTTTAGTTTATTTTTGTATATATTCACTTACATGTATAACTATGATTATACATATGTATGCAATTATATAGAGCTATATATAACTATACATACTTGCTTATAACTAGATATAAGCAGCACTCAAAAGAAAATAAATAAAATTAAGATGTCTTGAAGCTGCTCCAAAGGAAAACAAACAAACAAGCACAAAACAAACAAACAAAATAGTTCTTTTCTGTAGGTGGACCAGACAGGTAAAATACTCTTTTTTATTTAAGAGTCAGCAGATTATAATCAAGTAATCCGGAGCTACTAGGCCTTGTAACCAGTTTCATTTGGTCTCTCAGTAAACAGATAACATCTTAAGGAAAACACCATCATTTTAAAATTTTTTTCTGGACTCTTTTCTCATAATTTGAACAATGTTTCATTCTTCAAGCCTTTTGGGTAAGCTCAATAACTGAGGCAGAATTCAGACTGCTTTCTTAGCTGAGAGTCCCAGAAAATCTGAGCAACATACTTTGTCACTTGCCTTCCTTCTGTTCATTTTTGGTAATGTCTGCTCTACCCCCTTTGGTCACCTGTTTTGTCCCTAAAGATCTCTATAAAGGAGATTTCTCCTAGGACATAAATGTGAGGGAAAGGGGAAAAATAGAGCTGCAGTGGATACAGTGTTAAATTTGCCTATGGCTAATAATTAAGAGTGACAGATCATAGACAAATCTGGGTGCTTTTGCAACATGCTGGGTAATGAAGAATATAATGAAGAGGTGAAATCTTAGGAAGGTTCTTCACGTTTCTTGTTTAAAGATAGGCTGAGACCTCTGAAGGGTTCAAGGCCAGCTGTCTAGAACAAGCCTATTCCCCTTGAGTTATATGGGGCTTTTGGCAAGAGCTGCTTTATGGCTGCATTGTGCACCTGGAGGTCTACAGCTGGTAAAGGAGGAAAGCCAGCTGGTGGTGCTGAGAGCACCAAGACATGAGAGCTTCCAGCTCTTGCCTCTGGGTTGCAAACCACTCAGACACCTTCTTGTTTTGGCTCCCCGTGCCCTGGAGCATTCAGCTCTGTGTGATCTTCTGCAGACAGCATGTAGGATGAGGAGTGGTTGTCACTGTTGTCTGGGTGGGGAGGGAGACAAGCAGAGCTGGGCCTTCCCAGGTTTGAGTTTGTCAGCAGCCATGAGCTTTGTTTCAGGTGTTGGTATTTACTCTTGAAATTGCCACTGGTGGATGTGCCTGATCCTGGCTGTACGGACCTGGAAGCTTCTCACTGCAGGTACTAGAATAGCACAGACTTAAAACATTAGTGTTATTTCTGGCATCCTCCTGCAATCATGATGTTCAAGCAGGGCTGTGTGGCACATGGCTGAGGATGACTGCCTCTGAATGTAAAGTGTCTCGTCTGCATGCAGGCTGACACAAACAATGATCTCACTATAACACGTCAGCACTGTGCTATCCCTGTGAGCAGCGAGCATCCGTGTTTGACATCCAGTGGCATTTCTGTAAAGACAGCCCTTGGGCAGCCAGAGTACAACTGCACAATATTTCCCTGCTTTGCCCATCAAACAGACGGCTTTTTTTTGCAGCAGGTGATGGCTAGAGAGATGATTTCATTATGCTTAAAACCATAGCTGAAATGAGTGCCAGAAGTGAGATCTGGCATTTCCAGCCCTCTGTTCTACGATTAGCAGAGAAGCTGGTGTGTTTCTGCCTCAGGCAGTTTGTTGCTACTGAACAGCAGGGCGCATTCTTTATTATTGTATAAAATAACAAAGCCATGTCTGTAGAACACGAAAGATTCCAGTTGTGCATGGGATTGAGGCTGATTTTAGCAGAATCTCTACCACACAGCCCAAACTGTCTTGGCTGCAAATTGTTTCGAGCTTCTCCCTCCCCAGGAAGTTGGTGCTGTCATCACAGACAGGCTGGATGCATTTTTTCCTCATTTTTGGGGGCTGTCCTAGATAAGGTCTAGGTGTCTGAAGGGACCAAAGTGCTGTTGTTTCATCAGTCTGCACCAGAACTTCCCTGCTTTCACCTGGTTTGTACTGCAGCCTTTTCTGATGCCTGCTGCATCTGTGAGAATCATTTGTTCCCACTGTACCTTTGCAATCAGTGAATTAATGAGCTTCATCTAGGCAAAAGAAAATGTCCACCTCTTCCCTGCTGTTAGCTGTGGGTGAAAATCAGGGCACTGAAGGACATGCTCAACTTGTGGTTGGTTAATGTTCTCTCCACGTACCACAGTGTGCAGGAGGTGCGGGTCTGACACACCTGATGCTTGGCAGTCCCTTGTTGGGCTCTGGCTCCTGCCAAGGTAGCAATAGAGGAGAAGTGTATTAAAAAAAAAAAAGAAAAAAAAAAAAGAGAGAGAAAACCCTTTGTTTTAGCATTTGTTCTGAGATAAACAGGTTGTTTGGAAAGTCTCACTATAGACAGCAGTCTTTGCCACCCATCTCTTGAATCATGTTCCTGGACTCTTTTCTCCACACTTAGCTGAAACCCAGTGTTTTGAGGGGAAAAAAGTGCATCACTGCAAACCTGAGTTTGATCAGATTGACTAAATCCTCTTAAAATCATTGAGAATCAGGCTCTTTTGTGGAGATAATCCCTGCTTCTGCAGACAGCACCAAATAGCCCGTGATGAGCATTCTTGTGGCAAAGAACCCTCTTGCCCATCCAAGAGTGGATGTACACATTGCTGCCAGGGAGCCGCTATGTTGTTCTCCTCAAAAGAGCTGGATGTGAACCTCAAACTTGCAGAGCAGCTGAGGTTGGAAAGGACATCTGGAGGTCTTGTCCCTTGCTCAAGCAGGGTCAGCTAGAACAGGTTGCACGTCTGGTTGTTATGAGCATCTCCAAGGATGGAGGCTCCACAACCTCTCTGAGCAACCTTTGCCAGTACTTGGTCACACTCAGGCTGAACAGACTTTCAACCTCTCTTCATATGCCAGGTACCCCAGTCCCTGAATCCTCTTTGTGGCCTGTCCATGGAGGTGCTCCAGTTTTGCTCCACCAGTGCCAAGTAGAGGGGAAGGATTCCCTCTCTTGACCTGCTGGCAATGCTTTGCCTGATGCAGCCCAAGATAGCATTTGTGCTCTTCACAGCAAGGGCACATTTCTGGCTCACGTTGAGCTTGGTTTTCCACCTAGAATCCCAGGTCCTTTCCTGCCAGGCTGGTGCCCCCAGCATGTTCTGGTGCCTGGGGTTGTTCCTTCCCAGGAGCAGGGCTCCACACTTCTCATGGAACTGTGGGAGATTCCTGCCAGCCCCTTTCTCCAGCCTGTCCAGGTCCATCTGGATAGCAGCATGGCCCTGTGGGGTGTCATGTATGGATCAGCATCCTGTAAAAAGGGAGCACGTATAGCAGGGTAACGCATGTCCTGCTGCATTTGAGATCTTTCTGATAAAAACCCCTTTGTAATGAATGTATTTGAGCCCTCTTGATGGTAGATCTAAGTTATGAAAATTAAATTATCATATTGGCTCCTTCTAAAGCTCCATGGTTCTCATTTGTACAGACAAGTTGCATAATTTTTTTCCCAGTGATGTTTCTTTAACCTTTGTGCCCTATTGCCTGCTGAACTGTACAAGCTCTCCCAAGCAGCTATTGAAGGAATCTGAGTATTTGGGTTCTTGCTTTTCCCACATTAGTTAACAGTAGGTACAGCTAGCTGCAGGAGAAGCTGATGCAGTTTTCTGATCTTTCTGCCAGCAGAAATCAATGACTGTGCCACTTCTTATTTTTGTACCAGGTGTGAACAAAGAGAAGAGTGCCAAGCCCGGGCCTCACACACCTCATTTCTGGCCTCTGTGTGCTGTCTAGGGGTCTGAGCAGTGTTAGGTTTCTGAAGACATCCAGCTTCTGCTGGTGAGAACCAGGACTGAAAGCACTCCAGGCACCTCCAGGCTCTCCCATGACACCCAAACTTCAAACAAAAACCACCATCCATTTCAGGAGTGCCACACAGGCAGCCAGGTCTGCTCTGTCTGCTGATGAGCAAAGAGGTGCATTCTGCCAGAGAAGAGCACTCAGGCCTCTCTCTGAGTATTCAGATCATGGATCTGAAATAATTTCACTTCAGCACAAATGGGGAAAAGCTTCCTACTACCCTGAACCAAAAATTGTCTCCTTCTTGGTCTGAGAAGGAAACAACGCAAATGAATTGCTGACTGTACTCATCGGCTGTGACTCACTCCTGAAATAACTGGGTGAAAAAAGAAACTAAGTGTGTTTTGTGTAACCCTGGTGTATCCATCCAGGCATGAGTTCTGCATGTGTTCATTGCATATTGGGCAAGAGTCATTGTTTTGGTGTTGAGGGAATTGAGGCACTGTCCTTGGCATTGAGCACACCTCTCTTTGCCCCCATCTTCTCCCTTTGCCTTTCCATTATTTCCTCTGCCATCACCTTCCTCCTCTGACCTCCAGGCCTTGCTACCCCCTGTTTATTCCCCCCTGTCCCTTCCCAAACCCTGATGCATGGAGCCAGGGCCGTGGGAGGCACGGGCTGGACCTCCTTGGTCTTTGCTGTACCTAAACCACCCTCTGGCACTGAGGGCAAGCTTTCTGCAGGCTGGGCTCACAAACTGAGGAAAGCCAGGGC
Source organism: Stictonetta naevosa (assembly GCA_011074415.1). Classification (NCBI taxonomy): domain Eukaryota; kingdom Metazoa; phylum Chordata; class Aves; order Anseriformes; family Anatidae; genus Stictonetta; species Stictonetta naevosa. The sequence continues at coordinate 61,874,780 of CM021729.1, read as the reverse complement.
TTCTGGCTCCTCTCTGAGTGTGGTTTTCATGCTGAGGCAGCCCAAAGCCTCCCCATGGTTTCATGTGAGGTGTGTCCCACACATAGCCTCTGCAAAGCCACTTCAGCACATTAAATCCAGTTGTGAACTTAAAACCAGAGTAGTCAGGGCCAGTTTGGGAGGATTTTCATGGTTTTTTTGGTTGCTGTTGCCCTAGCAATGGAGTAGCTGAGGGGAGCAGCTGGCAGGAGGAGGGGACCTCCTGCAGCACCACTGCAACCTTGAGGTACCATCAGAGGCTCAGCCCAGGTCCCAGTGCCCACACGGGTGTCTGGGTCCAGAGCTGAGCAAGCTGAGCTTCAGCAGTGGCTGCAGAAGTACACAGCTTAGTCACAACATGTATTAAACCATGGGAATTCAAGCTGTGTATTGGATTAGGCTTAGCTTTGAGCCACCTAAGCAACCTTAACTGCTGGAATATTGTATCTATATGCAATATGTTCATTTTCAAGCTAAGTGTATTGACTTCATATTAACTCCTTTTTTTTTTTTTTTTTCTTTAGGAGGGTGTATCCTAAGTAATTTTAAATTACATGCTTGTTGGTGCATATGTTTGTGCATAGCATATAACTAGGAACAACAGAAAATATGCCATTAATAAACCTCCTCCCTTTTATTTTCTATTAAATATAGAATGTGGCCATTTAAGTAAATGAAGAATGTTTCTGATTTGTGTGCTTGCCTGCCTACTGTCTAGAGCTATTTACATTCCTGCTTGCCAGAAAGACCTATTGTTCAAACACGGTGTTCTTTCAGCAGGGTACCAGACATTACAGGAATACAAGCATGCTGAGGTCTTAGCCTTGAATTTGTTCATAAGGTGGGAAGCAGATGGGATGTCCTAATCCTGAGAGGCTGCCTTATTTATCTGGCAGCCACAGGGCTGGATTCCTCTGCTTCTTTCCTTGTTCCTGTGAAAAAGAGAGGAGAAACCCGTAACATGGTGACTGTTCGAAGTCCTGTGTCCTCCACACCTCTTTGTTCTGTCTGGCTGGTGCAGAGATGCAGAAGGCAGAGGATGTGCCCACCCTGCGTCTTGTTTGAACACTTATATTTGTATTTACAAGCTGTACTACTGCAAATTAGCTTTCTTTCTTTTTTTTTTTCTTTTTTTTTTTTTTTGAACTCTTGACATCAACGTCTGGCAATTCCCCAAGGCATTGCCTGTGGCCCTATTGGCAGTGCAGGATGCACCCAAAATCAGCTGCCTGCTCTCCATGGGTCTCAGCAACAGGAGGAGAGTGGAGGAGCAAGTCATGGCCCTCATCAGTGCTCTTGGCATCCTCCTTCTCTTGGACGTCTGTCCCGCGAAGCCAGACAGGTGAAAGGAGTGGCCTCACCTCTCAGCAAGTGATGCTGTGGTGCACGCAGCCTTTGCCATGACTGGTTCATTTCATTTCAGAGAATTTGCAGCAGTGCTAGAGGCTCAGTCCCACAGGCTGGATGCCACAGAGATCTGTTTTGCTATTTTGTTTTTAAAAGGGGAAGAAGGTAATAGCATCACCAGAAAACGGGGCTTTTGGAAACTTTTTGCAGGGACTGAGGTTTGTGGCAGTGATGCGAGACCTAACAACGTGCCGTTTAGGGGAAGTCCACCAACAGCACCATGCAGCCCCTGCACAGCTGCTCTGGCATGCACACTGCTCACCTCCTCCTTGCGGTCTGTGCTGGAAGCAGTGGTGCTCAGCAGCATTAACCTAATCCCCTGCTGGGCCACACAGCTGCCTCCTTGGTGCCCCCTTCCTCCAGGGTCTGCACGTCTCCAGAGACATGCCACGAGCCTTTCACACCTCTGCTGGGGAGGATGCTCACACCTCCCCAGCCTGATGCTCCTGCTAACTCAACACCACGCTGGTAAAGATGCTGGTAGCATCCCCTTGCCAGGTGCTCAGACATATTCCTGTTCCTTCCATGCATTAATGTCTGCCTGTGCATTATAGCCATGGAAAACCTCTCCATGCTTTTGTAGGTAGTGACATTTCCTGGTGGTGCAACTGTAATAATGTTGGTGCCCTGAGAGGGCTTAGTGTACAAATGAGGTGTTTGTGTTTTTATCTGCACATTGAAGTGCAGTTGGGGTTTTTCTGGTTCCTGAGAGAGGAAATATCTCAGCCTGCTTGTGGTTTTTCTTCCCAGGATTTCTTCCTATGAAGTAATGAGCACCCCTAAAATCCACTGCAGTGAGTAATCTAATAAATGGTTTCACTTAAGAAGAGAAACAAAAACATACTTATTTTGGAGAGGAGTTGGTAAGGCTGCTGATCTTCAGAAGTCTGGAAATCCTCTATTTCCCTTCGCTCCCTCCTAAGGTGCAAGTGGAAGGACTTAGAATAATACACATTCAAAAAAATTTGACCTAAAAAGTGGAGAAAAATGCATCTCCAGAAACACAGCCACCTTTTGGAGCTACTGAGAGCCTTTGCTGCTCTTTCATGGTTTTGGTTGCATATTAAATGGCAGATTCTGGGCAGGCGTACAGATGAGGCAGTGTGTGGTAAATGAAGTCAGAGCAAGATGTTGGTCACCCAGTCTGGTCCTTCATATTCCTGATGTGGTCTGCAGGGCGCTCAGACATGCACCTGGATTTTGGGGTGCCCATCACCATCTTGGGAGCAGGACCCAGCTTGGCAGGCTAAGTGTGCTCTGCAGGAGCTGCCTACTGGGCTGACTGCTTTTCTCTGGGTTTTGGCTTTATCTCTGCTTTCTCTGTTGTAATGTTTATTCTGAATTGTAAGACCATTTCAGGCCATCCAGCAGGTTAACAACTTAAAATTCTGGAGGGAATATGCTCCCTATGCAAAGCTGAGCCTGTCTCTTTATATAAGCACTTCTCTTCAGGTATTTATTGTTAGGTACTTTTAGCACAGATAAAGCACTCTTCATGTGAAATTGTCTAAAAAGAGCTTCATCTCTTCTCAGTACTTCAAAGCACCTGGAGGTATATGTTTCCCTGCACCAGTGTGGTGTGTGCAGGAGCCCATAGGGCTGTGCAGGCAAATATCTGGTATGGGACAACAAGCTCCTGTGCAAAGCAACTGCAGAGGTGCTGTCCCCTGATGGCCCCGTAACCTCAGCAGAGGAAGGGGTAAAAGTTTCAGTTGTATTTTCTGTTCTTGCTTGCAAGGACTTGAGGAGCAGAGCTAGCTGAGAGATGGTGCCTGCCCATTTTCTTAGCATGGACAACCCCAGCCTGGGGAGACTGCCCCAAGATGGGGCGGTGCACAAGAGTTATCCTCCCACCTACTTGAAAAAGAGAAATGTTGTCTGCTTATTTTACCCCCATGCCACCTGTGGGAATTCTGCTGTACCACCATGCCAGGTCCAGTGGGTGGTGGCTGCCCATGTCCCAGGGTCCCTTAGCTGTTTGTCACCTTTGGACTGCCACTTCTGTCCCCTCCAGCAATGCTACCCCTTTCAGGTTTGTCTCCACTTTGGCAACTCACATATCTGTCTTTTATCAGGGTACAAAAAAAGAGTTTAGAAAGGTGAAAATCAATCATTTTCGTATGGTCCTGTGCTCAGAGGAATAATTGTGCTCCTTGGTGTAGGTAAGGGAGTTTTTGCATTTTGACGAACTTTGGCAAAAGTTCGACAAAAACTTTGGCAAAGGTTCCTCCTGGTGTGAGGAATTTCATCCTGGAAAGAACATGAAGTGGACACCAGCAGTGTTTTTTCTCCTGACAAGCAATTCCCCACCACTGGGGCTGTCTCTTGGTCTTTCTTCTGTAGCAACTGGAGTAAGGCAGAAGAACAGATACATATGCACAGTGTATTTGCTTGTCTGATATCCTAAAATACACCTGAAATGGAGATTTTTTGTGGGATGGAGGAAGTTGTAGCCTATTACACAAGAGGAGCAGTTTGACTTACAGGAGGCTGAGGGGAGAACTCACTGGTCTCTACAACTACCTGAAAGGAGGTTGCAGAAGGAGGTGTAGGTCTTTTCTCAGGTGACAAGCGACAGTATGTGAGGAAATGGACTCAAGTTAAAACAGGGGAGCTTTGCATTGGACATTCAGAAGAATTTCTTAATGGAGAGGGTGGTCAAGCATTGGAAGATGCTGCCCAGGGAAGTGGTGTAGTGTCAGGCCTTTCCAGTGGCCAGCACAGAGCAAACTCTGAAGCAGAGGCTATCTGAAAGGAAAAGTAGGCATGTTCTTTCATCTGTACGCTTTGCAGGTGCTCCTCAAATGCAGTCCCTAGCTCTCAATGAGATCCTGCATCTGAAGGAAGCATTATTTTCATGATGAGCAGCTGCTCTGACACAGCAGCAGCAGGTGCAGGCCACCTGTGTAGGATATCATGGGACACACCTGCTCAGGCCTAGTCAGTTTTGCACTGACCTGGCTGGTTTCAATTCACTTTATGGACACCAGTCCCATGTCCTCCAGGACAGGGCTTCCAGGGGATTCTGGCTGTCCCTACAGCAGCTGGCATCCTGAGCATGCTGGAATCATCCTGTGGAGAGCAGAATCCCATGCCCTCAGGTCTGGGCCTTCTCTGCTGAAACCAGCTCCAATGTCACTTGGGAGGGGTCAAGAAGCTGAATGCTCTGAATTCAGTGTAAACCAAGGCTTGCACTTGTTTTGAATCTGCAGATTTAGGGAATCTTTAAGTCTGTTTCACAATGTCTGTTCAGGAGTTTTTCCCTGATTTCATTGTGTGATTTTTCAGTTACACCATTTCTTAATCTACGGCAACCTGGAAAAACAGCATGGCTTAGATCTTCTGTGAGAAGAAGCCAAAGGGCAAAACAGTGCCTGTGAAATCTGTCAACGTGGTGCACACAAGGCTTTGGGCAGCACAATCCCCCTGGAAGGAAAAGAAATTCCATCTTTTACGGCTAAGATGGCCTCTATTTACAATTCTGTGCCCGTGACAATGGTTTGAGGGACTGCTTTCTCCAATTCAAGAACAACTGCTTTGCGTAAGCAAAATGAACAGGTTTTCACTGCATTCCTTCACAGTCCCTCACACTTGTGCCAGATGAGTTTGCAGCAGAAAAAAGGTATGAATAATAATAAGGATAAGGATCAGAATAGAGAAGAAGAGTCTCACACTGAATCCTATGTGGGCTGCCTGCTGAGCCCCATCTCGCCTATCTCATCATGCCGGCAGGAGGCCACCACCGAGGGTAGGAATAGCAGAACCTCCTGGCCGGGGATGGGCTCTGCCAGTGGGTCTGGTGGGTGTCAGCCCCCAGAGGTGGGCTGGCACGGGCAGGACCTTGGCCAAGGGTGTGAGCTGTGGCATGGGAGTGTGCCCTAGTGCAGTTCTGGGTGGTGGCACTCCTGTGGGGTTCGCACCACATCACACCACATGTGGAAGCTGTTTTGAGCATCACAGTTAGAAGAACACCATCATTTGGTGCTTGGTGATTCACAGCAAGCACCTTGAGAAATCATCTTCAGGTCTATGACCCACACTGGCATGCAGAGGCATTCATCCATCCATCCATACCTCTATATGTACCTATATACATGCAGATTAGTTCAGAGGGCACAGTAATTCCTCCAAATCCTCCACTCAGCTGAAATTTTTAAGGGCTTGCTTGTGTCTTGGCCAGAGAAAGGCAAAAACATTCAACCTTCTCCTTTCTTCAGTTTTCATGGTGGAAATTGGGGTGGGAGGTAGCTTAAGGGATGGGAAATGAGCACTTGCAGAGTGAGAAATGAGAACTTGCAGAACATAAAAGCAAGAACAATAAAGGGCATAAAGGCAAGTCTGGTTTTCTTTTTATTTGCTCCAGTTCTCTGACACTTCCACATTACTGGGTTTAGCCTTGATGCACAAAACACCTGTGATGTTGGTAGGATCGAGCTCACCAATACTCTGGATTCTAGAGTTGTATTCCTGTTGAGTTTATGGCTCCATGATATCCTACTTTCCTTTATTTCTTCTCTATTTTAGAGTTCCAAGGTATTTTACTTGTGGTAGCAAGGAAATGTGACTGCTGGGTCTGGTGCTACCCGGAGGGAACTAGCACTGCACAGCTAGTTGAAGAGGTTTGCAAAGAGGATCTGAAAGAGGGAAAGTTGGCACATAAAGGGGGAAAAGGGAAAAAAGGTTGAACTAGATGGGGTGGGCAAGAAATGTGGAGCAAACAAAATCAGCAATGGGATGCTCTGTGTAGCTGAACTTCATTAGCTGAGCAGCCAAGAACTTTCTGGATGTTGTGTTTTGGTACAAGATGGAGGATTTACCCTCGAGATTCATTGCTCCACATACATAGGCTTGATGACCTTAAAACTCAAAGTGGGTGTTGATTCATCGCGTGCTTGCGACAGGAGGGATGACAGAATTGTCATATCATGTTTGCACAGGCTTTCCTTATTACCACTATTAGATTGCACAACCATTGAAATTCATGCACTTTGTGGTTTAAGCTCTATCTTTACCTTTAAGGTCCTGTGCTCTGACGTGACTGAGCAAGGACAGCAGCTGCCCCCTGGCAATTTTTACCCCTTGGAGCTGCCTCCTCCAACCTCTGGTGTGACTCCAGCAGTTACTGTCACCAGAGCCTTTTCCAGCACATGGGGTGCTCGTATCACCACAGGCTTTTCTTCTGGGGCGTCAGGAGCATTTGTCTCCCCTGTGCTTCAGTCTTCCTCTGCTCCCTGAGGTGTACCTCCATCACTTATCTTGTAACACATTTTGGCAGACCCCCCACAGAGGGCACTTGGGGTATCAGGGTGCTGTAACACTTCTTGGCCAGAGAGCAGTTTCTCTGTTATGGTGCCACCACCTCCTTCCACACCCCTAAGGCAAGCTAAGGTCCCTGGTGACATTTTCCCTGTTCAGGGTGGAGAGGACTGGACCAGGACTGTGTCTGCCCCTGGGTGTGCCAGACTCCTTCTGCCCATCTATCAAGGAAAACCCACACCTCCCAGGACAACCTGAGGTTGCTGCATCCTCTACCTTAATCCTATGTAGCCCCCTTTTTCTTTGGACACTTGGGCTGCACTGTGGTGTGATTTACCCACACAATTTGACAATAAATCTGGGTAGCATAGCCAAAGTCCATGGTGCAGCAGGTCTGCATGATCATGGAAATCAGGTGCATTTAGAGGTACGTTTGGTTCAGGAGCCCCATTTAAAAGAAAGCTTGTTTCATAGTGTACATAGCCACAGTGAGAAATCTGTTTCACTCCAGCAGTTCTCTCAACAACATCCATTTTATGACGCTGTGTACATAATCTAATCACTGCAGTTTACACAAAAATTTTCTTAACTTAGCCATTACTTTAACTCTCTTCAACTGACTACTTCTTCTGCATGTTTTCTGGTGTCTCTTATGACTCCAGCCTGTGTCAGAGTAAAAGCTTTGAGATCTATCTATCTGTCTATCTATTTATATATCTGTCTATTCTGTTTATCATTTATTTCTGTCCTCTTACTTCTTTCCCTAGCCATTGTAAGACAGAGCTAAAGATATCTCCATTTATGATTACCTAAAAAAAAAAAAAGACTAGTAAAAATGATAAGGAAGAAGGAAGAAGACGATACAAAGATTAGTTTTATTCATTATAAAATTTTCATACAGGAAAGCTATGTCAGGAATCAGAGAGATTTTTCATCCCCAACACTCTAAACTGGATTGGTTTGTTTGTTTTTAAGTTTTCAGTGAAAAACCGAAGTGTACAGAAAACAATAATGTATCTAGTTCTGAATTACATTTTTCTGTTGATGAGACACTTCTTATTAAAAGCCTATCAGCTCCTTCTTCTCCTTTATGCGATGATGACATCAGCACATCTCTCTGCCATAAGTGTGGCTGCATTTGGTACAGCTGGGAAAGGTCATTATCGTTCACACAAAGGGGCAAGGTTTAGGTTTTATCTGCCCACACCTACTATTTAGGTATCACTGCAGTTCAGAGGAAAATCACATTTTATTTTCATTTTCAGCTGGTGGAAAGTCTGAGTCTAATTTCCACCAAACAATCTCAGCCTTTTCATAATGACTCATCAGCTAAATCATGGACTTTCAAACCCTTGCCACGGCCCTGTAAGGGCTGTGCTGCAAGGAGTGACAAATGCTGGGCAGTTAATGGAAACCTGAGCGTGCTGGCCTAGCTTCCTGAGGAAATCAAGCTGCTGCTGTTCTTGCAGAGGACCATCAGCACCATGCAGTGCATGTGGGAGGTGAGCACAGTAGGGAGCAGAAGCAGAAGGAGATGAGACACCACACAATGCACAAGCCAGCACTGGAGATCACGGCTGGTCCCTTAGAGAAAGCTTCTCAGTGCCAGTGACAGGACCAACCTCTGATGGGTGACACAAAGCTGTCACCCACGCCTCACCAGCTGCCAGCATCTGTTCCAGCATCAGCATGACCAGGGGCCTCCAGGAGCCCAGAAGTGAAGGGCTCAGTCTCCATGAAGGCTGTCAGCAAGGAGGATCCTCAACCCTTGCAGGAACAGGCACCTGCATTTGTTAATTACCTAGCTCTGGCCCGGGAAATGTGAGGGTCCCTGCATTTCAGGTGGTGTGGCATTTCCATGAGCATCTCATGGGTTGTGGCCTGCATGCAGAGGGACAGAAGTGTCCAGCTACAGGCAATAAGAAAAACTGTGAGAACAAGCTATGCTGGAAGTGATATGATTGCAGTAAATATTGCATGAAAATGTTTGCTGGAGTCTCCAGAGGGAGGCTTTTTAGTGGAAATCAAAATGCAAAACAAAAATATCCCTCTGCATCACGAATAGGAATCTCATGCATCATTTGAGTCATGAATCCAGGCTATAAAGCTGAAGAAATGTCTTCTGAGGTGATGTAAGATAAAAGTAGCTAAGCTTCAGAGAGCTCTCAAGAACGAATTGATGAGAAGGATAATAAGAGACAATCAGCAGCCTGAACCAGGCAGAATTGTACCTCACCTCTTGTGACACTAAGTCAGAATGAAGAGAAATTGTTGCTGTATAACACCAATACCATCCTTTAAGTATTTTCTGAGCCTGGGAAATCTTAAACCCTCTTTTGTGCCTGCAGGAGACCTTCTCCAAACCCAACTCTTGCTCAGACAGCATTTCTTCCGAACTCTTCTTCCTCTTGTCTCCCTTCAGACAGACCTGACCTGTCCTAGAGATGGATGTGGAGCACCACAAAATGAAATACTACCAGGGTTTTGAAAATGCACCCAAGTCTTCAGCTTTAGATCTCTGGAAGAGGGCTCCTAGACCAGACCTAGAAGGAAAAGAAAGACTCAGACAGCTGCAGTGACTGTGTGTGATGTAAGATTTTCCTGTTGGGCTACGTGGGACCTCAGGCATATTCTGCAGATGTTGTCTGACTCGTCTTCCCTGCACAGTAATCCCTGCTATTTCCAGAGTGCCCCATGAGCTCAGAGAAACACTGGTGGGCAGACCTTACTGCATGAGGAGCAGGCATAACCTTGCACTCCTCTGGAGAAAGATTTCTTCACATCCCCCTCTGTTTCTCCAGTCCCAAGATCCTGTTGCTTTATTTTTTTCCCATTTTTGGACCAAGCAAAGCATCATTCATTCTTCTGATCTCCTCTTCCACTGCTGCTTTTTCACATTATCCTTTTAACATGATGTGTTTCGGAGGCAGGGTACATCTTTACTTCACGGCACTCCAGGGCTTTGTAAGTGTGCTTGGTTCTCAACTTAAAGGTATTTTCATTACCTGGGTAATACTTTCATTAATAAGAACAGCCATGCTAGGAGCACAGCATGGCCCTGGACCCTGCACAAGCCATCAACAACAGATCATGCTCCCTGCTGTTTCTGAGACTGCATACAAGAATGAAATAAGTTAATTGACAGCTTTTATGGGAAATTGCTGAGCATTAGCACAGCTGCCATAAATATCAGAGTACATGTTCTCAGCTCATGACAAGAAAAATGTTGTGCAATGTTCTTTTATTACAGACCAAGCTAATAACGCATTATCTCACTTTTACATCAAATGAATGGTTGCACGCAGACAGCTACTGTGCTGCAGCACAGTCCCATCTGGTTTTCAGTCTAAACCACAACTCTCTAGAGAGCTGCTACGCAGGATCTACCTGCCTTTGCTTGGGGCTGCAGTAGGAATTACCAAGAATAAGAATGAAGGGAAAGCCTTGCACTATTCTGGTCACACTGGCATTACTTAGAAGCAGTTTTGCAGTTAGGAGTATTTGTAGTCTGACATTAAAAGTGGCTGCAGATCAGTTGCTGCTGCTGTACTGCAGAGGATGTCCATGCCCAGCAGGCAGCAGGACATTCTGCAGTGCTATTTCTCTGCTCTTTCATGCCTTAAATTCACATTAGTGACCTGACACCTCCCCATGCCAGGGTTCCTGTATGTCAGGGAAGGGGTCTCAGCTGAACTGGAGAATGATGTCTTTTGTCTTCATTTCCAAGACTGCCCTCTTGCAAAGGCACTGACCTCCACAAAAGGAGGAGGACCCCTCAGCCAGACCACCTCTCAGGGGGTTGGCCTCCTTCCCTGGGTACCAGTGACAGTGCATCGGGGTCACAGGGCAAGAAACATTCACCCACCAGTGTAGCAAGCACCAGTGATAGACCAGGGAAGGAAGTTATGAGCTATTTATTTATTTAACCTTTGGAGCAGCCTCACTCCCTCTTTTCATTCTTGATCAGGAAATAGGGCTGGGTCTTGGCAGTGGGGGCTGGGAGAGCAATGCTCATGCCATGGGGCACGCGGATGATTTGTGCTCATCAGTAAGGGGCTCCTGGTGGCACATGAGCTTTGGCCTCCAACACATCTCCCAGCCAAAGCCCAGCCTCTGCAAGAGCCCTGGGCATGCAGGGGCTTGAGCAACATCCACAGATTTCCCCTTGCCCCTTTCTTTGTTGCACGGACTGGTTTCAGCTTTTGTGAATATCCCTCAGTTGCCATCCCTGCATCCCTGTGTGCCAAGATGTGTGTTGCAGAAGACAAGTAGTAAAGCAAAAATTAAAAAAATAATTTATATATATATATTTTCTGAGCTGCTTCTTTGTAACTAACCAACATGCAGTGAAAGGAGAAATCTGGCAAAACACCTCATTGCTCTTTATCCTTGTGATGGCTCTCAGTGTCTTACCTGGATGGGAGAAAAATCTGGTTCTGTAGTGCAGGAGCAGATAACGTCAAGTGTATGTGCAGGGCCCACCCTGTGGCAGACAGCACAAACCAGAGTGCTGAAAGCAGGATTTTGGTGTTCTTTTAGGAAGACAAAACATTTAAATACAGTTTGAAAGCATCTAAGAAGCTCACATTGCTGCTCTGCAGATTGTACAGCTTGACTTCCCACCACAGAATCACAGAATCATCTATGTTGGAAGAGACCTCCAAGATCACCCCATCTAACCTCTGACCTAACACTAACAAGTCCTCCACTAAGCCTTATCACTAAGTGATATACTACATCTAAACATCTTTTAAAGACCTCCAGGGATGGTGACTCAACCACTTCCCTAATGCCTAACAACCCTTTCAGTAAAGAAGTTCTTCCTCATATCCAGCCTAAACCTCCCCTGGCGTAACTTTAGCCCATTCCCCGTCATCCTGTCACCAGGCATGTGGGAGAATAGACCAACCCCCACCTTGGTACAGCCTCCTTTAAGATACCTGTAGAGTGTGATAAGACTTGTTCTCCAGACCCCTCACTAGCCTTGATGCCCTTCTCTGGACTCGCTCGAACACCTCGATGTCCTTCTTGTAGGGAGGGGCCCAAAGCTGAACACAGCACTCGAGGTGCGGCCTCACCAGAGCTGAGTACAGGGGGAAAATCACTTCCCTAGCCCTGCTGGCCACACTGTTTCTGATACAAGCCAGGATGCTGTTGGCCTTCTTGGCCATGTGAGCACACTGCTAGCTCATATTCAGACAACTATCAACCAATACTCCCAAGTTCTTCTCTGCCAAGCAGCTTTCTAACCACTCCTCTTCCAGCCTGTAGCTCTGCTTGAGGTTGCTGTGCCCCAGGTGCAGGACCTGGCACTTGGCCTTGTTGAACTTCACACAGTTGGCCTCAGCCCATCGGTCCAGCCTATCCAGATCTTCCTGCAGAGCTTTCCTACCCTCAAGCAGATCGACACACGTAGCTAACTTGGTGTCATCTGCAAACTTACTGAGGGTGCACTCGATCCCCTCATCCAGATCATCAATAAAGATATTAAAGAGAACTGGCCCTAGCACTGAGCCCTTGGGGACTCCACTAGTGACCGGCCTCCAACTGGATTTAACTCCATTCACCATAACTCTTTGGGTCTGTCTACCTAGCCAGTTTCTAACCCAACGAAGCTTATGCCAGTCCAAGCCAAGAGCAACCAGTTTCCTGAGGAGAATGCTGTGGGAAATGGTGTCAAAAGCCTTACTGAAGTCAAGGTAGACCACACTGACAGCCTTTCCCTCATCCACTAAGCGCGTCACCTTGTCATAGAAAGAGATCAGGTTCGTCAACCAGGACCTGCCTTTCATAAACACATGCTGACTGGGCCTGATTGCCTGGTTGCCCTGCAAGTGCCGCATGATGACGCTCAAGATAATCTGCTCCATG
>CM021729.1:61837151-61857346 GCA_011074415.1 Stictonetta naevosa | reverse complement strand
ACTCTCTTTTGGTGGAGATTTACTGTGCCAGAGGGACCATCCCAGCCTGGTGTCTGATCTGCCCACGTGCAATGGCTTCTTCTATCAGTTTTGTGGTAAGTCTGATGATGCTTTCCACCTCTTTGGTGCCTGCAGGACTAGTGAGAGAGACCCTGAGAAGTTTTTCTGTGATCAGTGCTTCAAATTGTGATTATTCTCACCTAGTAAATTCCTGCAAGTTGAGAAAAATGGCAGGAGGGAGAGGCAGAGGAAGGAGAAGAGCTTGATAATAAACTTTGTCATTCCTAAAACCTACAATCCATAGTACTGCACCTACCTCCTTCTCAGATATGGACAATAAGCTAAGTTTTAGATTCAGTAACGGGCTGGTCACCCTAAATATGACATTTTTCAGAAAAATCATGGGAGCTGTTCAGAAAACAATTACTTTCACAGGTGTTGTGCTCCCTTCCTCCATATTGTTTAATGAATTTTTAAAAACGCACAAAGTCCAATCCTTGATATCCAAGAAGGATAGCTAAGGTTTATAGGAAACACCAGGCCCTTTAATATGCAGCCTGGGTCCTGCCCCAATAATCTTCCTTAGTATTTCACAGAAGCACCAGCTTTTACCTGTCTCTGTGAAGCACCAGGGTTTTGCAGATCTATTTCCTCCTGTAAAGCATGTGTTAAAGAAGTGGGTAAAGCATGAATGAAGATGTGACACCCAGAGTTTGCAATGGCAGGGTGCAGCACCAGCATACCCGGCTGTGTCACTGGGCGAGCCCTGTTGGAGTTGAAACCAAACAAATTTATCCTCACCTGTTCACTGCTGCTGGCAATGGGGCCATGGGTGCTCTGCCTCCTCCTTGCCACCTGGAGCACTTTTAGGAGTGGTGTTTACTTGAACACCATCAGGGCTGAAATACTGTCAACTCACATGAATAGAAATTGAGCCTCTCCCCACCTGTGTTTATCAACCCCTTTTTCAGAAAACAGAGCAGAACGGATACAAGCTTCTCCCACTGGCAAAGCATGCTTTCAGCAAGGATTTCCATGAATGTGTACTCAGAATCTGGGGGAAAAATGTGAACTGGAGCAGCTGACATGGAGCTAACCAGCATGGTGTCTACAGGCCCAGGTGCCCAGAACTTGCAGTGTGTGCCAGGTGCTTTGGTGATGTTCACCATTTCCAAGAACCTGTTTCCTATGGGGGCTGTGATCAGATTTCCAGAGAGAGGCAGGGGCAGATTGGTGTTGAGAAGTTGTTTCCAGTTCCATGCATCAACCCACTGGGTTGTTTTGGGGTAAGGGGAGGCATCAAGAAATAGCATTAATAGCTGGTGTTCAATTTATATTTGTACAAAATGTCAAACTTCATGAAATGAAAATATTTGGCCTTCAAACGCATGAGGAGGAGGCTTGCTTAAATCACCCTGAGGTGGTGATTGAAGGATGTCATGTTCTGGGAGGACGGAAGGTGCCCACAGCCACCTGGCCGTGTCACCCATGGGGCAGAGCTGTGTCCCCAGCATAGCCTGGCAGCGGGATCAGGATGTTTCCTGCACTGAGGCTGGTCACAGTGCTGCACCCATTTTTTCCTCCTTGCCGTTCTTGCTGTGATTCACCAGCAGGGAGGTGACTTGAAGGGAAACCCAAGCAGTGATGAGGGAGGGAGGGAGAGAGGGAGGGACGGAGGGAGAGCCTGGCAGGCTGATTTCCTCTCCTTACTCGGTCAGGGGTTAGCTCGCTCCAGGTTTCTGATTTCACCGGGAAGCCTTTGGGGTGGTGAACATCCTCCTGCTCCATAAGGCAGGCGAGTTTCGTCACAATAGATCTATTCCTGATTTTCTTATGTGTAGCTATTTCTCAGTATCACTACATGCCAAATTTTAACTTCCTCTTTATAAGGCACAGAGAACCAAACAGATTTTAAGGCCAAAGGGTTAAGATTTCACTAGCCCAAGAAATGTGTATTATTTTTTTAACAGGAAAGACCTGATCTTTCTAAACTGCTTAATTGTTTTTGTCCAAGGCCCCTTTTCTTGGCTGAGCCCTGACCTATAGCAGTAATGATGTTTTCAGATTGTAAGGGACAGAAAAAGAAAAATGAAACTGGCTGTGGGGCAACAGAGAGGAAGTGGTTTGCACAACATTTCCCCTCCTCCTCGTCTGTCTCCGTCTGTATTTATTTGCTTTCCTTTTCTCTTCCACACACCTCCTTTTGCAAGCATGTGTCCCGGAATAAGCCCAGGAGGTTTCTTGTTATGTTGTGTTTGAAAGCTTGTCTGGGAAAGAGAGATCGGTCTTTTTCTTCATAAATAAAAACGTGCAGCACATGATTCATCCCGGAGAGGGAAGAAGGGTAAAAGGACAAGACGTGCTGGGGGAGACCAAGAAATTTGTCCTCTGCGAGGAGGGATCTCCTTGGCTCAGCAGGCTGACGCCCCAAAATGCTTTGGTTTGCCCTGGGAGGATGTGTGTCTGTGCCCTGCTGTGGAAGGAGGGAGTGCAAGGTGTCTGATCCCTGATGCCCCTTCTGGAGAAAGGAAGGGGCAGAGGGCAGGCAGGGCATGAGCAGGGGGACGATGCTGGTTCTGGAGGTGATCAGCTCCCAGACAGCTTCAGCCAGAGCTGGGCAAAACCCCCGCAAGCCGCAGAGATCAGCTCCTGTCATCATCCCCCATCAACAGATTGGGCTTGGGCCATTTTAATCGAAGGGAATCCAGCACTTCTGCTTTCAGCTGCTGCATTTTGCAACTTGGCCCCTGTCCTGCCCCTCAGAGCAGGTCTTCCACAGACAGCCCCATCTAGGTACCAGCCACACACTCCATGAGCTGTCTCTTACTTACACATGCCCATAAACAGGGTTCTGTTCCAGGACTTTCACTCCCAATCACTTTGCTAGATCTGCCAAGAACACAAGAACACTCTTTTTTTTTTTTTTTTTTTTTTTTTTTTGGTCTGAAAGGCTGTGTTTGCAGCAGCCACAGCCTGTCCTGCCAAATCTTCCTGTTTATCCCAAGGCTTTCTTCAGGGTGAGCCTGGCAGGGAGGTGTCCTGCTGGTTCCCACACTGCAACAAGCACCCAGGGGGAAGCCAGCAAAACCCACTGAAAGGCTTGCAGCTGCAGACAAGCAGCTTGCAAGATTTTCTTGCCAATTCACCCAAAAGCTGCCACTGCCACTTCTTGCAGCAAAAGTTAACACGTCTTGAAACTAGTCGGTGAAGACGACAAAGTGATCTGGTCATCCAGATGCAGCTGGGAGCAGATCCTCATCAAGGGGATGAAGGACAGCGACCAGCCAGATGCAGCAAGAGCTTGGAAAGCACCAGGAATGCCACCAGCATTTCAGGTTTGTCTTGCTGACTGGCAAGTCTGGATGGGATAAACCATCAGAGGACACCACTGCCCACAGACATTGTGGTTGCAGTTAATTTTCTTCAGCTTACAAATATTTTAGGGTTTCATCTTTTCAAGCCTGCTGAAGACAATTGGATTAGTGTGCTGTTAGCTTGGTTAGCCCCTTGACTTTGAGATGGCATTAAAAATTTTAGAAATAAAAATCAATGTCTAAGGGGGAAAAAAAGTTTTTTTTTGTTTTTGTTTTTGTTTTCTAATCATACTAACAGCTGTCCAAATGCTGAAAAGCAGCAATGGAAGAAAGCAAAAGCAAAGAGATTCAGGAGCATATGCCTATGACTCCCGTGGGGCTGCATTTCACCGAAGAGGTTTGTACTGGGATGTTGGCATAAGAGGGAAATGAACAGCTCACATGACCAGGATTGTCTCCTGCTTTGCTTTTGAATGGTTTTGGGGTGAACATTGCATTTCCAGTGACGCTTGCAAGAGGTCAGAGTATGGGCAGAGGTCTGGAAGCCTGCCCAGATCGTCCATCTGCTCCTAATATTTCTGGCAGGGAGAGAGCATGCAAGTGGCAAGCAGCAACAATTACCCTCGGTGTCCTGGTGGCTTCTGGCTGCTGTTCCAGGAGGACATAGACCTGGGCAGCGCTTTGCCAGGTCACGAGCACAAGCACGGCATGAAACTCATCTGGTGATGCCCAAGGATGGACGAGATGGAGAAAGCCCCAACTCCTTCAGTGAGCATGAAGGAGATATGTTGTTAGCAGGTCTGTGCATCAGGCCAGCTCCATTTCAGACCAGACCATGCTAAATATGTTAGTGTGATGCCAGGTTTAACAAGGAGGAATGAGAACCACACTGAAATTTGTTCATGCTTAGACAGCCAGAGGTGAAGCACTGTAACTGTACTGTGAGGACATCCCAACGTGAATTTCCCTGGGATCTGCCTCTCCCAAAGAGGTCTGTGCACTGGCACACGCTACAGAAAGCCCACAGCACATTTATTTCAACTCCTGGTGCATGCAGTGCAGCCTGGAGAGTGATCAGTGTGAGGGGCTGGGAGGTGAAAGGGAGCAGCAGTCATGCACCAGCTTTCTCACTTATTTTCTGCGAGCTGGTCTGGCACCACAGGACAAGCCTTTTTTTTTTTTTTAACAGGGAAAACACAAGGTGTTTGGTTCCAGCCCTGGTGGCTGAGGTTGTGTATCTCCACTGAAGTAATGGAGCGGCACTGACTTCCATTGGGTCATGGTGTGGCCAGATGTGCTGGCTGGCATCAGGTACTGGTGGAAACCAGTGATGGTCAAAGACCTTCAGCTGATCCCATCAGCCTCAGCAGATAACTTATTAGCAAACCCTAGCAGGATTTTTTTTTCCCTATGTTGTCATGACAGTTGTTCCTATTTCACAAAATCATAGAATGGCTAAGGTTGGAAGGCACCTCTGGAGGTCACCTGGTCCAACCCCTGCTCAAGCAGGGCCACCCAGAGCAGGCTGCCAGGACCACATCCAGAAGATTTTGAAGATCTCCAAGGAGGAGACTACCACCTCTCTGGGCAGCCTGTGCCAGTGCTCCCTCACCAAAATAGTAAAGAGTTGTCTCCTGATGTTCAGAGGGAACTGTGCTCCTCTTGGTGCCTGTTGCCTCTTGTCCTGGCACTGGGGTATTTCCCATGCCTAACTCCAAAGGGGCTTGGCTGCTTCCTAAGCATGACTTCCAGTTCTTTAACTGTAAGCTCAGCCAAAGGTGCTATTTTTAACTAGAATTTTAAACTTTCTCTGGAGGCTGCCATCAGCACTCCTTGGACCTCTTATTGGAATCTGTGAGTGCCTGGGACTCATTGCTCTACTCTGACATAAAAAGTTCAGGCTCTGTGTGACTAGCAGGTGGAGAAGACTTCACAGCTTCAACCACAGCTCAATATGACCTCGTTTCCCCTCACTCTGCCTGCAGGTTTTGCTGCTTTGGATGCTGACCAGCTTCCCAAGCGTGCTGCTCTCACACCATCTGGGCTCTCCACCTGCAAGGTCACACAGCCAGCAGGACTGTAACTAGATTTGTAGTGACAGCAGAAAACTGGAAATGCTTCCAGCTCTGAAAGGTTTCCCTAGTTTACCTTCTCTGTGTGGCCCACATGGCCTGTGAGAACCACGGGCAGGCACCCACGCATGCTGTGTCCACACAGGACTGAGATGAGAGGTCGTCTTGCCATGCAGGGCTCTTGAGGGGCTGGCTTTTCTCTTTCCCAAGCCTCCTCTCATTCTCACCTTGAAAATACAGCTTGGAAACAGTGGGCTGAGCATACCCAAACCAACCCCCCAGGCACAATTCCCCGCAGGCTGGTTCCCCTTGATCTGCATGGGCTTCCCTGCTGGCCTTGGCCCCACCAGAGCCCCAGAGGACTGCTTGCCCCAGGGCAGGAAGAGTGGAGGGCTCAAAAGCTGGAGAGGGAGTGTTTTTCTTCCTGCTGCATTGAACGCACCATGTTCTGGCTGACCTCAGCTAGTGTTTTGTTGTGCCCTGAGACCTGTTTCCACATTATTCAGCAGATGTAAAACAGGTAAATAGTGCAGCAACACTTTTATGAGATACAGACTTGGTCAAAATGATGTCCAGAAGGTGTTCTGCAGAGTCATCTCCGCTCCATTATTTTTTGGTTAAACAACCTCACTTATTCTCTCACATCCTGAGCATAACAAGTGATGACTGATATTATTGCACCAAAGCCATTCAGTGTCAGTGGTGGACAGGGGACAAAATCAAGAAACAGACACCTGAAATGTGTGGCCCACATGCAGACCTCATGCAAAACACAGAGCAGCTCTGCAAGGCCAGGTGCCCAGAAATTAAAGCAAGGCGATATGAAGGACCCTCAAGCTGAGGGATTTCTGATCTGGGTTGAGAGATAGGAAGCAAAAGTCATGACTACCCCTCTGTAAGGAGCACAGAATACACCTTCCCGCCCCCCCCCCCCATTTTAGTTAATCCTTCCTCAGAAATGGCTTCAGCTAGCAGCCCCTTGAAATGGCACTGTGTACACACAACACAACCCAAGTAGTTCCCTAGCTCCTGTACTGCAAATTGCAACATTTTTTTTTTTTGGACTTGTAGGTGCATTTGTATATTTCTTTTGCATAAAGCCACTGGCTTAATATGCGCACACTATCAGAAAGATTAATATTTATGTGCTTGTGTGTCTTCTTTTCTGAGTGAATTGTCACTCTTCAGGACATTTGCAATTCGTCCCCTTTTGTTGTGGATTGGACTGGGCTTTTCGAAGAGGAAACCACTTTCTGAATTGTGTTAGAGAAGCACTTTGACAGTTTAAGGAATTAATTCCTGCCAGCTTCTGATGTTGGCACTTTCCATTCTCAATAAATGTTAGAATGACCCCAAAATAGCTGGAACAATGATTTAACAAGAAGAAGTTTCCAGCTAGCCAGAGGTACTTGAAAGTGATTAGCAATCAGGAGGAAAACTGGAACAATGTGAATCTCTTGGGATGCATCTACAGTGAGTAGGCAGGATTGTTAGTGCACTACCTCTGTCCTCTCCCCCTGCATAACACCGAATGTCTTGACAACCTCCATTACAAGCCAAAAAACTGGGAATCTTCTTCTGCTGAAGATCTGAAGTCTGGCAATTCAGGCTAGGAAGCCAAGCAAGTATTTACCAGCTTCCTTATGCAGACTAGTACAGCCCAGCAAGAAAAGTCATCATCACACATAATGTGTAATTATAGTCAGGGGTTAAGCAAAATAGGATTTGTTAAAATGTAAATGGATCTCAACCTGCATATATCATTTTGAATGTGAAACACACTGATCTGAACACAAGCAATTCCCTCCCCTCACCCCCCCCCGCCTTTTTTTTTTTTTTTTTTTTTTTTAATGCACCATTTCTTTGCCTTAAGGTAATTATTTGCATTTTGGCTGCTTTTCACTTTATACAGAGCCTGTTTTACCCCGGATCACTGCACACTCGATGCTGCAGCTCCCAGTGCCTGTATTTACAGCAAAAGGCAAACAAAAACAAGGATTTCAATAGCAACTTGTGACCTGAACACAACAGTGTGTAGATAGGTGTGGGATGTGTGGGCACAGATGGGCACTGGGTGCCAGGGCCAGGATGAGCAGAGGCTTTCAGAAGCACATATGGAAGCGGGATGCACCAGCCTTCTCCGAGATGCTCTCATTTGCTCACCCACCTGTTCGCCACCACAGGCTTAGTGGCTTCTTCCTGTCCTCCAAGGAATATCTGCAACTTCATCCTCTGCGTTCCTGCCCTGGTTTGTTGGTTACACCCTTTGAGACCTGCTGGTGTGCCTCCCAGACCCCTGCACTATCCTAGTTTCCCTCCTTCTACATGCATTTGGATGATATTGTAAATCTCACTCTTCTTTTATGTCTTTGTCTGGAATAAAATAAATAATTATCCAGGCCCAAAAAGAGCGAAGGAGTTGCAAGGCAATGTTTCCCATTGACATTTTCTGCATGCAAAATCAGAGACAGATGTAGCTACTGGCTCTGAGGAATAAATAAATAAATGGAGGACAATCCATAATATAGCCCATTAAAGCCAACATAGACACTTATTTTAAGAGCAAGCAATTCAAGGTGACCATTCGTTGTTTACACCTGTCTGACCTCTGGAGCAGTGCTGCCAGCAGTAATAGGATTGCTTTTGAGATACATTAACATGTTGCTCACCAGGACTAATCTGCAGTGTGGCTTGACATCAGGGTGGACAAGCACTGATCAATAAGCGGGGCTTAAGAAGCCCTCCCTCCTCTGTTCTAGGGCCTGCTTTCTTCCTAGAGTTGCAGAAGGTAGTTTTCTGCAGCATGGTGAAGGACACCCTGCTTCCTGCTTGCACCATCCCCTTGGGAGCAGCACGTCCTCCCTTTCTGCCTGCTGCCAAAGAGAGCAGTGGATTTCTGCAGCGCTGAATACAGCGACCCAGGGGATCTGGCCTTAGCAAGCAGAGACTCATTAAATTGGGAGAGAAGGTTCTCTGGGGGATTGAAGACTTGGGATAATTATTTTTCTGCTGCCTTCCCTGATATTGTCACTGGCACAGTCATTTATGAATGTCTATTGTGGGTGCCGAAAGACACCTCCTTTCTCTGCCCAAGCAAAATCTGTGCAGTTAATGACCAGGATTCATAATGAGGCTGTAAGTTAGGACTTTTTTTGGCCTTCTCCCAGTTACATGTATAATTCTAAAGCTTCTGTATATTTTTCATTGCTTCCTGCTTGGTCTCTCTCCAAGCTCTGTGTCTTTCACATTTTCATGTCACTGCAGCTGGTACCTGCCCAGTGCTAACGTGGAAATGACCTTCCTTAACTGGGACTTGCCTTCTGTCACCCATCCCACAACACTTATTCCTTTCTGCAGAAACATCACCTTGCATCTGATCCTTTCCTTCTGCCCATTGCTCCTGTGCTGCTATCTGAATGCTCTGCTCACTTCCCGTTTCTTGTCCTGACACCGGGCACTTTTGCTTCTCTTTCTGCTGATGATGCCAACTGTAGCTGCAGCTCAATCATCATTTTTGGTGCTTTTTGATTTTTTTCAAGCCCCTCCAATTTTTTTCTTCTCATCCCCTTTAAACTGACAGCTGGTGTCTCCAGTAAGGTTGTAATGGTCTGAGGGACACAGCTTTCGGCTTGGCTCTCCTCATGACTTCAGAGGTTAGGGAACAGGTGACAGAGATCAAACAGGCTTGTGGGGATGGCATGGGCTTCTAGGCAAGGAACAAATCTGAGTAGTACCAAGCAGCATCAGTGTCCACCTGAGGGAGAACACCAACGCCAATATGTAATGGGAGACAAACAGAAATGGGGGAAGGGAAGAAGAAATAGCAGCTACACGTTGGACACCTTCCTGTGACAGTACTCATGGGACAAGAGAGGCTCACTTCTGGTGGCCACAAGGCATTCCCATTGCTCTCCTTGGGTGCATTAACTCCCAGGGCACATCCCAGCTGCCATACTTGGTCTGATGCTGAAGAGACCCAGAAGTGAACAGCCTGAGCTCAAGGACCTTGTGGGAAGCTGGTCAACAGGTAAAGCTAATCAACAGGCAAAACAGATCTCCACCAGTGCATCAGGAGACAGGATGTCCATGCCCTGTGCCGTGCTCTGGTGTCTACCACCATTGTGTGGTTCATCAGGAGACACCCACAGGAGCCACAGACGCCCTTCAGACCCAGGGAGGTGGCGAGGAGATCTTGGCAGGGATGAGGCTCAGGAGAGGGCTCTGGCACTGGGCAGCTTTCTCAGAAATTGCCTTTCATCCCCACTGGCACTGAAAAATCCCATTGCTTTGTTGGAGGTCCCAGGAGCAGGAGGGGCTGCACAGCAACAGCTTTTAGATGGTGACAGCAAGGTCACCACTCCTCTGTGATGTCAGCCTGTTTACTCTCCTCTGAAGGAGTTTCTTTGTCTGTTTCTCCAGCAGGATCTCATATCCCAGAGCTTATCCCAGCCTTTTTTTTTTTTTTTTTTCTTTTTTTCTTTGCTTCATACTTCAAAACCCCACCAAAAGAGAGAGAATCTACACCATGGGGTCTCTGCTGCCACACGCAGCAATTTTCTAGGAGAGCCCAACAACCAACAAAGCTCTGGACAGCCCATACCTCTTTATACATGGAAACCTGGGAAAAAAAAAAAAAAAAAAAAAAGAAAAAGCACCACCCAACCACCTACACACGGCAAAACACCCAAAGGCAATCATACTGCCCAGCACCTCCATGCCAGCCACTCTCTAGATGAGATTTCCCCTGTGGATTTGCTGAGAGAAGCAGGAGGAGCAGGGGGATAGCTCAGCAGCCGCAATTGAGGTGTGCCAGGGAGGCAGCCCACTTTCCCCTGCGATACACCAATGCAAACACATGCAGATAGCTCCACTGCATGCCCTGGTGGTGGTGGGACTGCTGGCAGCTCACACCAGCAAGCAAACCTGCAAGTGGGAGCTCAAAAAGCAGAATGATTTTTAGCTTCCAGCACACAGGAGGACAGAAAGGGTGATAGCTTTTATTTTACTACCATCAGATGAACATGACCCCGAGGCTCTGTTACTGCTTCTCCTTGAGTGCATTGACCACATCTCACCAAGGGGCCGAGGCTGTGGGCAGTGTGGGTTCTTGCCCTTTTCATGAAAATAAACACTTTAGCAGGGTCCTTCTCCACATTTTCCCCACTCAGTTCTGAGTTCAGCCTGTGTTAGCCAACCACCACAGCATTCACAGGGTAGCGCAGCCCCTAGACAAATTCACAAGAAAAGGCAGGCTTAATTAGTCTGTCTTGATAATTGCTATGAAGCCAGAGAGGTATCTTTCCCAATCCTGCCTGTTTCCACGGGCCTTTCAGAAATCAAACACAGGAAGGGGGGAAAATTATAGCCCAACTGGGAACTGCCATAAGCTGCTAATTAAGTTACAGTGGGGCTATGCACACACCGTGCACACTGCTGCAGTCAGAAAGCAAAATTTTGTTCAATGTTTGTCATTGACTGTCTTACATAACAGTTTTCAAAAGGTGCAATATGGGAGTGGAGTATCCCCAGGCCATCCCACCTCCCCTGAAAGCTCCATATCAAAGCACAGAGGCTCTGGCCACTGGAGCCAGCCCCTTGGGCTGGAGGTGGGGGCAGGAGGCATCTGCCCAAAGCCCCTACTGTCTGCTGCAGCCTGGGACTGACTCTGGACACTGTGCAACTGGAGCCTGATACTCAAGACAATACCTGGATAATAAATTTCCTTACAGAAGCATCAGCAAAGCTTTGAACCTTTCCCACCTATGACATTCCTTTTTTTACTGCTCAGATGCCTCCTTCCAGTTCCCACCAGGACTTCACTGCAGCGCCGAACCGGTGTTGATGCCACCTCTGCAGGTCAGTGGTATGAGAACACCCTGGTCCTCTGAGCAAGGGAAAATGAAACTCTGAGGAGCTGAGACTGATTAAACCATGGAAATCTAGTCATAAAAAGTCTTTTTCTGTTTCAGAATAACTTTCGTGAGCAAAGGAGGAGGTCTTGACCTGCGGCAGGGAAAGTGGAGCCCAGGTGCTGGCTGTGCTCAGGGAAGTGGAAGCTGCAAGACCATCTCTTTCCTGCTAGGAAAATGCCAGTGCCTGGTATTTAATCTAATGATGCATTGACACTTCAAACTTCTTTAATTGAAGCAGAAAGGTCATGAGTCAGAGTTTCCCCCTGAGCATGGATTTGCTTCTTCTGAGAATGAATTGAACACTTCTGACCCACTTAGCAGGAACAACGTGGGAGTAAGTGAAAGCCTTGCTGTTTACGGGGTGAGACTGGATTGGGCATTGAGGCTGCAAAACACCACAAATGTAACTGCTTTTCCTCTTGTCCAAAAGATGTTTTGGTCCTGGTATGACAGTGAAAGCAGAAAGAACAGCAGGCATGACTTTGAGCCTCACATGGCTGACTGTAAGCATCAGTGATCTTGTTTCCATTGAAACCGAGAGCAGACTCAATGCTGCCATCAAGACAAGATGATTTTCGTGGCTGGCTCTGATTGCCCTTTGTTACCTCTTTCAGTATTATGATCTATTTATTAAGACCAGACCTTTCCACACCACATGGTGCCTGTATGTTGTGCCCCACTATGTCTCATTTCCACTCCATGGGAACGTGGCTGTGACACAAGGGCTCAGGTTGCACACATTGCTTGGCATGTTGCTTTTCTCCTTTTTGTCCACCATCCTGGCTCTTCCAAGCTGGATCCACACATACAGCAACTTGCCCAGGGTGGAGGCAGGGATGTAGCATGCCTGTTTGGATGGGATCTTGAGCACTCCACCATTAAACACACCTGTAATGTCTCCCACACAAAGCAGTTCATTACAGCATCCCCGAGCAGCCAGACCAAGCTGCCTGTTGGGAAGGATAATGTCGGGCAAAATTTGTTCACAGGGCAAACCTCTCAAACAGCCAGAAGCATTTCTACTCCAGTTTTCCACATCTGAACCTCCTGTTAGGAGATGGTTGCATGTCTGAGATGCTTTGAGTAACAGAAAGAAATAAACAATATGTATTATTTAGCATATTAAAAATAGAAACAAAGTAGGACTCGAATATTGTTCTGCATTCATATTTTTTACTTAAGGTAGTTTAATTCTCCATAAAAACAGCTCATACAGGCCTGAAAAAAATAAATCATATGCCTAGAACAGCTAGCATAGAGGTAACATTGATCAAACCAGGTAAATGTTTAAGCAGTTCACATCCAGTGATTGCCTGATCAGTACCAACCATCAGTTCTTGCACCAAGCATGAGTGATGTCCATCTGCAAACAAATATTGTATTTTTTCCTGGGGAATTAACATCTAATACAAAAACCTTGCCCATTAAAGATGAGCACCATCACTGTAAGCAGCACATTTATTTTTGTTGCTTAGGATCAGACACCAAGGGTTGATGTGACCATATGCAAAACATGAATTCATTGCTCTGTTTGGAAAACAAGGTGGGGATAGGACTGGGAATGATTTCCTGAAGTCTCAGGTGCAAAAAGCCCTTGGGTGGTTTGCACAAGCACCCGTGCTGTTTACAGACAGAAACCACTGCAGCTCACCTGGCAAACCTTTGGCAAGCAAGAGCGGCAGAAGAGAATAAAAAGATGAAGAAACAAGTGAAAAAAGACCATATTCCTCCTCATTTTCTGAATTGCAGGACACCCTGGGAGGGTTTCTGGTACATATGTAGTTGCTATATGTGCCCTTGGAGACCCAGCAGTATTCTCACTGGGTCCAAAAGGAGCTTGTGCCCCTCAGGGTTACTTCTCAATAGGCTCAAAATTATAGCATTAAGAGAACAACTGTGCTGTGGCAGCATGCCAGGCAAGGCATTGCACATGCAGCACAGTTGGATGGGGAACAACCAGGACCCATCTGGAGAAACCCACAGTGAGGGAAACCTACAAAATACCTGACCTGGGCTTTACACGGAGCAGAAAAAAGGAAGGAAAAAAAAAAAAAAAAAAAAAAAAAAAAGGTGCATAGTGCCAAAGGTAGTATGGCAGCAGGAGATAAAAGGAGGAATTGTTACCAACACTATGAACAATAGCAGGGAAAGCAGTGGAGCAGGAAAAGCAGCATGGAGAGCTGGAGCTGGCAGCTAGCACGGATGCTGAGGAGGATTCCCAAGACCTGTTGTGAATCCATGTGTGCAGGCAAAACATCAGCACACGTAAAGGAAAACCACAGCCAGCAGTGCCACTGGAACAAAAAATTGAGGATCAGCAGCACACTCATATGTGAGCATTTTGCAGCCAGGTGTTGGGTAAGCTCCTACAATAGTCAGCAGCCAAGTTGGGTGGTGCAACAGGGAGAAGCCCCTGCCCCAGACCTTCACAGAGTGTTTTAAGGGAGAAAAATAGGAAAATAGCCCATGGGAGGGGTTGGCTCATTTACAAGCATTAGTAAGCACTTTCGGGAAAGAAGGGATTTTTATAGCACAGATATTTTATCAGAATGATAAAAATAGGGATTTTCTTTGGAAGAGAATACCCTGCAGATCCAGTGTGCTTTGGTTCTCCCCCTAGAGATGCTTGCAGGCACATGGGTCACCCCATGCAGCTGAACCCAACCTCCAAAGATGTGCACCAGCAGCATCAGTGGAAACAGAATGAATTTTTGCTGCCCATGCCTCTTGTGTGTGCACAACTTGATGCTTTATCCTCAGCTGGGCACTTGGCTGGTCCCAAGCCTGCATGCTGGGACCTCCTGTCAATGACTGATACCTGGAGGGCTTCAAATCTTCATGTATAAACTGGGGCTAAAGCTATGTCCTCACCTGTCCAGCACCTCAGCACTGCACTCCAAGAGAGGCATCAACAGAGACAGGGACCTCTGCTTTCCAGGTGACTCTGCCCTCCTGCCCTTGAATTAGGGTGATTTCAGCCATAATACCATGACAGTGGGTAGATCCTTTAGTAAATCCCTCATCAGCAAAGCTTTGGAAAACAAAGGTTGCGAATCACAGGCATGCATCTTCAGGAGATCTGTATGCCTGGGCCAGTGACATGGAAGTAGTCACCAGGATAGTGTGTGGGTGGGGTTTTTGAGCTGGCAGCCTCTGCTCTCTTCCCCAGTACTTCCAGATGGTCTGTGATCTTGAGAAGACATTTATCATCCTAGCACCAGCTCTTCCTTGATGACATCATGAACTCAAAAGTGGACCATGCTACAGCATCTTTGGCTATACCACAGCAAGGAATGGTCTCAAGTTGCACCAGGCAAGGTTCACATTGGACACTGGGAAGAAATTCTTCATGGTGGTCAAGCATTGGACAAGTGCTCAGGGAGCTGGTGGTGTCCCCATGCCTGGAGATGTTTAAGAGGTGTGGCAGTGAGGGACATGGTTTAGTGACGGGACGCGGTAGGTCAGGCAGATGGTTGCACTTGATGATCTTGACAATTCCATGAAAGCATGCCATGCCTACCTGTTACTTATTTTTCATACACCTGACAGTGAGCTAGGGTAGCTGCCACAGTAACGATTCTTCAAAAACCCACCAAAAATCATACTGCGACAGCAGGAGACTGGTCAAGAATGGAAAATAAATTCTTTGAAGGTTACAAGAGACAGAAATTGCATCCATTACAGGAAATGCCAGAGACTAAAGTGTTTGAAGCTGGGAGAAAGCTCAGGGGAAATACCACATAATTTCTTGTAGAGCTGCTGCTGGTTCCTAGACATCCACTTATGGCCCCATAAACATCCATTTATGGAGCCAGATGAAGGCAGGATACTGCAGTTCTTGGACATGTGGTCCATGCTGCTGCTGTGGGTACTGAGGTACCAAGGGCCCAGCATCGATCCCTAAATCACCAGGTATTATCATGAGAGTGATTTTCTTGCCTCTCGATTGCTGACGGATGCAGAAGACAGAGACAGATGGCTCTGTGTGCACAAACCTTCTGCAGAGCTGTTTGCTTGTGTGAGGGGATGAGTCAGCTAGATGCAGAGCAAAGAACAGCTTCCTGGTGTTTGATCCTAAAGCCCTGTGTCAGGATTTCTTTTGGTATCTCTTAGCAAGAGCACAGGCACAGCAACTTCCCTACGTTCCACATGAGAGGGGGCGAGTCTCCCCTAAAGCAGGCCTTTTGGAGCAGTGGAGCTTTCCTGTGGGAAGCAAGCCAACAAGGAGCCAGATGAGCCCGTGCTTGTGCTGGTCCTGCTCGAGTGAGTGGGTGAGAAAGCCTCTGTTTCCTCATCCTGTTCTGGTTCAGACACACAGAGGTTGTCCAGGGCTCTTCCTGTGCCCTTCAGGAAGCGGGATTTTCCTTTCACTCAGCTGAGCCTCTGGGCTGTTCAGCCCCAGATCACAGAAATAGCTAACACAGTAAAACAGGAGCAGCAAAAGCTGCCAGGAGCACAGGGTGCCCAGCTGCCTGCACCGAGTACAAGCAGTGTGAGGGTTGATTTGCCAGGCAGCACAATACAACAGCGTATTGCAAATCTGCTGCATAAAATCCAAAGTCCTCAAGACCCTGCTGATGTATGCATTGTGGTGCCTGAGGAGTGTGTCACCTCCGTGCCAGACTGACAGCAGCCAGCTTGGTGAAGCAGCGGCACTGCCCTGGTGAAGGACACCTCACACCCTGCTGTGGGATGGAAATGGCTCAGTCAGGGTTCTCCAGCTCTGCTCCAACTGGTGGAGCAGATCTCCATGTCCAACTGGTAGCCCAGTGGGATGGACATCTGCCCACCACAAGTGTGCTCCTGTGGGTCTGTCTGCTGCCACAGGGCTGCAGGGAATCCTGAGAGTGCTGCTTTGTCCCCTGACCTGGCCAGGTCATGGCTGGAGGAGACAGACACCTGTATTTTGAGAGAGCACCATTGTTTGACCACTCTTCTTCCCAGAGAAGCTGGATTTTACAAGGGTTTGAATCGAGATTAATTGCACACTTCTCTTTCGCTAAGCTCTTCTATTTTTCCAGTTAATATGTGTGATCTCACAAGCTCTTCACAAGCAGGCAGCGTGGCCTATGTGCACATGTGTGTGGAGGGTCTGCTGCACTGGACAGGCTGGGAGGTGCCAAAGGTACAACCTCAAGGGTCAGACAGAGAAGCAAAGCCACTTGGTGCAAACAGTCTCTCCTGAAATCCCTGACCACCTCTAAGTACACCAAGACAGAAATGCAAGACTGATGGCCAAGGACTGAAAGGAAAGCATCTCCTCCCAGCTGCCCTCCCAGGAGAGAAAGCATTTCAGAAAACTTCTTCAGGAAAGAAGTGCAAAAAGAGGTAGATCTGGCAGAGAGAAAGGGAGATAAACAGAAAGAACTGTGCTGAAAACAATTCTCTTTTAGTTATTTTTGTCAAAAGGGAGCCATGTTGTAGAGCAGAGAACAGTTTGCAGTTGTAGCAGGTGCAGAAGTCCAAGCCAACAAACATTTCAAATGTGTCTGAGCATCTCCTTAACCTCCAGCGACATCCTCCCACGCTGCAGCAGAAAAGCCAGAAAACCGGGCAAATGAACCAACTGAAAGAATGTTGAAGTAAAGGCAGGAAAGCTTGGTGAAGAGCTTTGTGCAAGGTACATGAGAGCAGAAGCTGTTTGAGAGCCTTCTGAAACTGGAGGGCTATCAGCAGCAAAGATAGGTAAATATAGGTAAATATACTATTTAGGTATAGGATAGGTAAATATACTATTTATTTATTTATTTATGTGTTTATTTATGGCGCTCTGAAATTGCTGAAAGCTTTGAAAGATGTTGAAAGAATTAATTGTATAACAAAAGTTTTCTTTAGGCATCTCGTTCCCCTACCTCCACTGCTGCTCTGTCAGTCTGGTTGTAGCTGAAGGATGCAAACACTCAGTTGGCCTTGGCACAGAATGAGACCTCTATTATATCAAGTTTTTATCACAAACTTAGGAGGATGGTTGATAATAACCGTGCCCAATATCTCCATGTTCTTCCAGCATGACCAAACGTGCAGAGGTTATCTGTGATCTGAAGAGAAGAACACAGACATGTTTTTGTTGTTGTTGTTTTTTATTCTTTCAAACTCCTTCTGCAGATCTGTTGCTACCATGTCATTGCCATGTGAAGTCATGGTCTGAGGAGATGTCTGGCTTGATTTCAGGCATTATGCCAGCTGCTTCAGGAGGGGAAGTGTCCCTTCCCATGGTACCAACAAGGAATCACTTGGTGATTCTGTTCAAAGTCATGAGCTGAATGTAAAGACCTCCTAGAGCAACAACAGCTTTCTGTAAGGCTTGTTGGGAGTGTGTCCTCAAGGGCAGCTGAAAATGTAGGCTGCCTTCCCTTTTGGTGTCTGTCAGTGTGGTCTCTGTGACTGTAAATGATTGCAATTAATCCTACCCACGAGCTGCTGCTGCAGGCAGTGCAGGGCTCCCCATCTGCCTGGCCTGAGCACCCCTTAATTACAGCCTGTGGAGAACTGGGGATAAAATGGGACTCTAAGGTCTGCTTGGCTTATCCCTGCGTGAGCAGCACGGTGTGGGTGGGTGGCAGTATGAAATAATGGTAGCCAAAAACAAAGCTTAGCAGTAACAGCCCAGAGGTGAGGGGTTTTCTAGTGGGGAAGTGAAAGGGCTCCCTTTTCCCTTCTCTGTTAAGATTGGTTTGGATTATGGTAGCTGCAAAGTGAAGTTTCAGAAGGAGCAGTGCCAGTTGTCCCAGTCACAGCTTTTTCTGCCTTGTTTCAAGTAAATAATTGTTTAAATTTTGGTCCCTCTATTCTTACAAGTTTATGAGGTTCATTCCTGTAAGCAAGTCAGTATGGCAGCATAAGGACAAGCTTTTTTCTTTTCCTTTTTCTCTTTTTTTTTTTTTTTTGTTGTTGTTGTTGTTCTTATTATTTTTTATTTCCTTTAAAGCTTAGAGAAATTCTTCCCTGATCCTTAAAGCAAAATCAGCTTCTTCTGGAGCCTCTGATAGAAACCAGCATGTGATCAGTTCAGTAATAATCTTATCAGGCTGCCATTGTACTTTGCACAAGCTCCAGTGAAGAGGGGCAGCTGGGATTTATTTTTAAACTTAAAAATGATCATGAGAGAAGGAAGTGCTTTGGGAGGAATTAGTCATGGTTCACAATGATAATCTTTGTTAATGAAGCTCCAAGCAGGCTTCTACCCAGAAGCAGCAAATAATGAGGTGCAGAAATGTTTGCAACGCTATGGAGAATTCAGTAATGAGGAGCCTCTATAGAGGACCTGAAGGAGCCAGCCTTCAGGACCTGAAGAATTATATTTATACCAGGGGCACGGTTAACATGCTAGGCTGGCAGTAAGTGTGAGGCCAGGGGCTCAGATATTTAGCAGGCTGCTGAGCGTGCCTGTAAAATTTGCGCAGGCCCCATGGATCCCGCTTATCCTCCTGATGTGTCACAAAGCACAAAGAAAGGCAGCCTTGTGTCTAAAGTTACCTTGAATTTGGAAATCTCTGCAATTTCCTGTGGCAATATCACTTGGGGTCATGCCCAGGGAGCTGAAATCTTCCTCTTAACGTGATCAGGCCCAAGCTATAATCCTTATCCATGGAGCACATATGAGGCTGCTCACCAGCAAAGGACACAAAATCCACCCCCAGGTCCTTCTGCAGAGGCACTGAGTCCTAGCCATGCATAAGAACTGCCCGAACTCACACAGCAGGCTGGCAGCATTAACCACAAACCTCAAAATCTGAATTTGGGGCTTTCTCTTTCAAAACAAAAACCTTGCACTGAGGGACATTTCTCACTGCAGAGCTGAAGAAGTCTTGTTTCTCAGGGGCTCTGTTGGGTCTGCCCTGCAGCCAACACAAATGCATGTGGTTCCATAACTGTATAGTTACACACAGTCACAAACTCATGGTTAGGGGTTTCTCCACAAGGACCTGCATCCTCCCACCTCCATTGCCAAGTGACCCAGAAACCACGCTGTCTGTGAGACACCAGTGATCACCACAGGAAAGTTATGGAGAATGTCCACCTGTGACAGTCAATCCAGTGGCCAAGTGGATGTGCAGGCCTGGAAGGTTAAAGCTGTAAGAAAACCTATTTTATCTCATACCCTGCGTTAACTATGACAGGCAGGTCTCCCTTTGGGGTGACGTGGTGTGTTAGGGATGGCACACTACAGAAATGAGACATACTAGCTCTTGGACACTCAATCCCAGCATGCAGATATGGGCTTGAGAGCTTGCCACAATTAGAGGAAGACACAGGGAGGCAGAGTGAAGATGTGACCTCTCCACATTGTCTCTGTTTGTGGCTTTGAGAAACTTTTGGAAAATTCAAAGACTCTTGCATGTTCTAGGCAACATGACACTGACAAAGAAGATCAAGGAGAAGTGACCTGCCCTTGCTCACAGAGAGGAACAGCTTTGCTTAGGCTTGCAGGCACTTTCTTTAGCTTTCCGAAAGAACAGTACTAAATTATAGCACAAATAGACAGGTACTTCTAGCCAAGGTTGTGTAAAATTTTTATCTGTTATCTGCACTTTCAGATGAGTTTTCCCTTGAACACCTTCAACAGTTTTATGGCCGCAAGCAAGGTTGTGCAGGCAGAAATGCAGCCAGGAGGTCAAGGGCAGCAATTACTGCCTTCTCCCCAGGACCAGAAGGAGGACTGCAGAAAAGAAAGAGCCAGTGCACAGCAAAAGGACAAAAGCAACTGTGAGAAGTCACAGTAAATGAAATTCTGGCTACACACAATGGCAAAACAGTTCACTGTGAGGAGGCCCATGTGGTGGAGCACAATGCCAAGAGAGGAGTGCAATTTCTCTCCTTGGGAGCTTTCAAAACTGAATGAATAAAGCCCTCAGCAGCCTGACCTAGCACTGAAGATACCCTACCTTTGCACGGAG
>CM021729.1:61821611-61836751 GCA_011074415.1 Stictonetta naevosa | reverse complement strand
TTATTTTTTGCAATGTTGCCTGTTGAGTTTCTGTCTCAAACAGACAAGTCGCCAGTGGTCCTACACCAGAGTTATGAGTCAGGAAACTGGTTCTGAATAAGGTATTTAAAGGAGTGATAGGCTTTATCGTCTTTTCTGAAGAAGCTTCTTAGTCTTCTCAACTGTTTATATTTCAATGAAAACTTTTTTTTTAAAAAAAAAAAGAAAGAAAATAAGAACATCTCCTTGCAAATACAGGGTAACTGCAGGGCTGCTGGGATGGGGAAGAAAGGTCCATCGGGACCCCCTGCAGCTGGGGCAGGGGCAGTGGGCAGGCAAAGCCCCAGCTGCGATGCCAATGGGGCAGCCCTGGGAAGTCGGCTCTGTATGCTGTGCAGCAAGTAAGCAGGGCTGGGGCAGCTGGAGAAAGGTCAGCTGGAGGCCAAAGATCACCCATGATGGTGGTGTCCCCATCCTTGGAGATTTCCAACTGTCATCCAGGTAATTCCTGAGCAACCTCATCTGTCTCTTATGCCGCCCTTCTCTGAGCAGGAGGTCATCTGAAGACCTCCCAGTGCCCATTCCCCTCCCTGTTGGTTTTGTTTTACTTTGTTTTAGCTGCTTGTCCCTGGAGAGGATCATTACGTAGATAGGGAAGGTATGCCAGCCTTATCTCGAGGCTGGGGGGGACCCTTATCTTTTTCAAAGACCTTGTTCTTCCTAGTGCTCTGCCAGATGCTTGCAATGAACAATAAACTGAGAAAAAATGCCTCCACATTGCAATGTTCTTCCTCATTCAAGCCTGTAACCACAGTATTCCAGTGCTCCTGGTTCTCCGGATGTCCAGAAGCTGCTGGAAGCAAAGGGAAACACAAACTGACTCCACAACCACCACAACCACTTCTGCAGAAGTGTGCAGAAAGTTCCACACATATGAAGAAAAGATCCAACTGCTTCTTCCTAAAGCTGCGTCTGAACTTCTGTAACTTTTATGACTAGTTTATTTCTCCAAGATAATAATGTCACCTTCACATTCGATTCTGAAATTAAAACTTCCTTTGTCTTGTCTCCCTTAGGATCTTATGCAGAAAAAACATCTTGCTGTCAATGCACTCCTACATACACAACTCTTCCCTGCTGAAAAGTTGAAATGAAATTTTAGTGAAGTAGGAGCCCCCAGTGTTTCACTCACTGCTCTTGCAAGATCCTCTGCAAGGTAAGTGAGGAGCTTCACATGTCTTTCACCAACACCTGGCCTGCTGCAGGTGCCAGGTCTGCTGGCCTTCTCCCATGAGCAGCACCACAAAGTCACCACACACATCATCAAACTGCCTCCGTGCCTTAAGTCTTGCTGCAGAGGGGAAATTAAAAGTTCTATCTCAGTTACTTGATGGGTGCCTTGAGCTTTGCCTAATCTCCTCTGTATTAATCCCAGTTCTTATAAGAGAGGATTTTTTTTCCTGCTTATTATATTTTGCTCTTCTGCATCTGATTTAGGTATAGCAGCTCTGAGCCTGGGAGCAGCTCACTTGTTTTTTGCTGGTCTTTTTGGCACAAATTCATTCTGGGACTCTTCACATCTTGTTCTAGCGTAAGGAGTCACTTTCCGGTTAGCAACCACACATTTCAAGCTGTCAGGAGCACAAGAGATTTTCTCTTTTCCAGGGTGTGTTTCTCTCGTCATCCTAACAGAACTCACGACAGAGTCACTTGACTCCATGAATTGCAAGGGAACTGCTTGAGCCAGCAAACTGCTGCCCTGGGCTCTTCTGGTGGGAAATAACCAGCAAAGAAAGGCTAACTTCAGAGCAAGGGCTACTGCCTCATCAGCAGCTAGCAGATCATGTGGCTGGCAAATGTGTTAGTGCTGCACTCCCTGGCTCCAGCCCCAGCTCAGGCTGACCTCCTGGAGCCACAGCCTCCTGGGTATCAGCTGGGTTTGGACAGGGGCTGCTCTCTAACCTGAAACTGAGCAGACTCAGCAAAGTGATCCCTAGAATTTACCTCCAGAAAGAGGAAACCAAGCCACTGACTTATTTTATGCTGTTTATTGTTACATTATTTAACAAATTCTTGGACATCAAATACAGAAACTTATTTCTTGAGCTAGTATTTCTCTATCTGAAACTATGAGAATTGTTATTTTGTTAGCACCTCCTTGTTGATCAGGAACTTTATGCTTTCCCATTTTACATGATATGGACACTCTTGGTCTGAAACACCAGAAAACGTTCAGGTTCAGCACGGGACATTTCCCAACATCTCTTTACTTGCTCAGCTGCCCACTGGTGTTAAACACCACAACAATTCACTGGTACCATTTGCCTGGAGAGTAATGTACAATTATCTCCTTTCTCTTTTTAAATCTCTAATAATCTACTTTATAAATCCATCTGGGAAGAGGAGTATACATAGCATTGTATTAGCTAATAATTAATATCCCACCTTTAGACTTTATATTTCTGTGCCTGAATTGATCTATCATTTGGCTGAAATGTAGCCAGAATATTTATTCCTGCTCATGACAAATATCCTCAGTTTTATGTTTTTGTTTGTTCGTTTGTTTTTTAATTTTATATTTTTGAAGACTTCAAAGAAATCTAGAATTTCTGACTAGTGAAAGTGTGTTTAACAGAGGTTTGGGCTTTAAAAGCTGTCTGTCTCATGTTGGGTGAGAAAGTCCAGATGTTTTACATGGGATCAAAGCTCCTTCAGATGTTCCTCTCATCAGTGCAGGCAGTGATTATAGTATCCTGTCACGCAGAAGCATTTTTCTGGTATCAGTGTGGATGATTTCTGCAGTAAACTCAATTACTTTTTTTTCAAGTGGGCACATATATTTTGTTGACAGCATTATATAGCTTGTCCACAGTTTTACAGAGGCTAACCATGTGCAGTGTGCACATCAGATGAAGTGTTTTGCAAGTCCTGTTCCTTTCAATGCCCTACAAATAATAATTTAGCTTTCTGGATGGAAGACATCTCTGGGGTCTTGCAGGCACAGGAGCACCTTGCAAGGGATGTCTACCAAGGAAAAGTGTAATGACAATTCCCAGCTCAAATACTGCAGCCCTGGAGGAATACCACAGTCCAGGTGCGGCAGCCGAGGTCCAGTGAGGACTTCAACAGCAATCAGCACCAGGAGTCCGCCTGCAAGCAGGACTTTGCCAAAGGATGATCTTTCACCAGAGCTAATTGGGTCAAAGTGACCTTTTGCTTCCCCTGGAGCCTAGCAATGACTCCTGCAGTAACATACTCTTGCAGGACCAGAAAGTGGTGGTGAATGGAGTGAAATCCAGACGGTGACTGATCACGAGTGGTGTTCCCCAGAGGTCAGTGTTGGGGCCCACCCTCTTCAATATATTTACTGATAAATTGGATGAGGGAATTGAGTGCACACTCAGTAAGTTTGCAGATGACACCAAGCTGGAGAGAAGCGTCAATCTTCTGGAGAAGGAAGGCCCAGCACAGGGACCTGGACAGGATGGGTCGATGGGCAGAGGACAATGGGATGAGGTTCAACATGGCTAAGTGCCAGGTCCTGCACTTTGACCACAACAACCCCATGCAGCCCCGCAGGCCTGGGGCAGAGTGGCTGGGAAGCTGTAAAGAGGAAAAGGATCTGGGAGTGCTGATTGATGCTTGCCTGAACATGAGCCAGTGTTGTGCCCAGGTGGCCAAGAAGGCCAATGGTATCCTGGCTTGTATCAGGAATAGTGCAGCCAGCAGGAGCAGGGAGGTGATCATCCCCCTGTACTTTGCTCTGGTGAAGCCACACCTTGAGTGCTGTGTTCAGCTTTGGGACCCTAAGTACAAGAAGGACATTGAGGCCCTGAAGCATGTCCAGAGAAGGGCTACGAAGCTGGTGAAGGGCCTGGAACACAAGTCCTGTGAGAAGCAGCTGAGGGAACTGGGGTTGTTCAGTCTGGAGAAGAGGAGGCTTAGGGGAGACGTTATTGCTCTCTGCAACTACCTGAAAGGAAGGTGTGGAGAGCTGGGGGTCGGCCTCTTCTCATAGGTAACTAGTGTTAAGACTAGAGGGAATGGCCTCAACTTACTCCAGGGTAGGTTCAGGTTGGAAATTAGCAGAAAATTCTTCTCAGAAAGAGTGGTCAGGCATTGGAACAGGTTGTCCAGGGAAGTGGTGGAGTCACCATCCCTGGGGGTGTTCAAGGAAAGGTTGGACCTGGCACTTAGAGACATGGTTTACTGGGTAATATTGGTTGTGGAGGGATGGTTGGACCAGATGATCTTGGAGATCTTTTCCAACCTTAATGATTCTGTGAGTCTACAATTCTATATCCTGAGGAATCTGATAACCCTGCTGCTCTCCTCTGCCCACCTCTGGAAGAGTGAAAACCATCAGCAAGTCCTTCAGAGACCTTTTCCAAAATATTTTTGGTGAATTGTAGGATCACTCTGAACTTACACAGAAGTCCACAGCCTGGTATAGTGGAAGTTGTCCTTGCCCACGGCAGGGGCATTGGAACTAGATGAGCTTTAAAATCCCTTCCAACACAAAACATCCTGTGGTTCTGTGATTCTATACCTAATGCACTTTGATACCTTGGCAAAACAGCCAGATATGTTTACAACTTCCACCTTTCCAAATACATACAATGTCACATTACAAATTCTTCAGGATAAAGGTGTCTTAAGTCTGCAATCCTGAGGCAATTTTTCACCTCAGGATGTGGATTACAGACAGAAGCTGTGACCCCACTGTCTCTGGAAAACCACAGATTCAGCCTCCCAAACTTTCACATAACTAACTAGTTTACCACTTTTGTTCTATTAGTGTAAGCTGGAACATTATGGGATGGTGTGCAGCTGGTGAGACCACCGCCCTTGCCTAATTCCCAGGAATGGATGAAGCACATTGCTGTCCCAACCAAGCACAGCACTCACAGTACTCATGAGCCTCATACTGGCCTTTTCTCCATGGGTTTGATTTCCATGTGCACATGTGGTTCATATGACTTGCATTTCAGCCCCTCCAGTAACAAGCTGGGGCAGGAGGAAAGCTGAAAACAAGATGAAGTGAGAAGAAAAAAATATGTGCAAGTAATAACTGCATGAGAACTCAATGCAAAGTGCTCCAGCTCATGAGCTAGGGCTTGAACTTCATAGCCTGGTCAAGCCATGTGAGATGCCACTAGAGCCAGCATCTTAACAGAAATGAAAATGGGATCTGAAACTCAAAAGGCGTGTGACTTGTTTGTAAGACACAAGGGTTGCTGTCCTCACCTCAGCTGCTTTGCTTCAGCCCTTAAAGGGACACTTCAGACCTTGTGACTGCATGTCATCCTTAGGAGCAACCTCCCCACTTCTAGGAGGATGGCTCAGTGTCCTTGTTTTTTTAATAATCCTTTTAGATGGAGTAACTGTGTGGTGGAAACTGCTTAATTTCTGTTTATATCTTTTTGCTATCCTTGAAGAAAGCCTAGATTATTCTGGAGAAAGTAAAACAGTCATCTTTCTATTTACAACATTTTTGGTATATGTTTCCCAGCATTAAGGCAAGCATCATTAACAGAAAAAGGTTGAAATTTTGAAGAAAAGTCCACAATGTCTTAAAACTTTGAATTTTATTTGGGTTTTCTTGTTTCCAGGAACGTTCTAGTGTCTCCAAATATTCAAAATATGACTCCAGTGCCTGCTAGATCTTTCTGTTTCAGAAGAGTCAGGGCTGTATCAAAATGATTTGAGTGGGGAGTTAATTTGTCTATAGTTGCTTTTAAACTTTCCCCATAGTTCCTCTACACAGTTCAAACAGATAAAATGGTAAATTTTTGGTATTGGTTTTTGCAACTACATTTTGTGAGAGCTATCATGCTTACAGAAGCAAGATTTCTTTTTTCTTGTGCATCAAGATGCTGACAAAAAAAAAATGCAGTGTTTACCAAAACTAGGGTTATAGTAGAAGCAACCAGGACCTGAAAAGAAGTTTTTCTTCTGGCTGTGCTGAGCTGTATGCTGGCAATTGCTGTTCTGATCAAATTTGTGAATCTGGAGATGTGTGGGATTGGTACAAGTACAAAACTGGTTATCTTAGTGCCTTATTTATTTATTTATTAGTTGGAAATTCTGAGCATCTGGGGACTGGGGAAATTTCTGATGGAAAAATTACCGCTCTGTGGTTGAAAGGCACAATGTCTACCACAGCAATTAATCATAAAGCATTACCAACCTCTTCTGCACAGACAGACTGCTTGCTTTCAGCAATTTGGCCAGGGAAAGAAAGTCAGTAATGTCATTTGCCCGATTTAACTGGGCTAAGAAATCAAGGAAGCAGAAGAGGTCCTTTTTCCACAGTGTCTCTTCTGAGCTGAAAATGTGACTAGCACTCCTAATGATCCTCCACATCACCAGACCTCCCACCAGCTAGCCTCCAGCCCCCACAGCAGAAACGCAAATCCTTGCATAAAGGGGATGGCCAGGACCTCCTGACCCACCATCCTTCCTGTATTTCTGCGCTGCTTGAGACCTGGTGGGGGAAAGCAACTTGAAAGTGTTAAGATGTTTGGCAATGGGTCTATTTGTCTATACCGCGTTTCAGCCATTTTTTTTCCTTTCCAGCATTTTCCCCAAAGTCAATGCAAGATACAACTGACAAATCCATAAAACTGCAAGTTTGCCATCTTCCACTCTTTTATCTACCAAGATTAGAAATGCTAGTTACTGATAAGGCCTCTAGGCTATGATGGTTTCCCTGCAGGTGTTACTGTGGCCTCCTGCTGAATGCAGTTTCTAGCAGAGCCCTTTAAAGCTCTGGGGTGCTTTGCCTCTTTTCTATCATCTTCTGATCTTCATCTGTGGCAGGATCTTCTGGAAGACAGCACCCTTGCGCGTCCTCCTCCAGTCCCTTCCTGAGTTACTTCTCACATGCTTTGTACAGGTTTCAATTACTGGACTTGATGATCCTAGAGGTCTTCTCCAGCCTAAATGGTTCTGTGATTATAAACTCATTTTTTTTTTAACCTAATTGAGAAAATAAAAAATCCCATGCACCACACAGACCACACAACAACAAGGACCAAGCTCCCAGTTTAAACTGGATTTTGCATTTCTCCATGTGCCTTTGCAGCAGAATTTCTTTCCTGGAGCCCCCATCTTCATCCTGCCCACTGTCAGGGATGCAGAGATCAGCCTGGAGCCACCACAGCTTGTTGAGCTCTGCCAGAAGCAGGGTCTGCCTCATTCCTTAATCCTGACTTCTGATGTTTGCTCAGTTATCTTATTTACCTTCAGCTTGCTGTAGGTAGGCTGCTTGCAGTTAACTTTCTGTTGTGCTAGGCTGCTGATAGTTTTGTCTCGCAGCATTTTTGTTACCTGTGTAATACAGCGAGGTTTATCAGAACAGTTAATAAAAGCTATAAAAAATACGTGCCTCAGCCTCTCCTTAGTGAAGGCCACATATTGCAAGAGGAATCCAAAACCAAGCCATTTTTCTGAGAGGTACATATCAGAAATACTGCTGCTGCAGCCAGTGCAGTTGTAAACCCATGGCAGCCAAACAGGAGAACCCCTGGCTCCTCATCCTTTAAT
This sequence comes from Stictonetta naevosa, assembly GCA_011074415.1. Taxonomy (NCBI): domain Eukaryota; kingdom Metazoa; phylum Chordata; class Aves; order Anseriformes; family Anatidae; genus Stictonetta; species Stictonetta naevosa. The sequence continues at coordinate 61,829,224 of CM021729.1, read as the reverse complement.
GCTCAGAAAAGCAGCAGCTTTGGCAAATACTGCACAGGGTGTCTGACAAAAACGCCACATTCAGGCACAGGAGCCAAACCCACAGGCAGCACAGCACAACACGGCAGGCAGAGCTGCACCAGGCACTCGCCCCCTTTCCATTTTTCACAGAATCACAGAATCACAGAATAGTCTAGGTTGGAAGAGACCTCCAAGATCACCAAGTCCAGCCTCTGACCTAATGCTAACAAGTCCTCCACTAAACCATATCCCTAAGCTCTACATCTAAACATCTTTTAAAGACCTCCAGGGATGGTGACTCAACCACTTCCCTGGGCAACCTATTCCAGTGACTAACAACCCTTTCAGTAAAGAAGTTTTTCCTAATATCCAACCTAAACCTCCCCTGGTGCAATTTTAGCCCATTCCCCCTCGTCCTGTCACAAGGCACATGGGAGAATAGACCAACTACCGCCTCGCTACAGCCTCCTTTAAGGTACCTGTAGAGTGCGACAAGGTCGCCTCTGAGCCTCCTCTTCTCCAGGCTAAATATTCCCAGCTCCCTCAGCCGCTCCTCGTAAGACTTGTTCTCCAGACCCTGCACCAGCTTCATAGCCCTTTTCTGGACTCACTCGAGCACCTCCATGTCCTTGTTGTAGGAGGGGCCCAAAATTGAACACAGTACTTGAGGTGCGGCCTCACTAGAGCCGAGGACAGGGGGACAATCACTCCCCTGGACCTGCTGGCCATGCTGTTTCTTATACAAGCCAGGATGCTGTTGGCCTTCTTGGCTGCCTGAGCACACTGCTGGCTCATATTCAGCCAACTATCAACCAATACTCCCAGGTCCTTCTCTGCCAGGCAGCTTTCTAACCACACATCTCCCAGCCTGTAGCTCTCTTTGGGGTTGTTGTGCCCCAGGTGCAGGACCTGGCACTTGGCCTTGTTGAATTTCATACAGTTGGCCTCAGCCCATCGGTCCAGCCTATCCAGATCTTCATGCAGAGCTTTCCTACCCTCAAGCAGATCGACACACGTAGCTAACTTGGTGTCATCTGCAAACTTACTGAGGGTGCACTCGATCCCCTCATCCAGATCATCGATAAAGATGTTAAAGAGGACTGGCCCCAGTTCCGAACCCTGGGGGACTCCACTAGTGACCAGCCTCCAACTGGATTTGACTCCATTCACCACAACTCTCTGGGCCCAGCCATCCAGCCAGCTCTTAACCCAACGAAGCTTATGCCAGTCCAAGCCAAGAGCAACCAGTTTCCTGAGGAGAATGCTGTGGGAAATGGTGTCAAAAGCCTTACTGAAGTCAAGGTAGACCACACTGACAGCCTTTCCCTCATCCACTAAGCGCGTCACCTTGTCATAGAAAGAGATCAGGTTCGTCAACCAGGACCTGCCTTTCATAAACACATGCTGACTGGGCCTGATTGCCTGGTTGCCCTGCAAGTGCCACATGATGACGCTCAAGATAATCTGCTCCATGAGCTTCCCTGGCACTGAGGTCAAACTAACAGGCCTATAGTTCCCTGGGTCTACCTTCTGGCCCTTCTTGTAGATGGGCGTCACGTTTGCTAGCAGCCAGCCGAGTGGGACCTCCCCTGATAGCCAGGACTGCCGATAAATGATGGAAAGCGGCTTGGCCAGCTCTTCCGCTAGTTCTCTCAATACCCTCAGGTGGATCCCATCCGGCCCCATCTACTTGCGTACATCCAAATGCTGAAGCTGGTCATCAACTTTTTCCTCGTGGATTGTGGGGGCCACATTCTGCTCCTCATCCCCTTCCACCAGCTCAGGGTACTGGGCAACCAGAGAACAACTGTTTTTGCTGCTACAGACTGAGGCAAAGAAGGCATTAAGCACCTCAGTTTTTTCCTCATCTCTGGTAACTATATTTCAGTAGTCACATCCAGTAAAGAGTGAAGATTCTCCTTAGTCCTCCTTTTTGTACTGATATATTTATAAAAACATTTTTTGTTGTCTTTAACAACAGTAGCCAGATAGAGCTCCAGATGAGCTTTGGCCTTTCTAATTTTATCCCTGCACTGCCTCACTACATCCTTATAGTCCCCCTGAGTGGCCCGCCCTCTTTTCCAAAGATTATAAACCCTCTTTTTTCTCCTAAGCTCGAGCCGCAACTCTCTGTTCAGCCAGGCCAGTCTTCCGCGCTGGCTCGTCTTTGGGCACGTGGGGACAGACCGCTCCTGAGCCATTAAGATTTCTTTCTTGAAGAGCGCCCAGCCTTCCTGGGATCCTCTGCCCTTCAGAACCGCCTCCCAAGGAACTCTGCCAACCAGTGTCCTGAACAGCTCAAAGTCTGCCCTCCGGAAGTCCAAGACAGTGGTTTTACTGGTCCCCTTCCTTACTTCGTCAAGTATTGAGAACTCTACCATTTCGTGGTCACTCTGCCTGAGACAGCCCACAACCACCACATCTCCCACCAGTCCTTCTCTGTTAGTGAACAGAAGGTGTAGCGGGGCACCTCCCCTGGTAGGCTCGCCAACCAGCTGTGTCAAGAAGCTATCTTCCACGCTCTCCAGAAACCTCCTAGACTGCTTTCTCTGGGCTGTGTTGTGATTCCAGGATATGTCTGGGAAGTTAAAGTCCCCCCACAAGAACAAGTGCTGACAATTTTGCAACTTCTGCCAGCCGCCTGTAGAACTCCTCATCCGTCTCCTCGTCCTGGTTTGGCAGTCTATAACAGACCCCCATCAGGATGCTTGCCTGGTTGGCCTTTCCGCTGATCCTAACCCATAGTGACTCAACCTTATCATTCCCAGCCTCCAGTTCAATGACATCAAAACACTCTCTAATATAGAGAGCCACACCACCTGCCCTTCTGAAGAGCCTATAGCCAGATACCGCAGCACTCCAGTCATGAGAGTGGTCCCACCATGTTTCCATGATGGCAACCAAGTCATAGCCTGCCTGCTGCACAATGGCTTCCAGCTCCTCCTGCTTGTTGCCCATGCTGCGTGCATTAGTGTAGATGCACTTCAGCTGAGCCTTTGCCTTCTCCCCCAGCCTTGCCATTTTTCCCCCTGGCACACCTCCAGGTTTCAAGCTCTGTTTCATCCCTGTCTCCCTTCTTACCTAGTTTAAAGCCCTCTCAATGAGCCCTGCCAGCTCTTGGGCAAGAATCCGTTTTCCCCTTGTAGACAGTTGGGACTTGTCTGCGGCCATCAGGCCAGGTGTCGAGTAAAGTGCCCCATGGTCAAAGAACCCAAAATTCCTGTGTTGGCACCAGCCTCTGAGCCGCGTGTTTATCAGGTGGGCTTTCCGTGTCCTCTCTGAACCCCTCCCTGCCACTGTAGGGATGGACAAAAACACCACCTGTATTCCCGCTCCGTCCACTAACCGTCCCAGCACCCTGAAGTCACGTTTTATAGCCTTCAGGCTTCTCTCATCAATGTTATCACTGGACTATCAGTAGTGGGTAGTAATCAGAGGGGCGAACCAGGTTGGGAAGCTTTCTGGCAATGTCCCTGACCCTGGCCCCAGGGAGGCAGCAGACTTCCCTATGGGTAGGGTCAGGCTGACAAATAGGGCCCTCTGTTCCCCTGAGAAGAGAGTCGCCCACAACGATTACCCTTCTTTCTTTCTTGGTGGAAGCAGTCTTGAGGCGTGGAGCAGACTTCCTCGCCCCAGGCTTCCTGGGTAAACTTTCTACCACATCCTCATCCACCGCTCTCTCAAGCTCCAGGGCCTCAAATCTCTTGCATAAGGGCATCTGGAAAGGTGGGGCAGGTGGGTGGGGGGGGGGGGGGGGCGGATGTTTCCTGCAACGTCAAGCAGGAACCTGTCTCCATTCCTCCTCCACTCCTGCGTCCCTTCCCTCTGCCCGATAGTGACCAGGCAGGGGGTCCACCCCCATTTGGGGAGTCTCACTCCGGTGCCTCTCCTTCAGGCCTTGCAGGGAGTTGTTCCACCAGTTTATCTCCCGCTCGCACTCCCTGATGGCCCTCAACTTCTCCACCTCCTCCTTGAGCTCTGCCACCAGGTGGACCAGGTCATCCACCTGCTCGCACCTCACGCACACAGTATCTCTGCCTCCCTCAGATGGCAGCAGCAGGCTCTGACACTCCCTGCATCCAGAGACCTGAACTGCCGCATTTTTGAGCGGGCAATCTGTCTGGGTGGCTACGGACTTTCTAGAGAGAGCTCTCTGCCTAGCGTGGACCATCGCGGCCTAGCTAGTGGTAGAAAGCCGTCAGATGAGTTGTTCTTAGGGGCTCTGCTCTCCCTGCTCGCCCAGCCAGCGCGAAGTGCCGCGCAACTGCCGCGCCCCGCCCCGGTCGCTCGCGCTCCCTAGGGGCTGCTTTTCAACGGCGGGGGAGGGGGCGCTGTTGGCTCCGTCTACGCCTCGTCAGCGACCCTCACGAGGGCTGACCGGGCGTGGCGGCCCTTTCGGCTGCCTCGAGCGGCCTCGATGCCGGGAAAATAGCCCTGCCTGTCCCGATCCCCCGCCCCGCTGCAGAACGCGTCTGCCCCGGAGCCGATCGCCTGGGCAAGTGGCCTTTTTACTGTGCCTCATTAAATTCCTGCCCTCCCTTGTGATGAAGGGGATGGTGTGACATCCTGCTGCGGATCAGGAGGGCAAAGGGTGCAGTCAGCAGAGAGTCACGAGTGGTGTTTCCAGAGATGACCAGTTCTGGTGCGGGCTATAGCTGAACATGGACTGAGCTCTAAATAAATTAAATAGAAAGACCTGAACAAACCAGATCTTTACCAATTTTTTTTTTGTTCGTTTGGTATTACCAGAGAAGAGTTACCAAGTCCTGCATGATGCAGGATGGACTGATGAAGATATCACAAGTGTGCTCTTCACCTCAGCACTGTACAAAGACTGGCTACAATGTGAAGAGGACCAAGCCTCTTCTCCTTCTGACTGTTTCTAGCTAAAACTCAGTATGAGGCCAACCTCAGGATTAAGCTGGCTTGCTGCCTGTGGAGCTGCCACGCATGCTCACCTGGTGGTATTTCCTGAATCAAACGCAATCAGATTTCCCACCCCAGTTTCGGAGAAATGGAGGAAGAACGGAAACCTCAAAGACAGAGGGTGCAGGCAGCACAGATGTGAGATGCGAGGATCATCTGGCAGTACAGACACTTCCTGCAGGGATGCTTTACAGCCATGCCAAGAGGTGGTGAAGCTCTGCTCACATTCATGAGTATTTCCAGAAATTGGTATCATATTGGGACAACATAAGACCCTCCTGCAAACCTGCTGGGACACATTTTTGGACCTGAGCTTTCACTGGGGCAGTGCATCTCAAGAGGAAAAGGATATTTCTGGCCTTGGGGCCTGGGCAAAGGTCTGTCTCAGAAGAAAAACCTCAGGAGTCCGTTGTGGTTTAACCCAGCAGGCAGCGAAGCACCACGCAGCCATTTGCTCACCACCACCACAATCTACCCCCCAGTCAGTGGGATGGGGGACAGAAAAAAAAAAAAAAAAAAAAGTAAAAGCTTGTGGGTTGTGATAAAGACAGTTTAATAAGACAGTTTCCATAAAAGGAAAGGAAAATAACTATTAATAAGTAACAATAATAATAAAAGAATACAAAAAGCAAGTGATGCGTAATGTCGTTGCTCACCACCCACTTACCAATGCCCTGCTCATCCCCTAGAAGCAGCTCTTGCAACCCACCCAAGCCAACCCCTCCCTGTTTTATTGTCCTGCATGATGCCTCATGCTATGGGACATCCTTTTGGGTCAGCTGTCCTGGCTGTGTCCCCTCCCAGCTTCTTGTGCAGCCCCAGCCTCCTCGCTGGTGGGGCAGCATGAGAAGTTGGAAAGGCCTTGGCTCTGTGTGAGCACTGCTCTGCAACAGCAAACATCGGTGTGCTGTCAGCATTATTCTTACCCTAAATCCAAAACACAGAACCATACCAGCTACCAGGAAGAAAATTAACTTTGTCCCAGATGAAACCAGGACAATATTGACCCCTTATTCTACACCATATGTGTCATGCTTGGGCCCCACACTTTCCAATACATCCCAATTAATCACCACTACTTTTCCTGTCCTTTGATACATACACATGCACAGAGATCATTCCCTTACTCTACAGGACATCCCTCTAAAATGTCCATGGAGTTCATTTAGTCTATGACTTCAGGCCCCATCTATCATAACAGTCCTTCAGGGCAGAAAGAGATGGTTTGGTGTTGGATCATTGCTTGCTGAAGTCAGTTCTCGTTCCATCATCACTGCGCTTGTCTGATTCTATCACCACTGCACTTTGTTCAGTTCGATCAAAATTCATTCATTATTTTCTGGGTGATTCTAACATTAATATGACATATAGCAACCATACCAGTGGTGACATATAGCATTATATAGCAATCAATAGCATACAATTCAAACCTTTGGCTATTCTCACCCAACATCAAATCTCCTTGAGGTGCACATTGGCCTTCACCATTCTTCCGCATTACCCACCAAGTACAACCAGGTCCTTGAGCAATCCCACGGATGGGTAGTGGGGGCTTACAATTAGACTGAAATTTGAAATATGCTTCCTCCATAAACCACAAAACCCGAGAAAACTTGTGTTTCCTTTTTGCTAGCTGGTGGACACGTAACTGTTATTTTGTTGATCACCTCCATTGGGATCTGATGACATCCATCTTGCCGTTTTATTCCTGAAAACTGGATCTCTGGTGCAGGTTCATAGAATCATAGAATCATAGAATATCCCGAGTTGGAAGGGACCCACAAGGATCATCAAGTCCAACTCCTTGCACCGCACAGGTCCACTCAAAAGTTCAGACTATGCGACTAAGTGCACAGTCCAATCGCTTCAGGCTTGGTGCAGTGACTACTTCACTGGGGAGCCTGTTCCAGTGCGCAACCACCCTCTCAGTGAAGAACCTCATCCTGATGTCTATCTTCCCCTGCCTCAGCTTAACCCCATTCCCATGGGTCCCATCACTGGTGTTTATGGAGAATAGGTCACCTGCCTCCCCACTCCCCCTCGTGAGGAAGTTGTAGACTGCAATGAGGTCTCCCCTCAGTTTCCTCTTCTCCAGGCTGAACAGGCCCAGTGACCTCAGCCGCTCCTTTGATTCTTTGTTGCTATTTCAGGATGATAGCTGAAATATTTTCACATATCTCATACATCCTCCTGGGACAGGGATCAGGTGGTTACTGCAGTTTTTGTGAGACCTGTCTCACCTTGTGAGACCTCCCAGCTGTGGGGCCTGTCACCAGTGCTGGTGTGGCAGCAGGGCCTGTCACAGGGGCAGGAGCTGTGCTGAGTGCAGCTCCACAGGCATAGGCACATCATAGTGATTTGTGTCTCTTCAGAATTGCCAGGGTGTTGGCATATATTTTTCAGGCATTTTATTAGTTTTTCAGGATTCTGCACTTGTTCAGGGGTGAATTTCCAACGCACTGGAGGTGCCCACTGCTCTAGGGGCCTGCCCGTAGCCTCCCACACTGCCTGCCACTCATAACCATCCTGTCTCAGGATGGGTCTCTGGGTGGTATTCTTAAATAGTTTAACCAGAAACACATTCAGGAGATACAGCAATAGGATATTCAAAGTTCTGAAGAGCTATTGCATCTAGCCCAGAGGAGAAGGAGACATGAAGGAGAAAGGAAGGGTGAAGAAGCAGGAGA
>CM021729.1:61776575-61820959 GCA_011074415.1 Stictonetta naevosa | reverse complement strand
TAATAGGACAGAAAAGAGAGGGAAGATAATAAGAATGATAATTATGATAATAATATCAGTAAAAGAATGTACAAAGCAAGTGATGCACAATGCCATTGCTCACCACCCATCAAATGATGCTCAACCCACCCCCAAGCAGAACCCTCTCAGCACCACCTGGGCCAGCACCCCCAGTGTTATTGTCCCACATGATGACTCATGTTATGGGACATCCCTTTGGCCAGCTGGGTTCAGCTGTCCTGGATGTGTCCCCTCCTGGCTCCTTGTGAACCCAGAGCATCCTCACCGGTGGGGCAGCAGCAGAAGCTGGAAAGGCCTTGGCTCTGTGTAAGCACTGCTCTGCAACAACTAAACATTTGTGTGCTATCAGCATTACTCTCACCCTAAAACCAAAACACAGCACCACACCAGCTACTTGGAATAAAATTAACTCTATCCCAGCTGGAACCAGGACAGAGCCTTAACATGTGCAGAGCAGGACTTGTAGCCACTGATAGTAATTTGTCTTCTCTTTGTTAAGTGCAGAAAATCCAATGATCACTCCGAGTTTCTAAATAGCAAATCACATGTCTGTGTGTCAATCTGGAGGGTCTATAAAGTGGCCTGAAGCCTGCAGTGCTGCTTTTGAAAGCTTTGCCCACTGACCCCCCCCGAGCCTGCTTCCCCACAGCAGCCAACGATCACCTGGTGCTGTGTTCAACCAAGGGTGTTTGGGTCACTAGCACACACACACACACCACTTCCTATTTTAGATGTTCATCCTTCGCCAGCCCACTTGTGCCATTGCCAGACCCACAGCACTGAAACAATAAAGATGATGATACTGTTCCCAAGCTGGTGTTTACGCTGTCAAAAACCCGTATGCACAGGAATGCCTCAACCCTGCCAGGCTCTCAGTGGAGGCACAGCCATCATCGCCTGCATGGGACTGAGGGGGAATTGAGGCAGCAAGGGCATTACAGAAACCCACCAAGAGGAAAACAGCTCATGGTGACTACTGTGCAGGCTCAGTGCTCTTTCTAATATGTGCTTTAACAACACTTGTCTTCTCTAACCTGTTCTAGAGGTTACTTATGAGACAGCGTCTAAGAGTAGCTTTCACAACTAAGCTCCCTATTCTCCATCCACCACCCTTCTCTAGTAATAGAGGAAAAAAACAGAGATTTTGCAAGGAAAAATATACTACAGATGCTGTACAATCAAGTACATGGCAAAGGCAGACATAAATACATGATATGCAAAGCTAGTGCAGGACACAGGGCTGTGATTGCATCCACCGCCATTCATCCCTTTGGTGTGTAGATGCATGTACATTAAGGGGACACTGCAAAGCTATTAATAAAGGCATGAATTAAAAAAAAAAAAATCATCCTTAAGCCAACATTTCTGTGGTTGGGGCATTACCCTGTTGAGCTAAAGGGAATCACGCTTTTCATATATGTGCTTTGGCTCACACCCTTTTTGCTGTATTTTGTTTGTATGACCCTTCCCTGTTGGACAGTAAGCAATAGGCCATTTTTCACTCAGAGTGCCAGAACTGTACGGGCTATCAATTTTCTGGCTTGGGTGCAGGGGTGCAGTACCTGTACTAACTGATGTTGTGTTCAGTTCCTGTGGACTTTCTGCTGTCTGGAAAACTGTCTCAGGGAAAGCAAAGATTGCAAAGTGATCCAGAGGTGATTAAAGAAAGGCTGTGCCATGGCAAACAGAGGCTGAAAATAAAACAAAACAAAACAAACAAACAAACAAACAAAAACCACACCCATTTCTCAAGAAGCAGAATATCAAAGAAGAGTTGGGCTTTAAATCTGCAGGGGGGACTTTCAGTGATTTTCTGTCAAGACACCAACTTTCTTCCCCTTGCAAACCCAAGGGGCAGAACAAAGAATGAAGTCTGTCTGCCTCACATCCTGCAGAAGTGGGGCAGTGTCCTGTCCCACTCAGAGGACATCAGCTCAGCTCACTAGGTGACAACCTGAAGGCACATGGACCCTGAAGTTCTCCCAGCTACAGCTGCAGCCCTGTGGCAGTAAGGTACGCAGTACAGTTGGTATTAGGGGTGTGGTGATGTGCTGCACTGGTGAAAGCACTGATGAAGGAGTTGGAAAGCCAAATTGTCCCTTCTGTCGTTACAAATTAGTTGTCTTCAAGGGTCAAAAGTAACTCTATGCAGTCAAAAGCCTGTATATGTGTGAGGAAAACCTTTTATCAGAGACAAGGAAATGCAGCATCTGTACATATGTAAATGTGTGTTTATATAAGCAACATGCAGACACTGGCAAACACCCATTCCCTCAGTGCCCATGGCTATAAAGGATTATTCATCTGCCTGGCACAAGCATTAAACAAATGTCTCATGCTCTTCCCTGTGCCTCAGTCTGACACAGCTGAGACCTGCACTCTTGGCCCAGCTTTTCACCAGCCCCATGTGCAAGGAAGAAAATCCCTGGAGTATTGCTCCATTTCAGAACAGCCTCTCCAACTGCTGTCACAGCCAGCTTTCATGGTGGTGGGATAGGGGCCTTCTCCATGGGGCTCCAGCAGAGGCCCATTGATGTCACCTCAGTGCTTCTCTTTGGCACCTGTATCTCAGCCATAGCTTGCAGGAAAGGCAAGGAGCTACTGCCCATCCATGCCTCCCATCTTCATCTAGAAGACTTAGCTCCTGACAGCTCCTTCCTCAGGAAAATTCATATGCAAGGGTGCAGGTACACAGCTAGATCTGTTTATGGGAATATGCCCACACCTGGCAGAGCTGCTAGTACCTAAACACCTTGAACAGTGTCTCACTGATAAAAACCCCAGCAGATAACCTCAGGCTGAAGGCTTGCCTTTGAATGTGAGGATTAAAGCCTGGTCCAGTGCAAAGGTACTGCAGGAGCCATGGGTTTCTTAAGGGACTATTTTTCTCCCCAGCTGTTCCAGTACATGGGGAACACTCTGGGAAAAAAAAAAAATTTTGTTAAATCACTGGACTTTCATGACTTTTGTACCAGTGATACAAATTCAGGTTTCTCTGCCTCACGTTATTTTCCTAGCTTTTAAATGGTTGTCGACGATTACATATACAAGGGCTTCTACTGCAATCAGAACCATGCTTTGTCAAGAACAATGACATTTTTGTAACAACACTACTCCTTTTCCTCTGGATGAATGCAATGTTTCAAAAGCAGGGTGGATGGCAGCATGGAAAGCCACCTCGCGGAAGTGTGATTGCTGGCACTATGGAAGTCCCTAGGATTATGGTATTCAGAGACTTCTGCAAGGGCAAGATTCAAGCTGAAGCTCCTTCTCTCTACTGGACAAAGAAAAGATCTGACTTCTGGTGGATGCCCCAACATTCAGGCTAGAAAGCTGTCTACTGGTGTCTGCTTCCCCTCTGAACATTGCAAAATTTAAGTTGAACAAAATTTCCATATTTATGAAATAATAATAATAAAACAATCCCAGTATTTTCAGGGATATCTGTATGCTGATCTCTAAGCTAAGGGATGTTTCAGCTGTCCCCACTCTTCCCACTGCCCTAATTTTTCCCTGTTTTGCTGAGTAAATACAAATTCTCCTGCTCTCCCCACCAGCACACACAAAGTACCCAACCATCTTGCAACTGCCACACACATGCTGCTGACTTGCAAATGATTTGTCTGGTTACCCCTGGCTGACACTGACAACTAAACACAGTTGTTTATAGGGGACTGCAACAAGCATGGGTATTGAAAAAAAAAAAAAAAAAAGAAAGAAAGAAAAAAGCACAAAAAGCAGAAGTGGAATCTTTACAGATTCTGTCTGCTTTATCTCTTGTGCAAGTCATTCCCCTCCTTGCTCATGTTCTTGTGATGGGGCTACTTTTCCCTGGCCTCTCACCAAGGTTTTTTTCAGTGATAATTGTCCTTTCTCCTAGAGCATGCCTGTAGTTTCTACCAGTGACTTCATTACGGGCCAAAAAGATGAGTGTTAGCTACAGCTTAGCATTGTTCTGCAATTGTCCTTAAGATTTGTTTCTAACACAAGAGGAGAAAGGAAGAATCAGTTTCAAGAAAGTGAGCTGAATTTGTTTTTCTTACTCATCCACAGGACCAAAGCCGTTTCAGACACCTGTCAAGCAGTAGCTGCAGTACTCAGACTTCATCTAGATGCCTGAAGTCTTTGGCCCTGCTCACAGATACTCCTGATATTTCTAATCTCTGCTTCTGTTAACTTGTACCACAGAGCAGCAGGCAGACTATCAGAGAGCAGATGACTCCACTGAAGTGGCACAGAAAGTACTGTCCTGCTTTGCCTCCAGTTACACTTTTGGAGTTGTGGAAACAGTGGCACTATACTGTGTTTAGCTGGCATCCAACTAAAAAGAGCAGAAATTAAAAACACCACATAACTATGGTTTTTGTTTATCTGCTGGAGAAAGGCTCTGTGGAGGGATTTGGATAGGCTGGGTCAATGGTCCATGTCCAATCGTGTGATATTCAACAAGGCCACATGCTGGGTGCTCCCCTTGGATGACAACAACCCCACCCAGTGGTACAGCCTGCGGGAAGGGTGGCTGGAAACTCACTGCCCAGCAAAAAATGACCTGGGCCTGCTGGTCAACAGTCACCTGAACATGAGCCAGCAGTGTGCCCAGGTGGCTAAGAAGGCCAGCAGCATCCTGGCTTTTACTAGGAATAGTGTGATCAGCAGGGCCAGGGAGGTGATCTTCCCCCTGTACTCTGCTCTGGTGAGGCCACACCTTGAGTGCTGTGTTCAGTTTTGGGCCCCTCACTACAAGAAGGACATCAAGGCCCTGGAGCGTGTCCAGAGAAGGGCTACAAAGCTGGTGAAGGGCCTGGAACACAAGTCCTGTGAGGAGCGGCTGAGGGAGCTGGGGTTGTTCAGTCTGGAGAAGAAGCTCAGGGGAGACCTTATTGCTCCCTAAAACCACACGAATGGAGGTTGCAGTGAGGTCATTGTCGGTCTCTTTTCTCAGGTGACAAATGGTAGGATAAGAGAAAATGGTCTCAAGTTGCACCAGGGGAGGTTTAGATTGGGTATCAGAAAGAATTTCTTCATGGAAATGGTGGTTAGATGTTGGAATCGGCTGCCTAGGAAGGTGGTGTAGTCCCCCATCTCTGAAGGTGTTTAAGAGACTTGTGTATGTGGCAATAAGGAATGTGGTTTAGTGATAAGACTTGGTATGTTGATGGTTGGACTTGATGGTCCAACTTGAAGAATTGAAAGTCTTTTCCAACCTAGATGATTCTGTGATTGTTGACGGAATCAGTAATATTAACACTGCGTGGTGTTGGCACCATCTTTACAGAATGCAGACTGCTGCTAGCTTCTTTATGTAAGCAAGCTAGCAGATCTATTACAGGCCTGTTGCCTCTTCCCAGAAATACTTTCAGGCACACAGCTGTAGAGTACACAAGATTTAAATATATTTTTCATAGACATAATGTATCTTCACCAAACCATTAAAAATAAATAATTCCTGAATTCCTACAGCATGGGATATTGTTATTTTCAACCTACTCCCAAAATATATCACTCTAATCATAAACACAAAGGTGGCTAAAAATCCAAGGAAATAGCCCTATATTAGCTAACACTTTATACAACATCCTCATTCAATGAAGTAATGCAAAACCAATCTATATTATACTGCTGAAAACCGGGTCTTGATCCCAGAACAGTAGGTGTGGCAGACCCACCTCCTGAGCCACAGAGGACAATTATCAGAAGATAAAGGGATAGCACTGTCTATACCAGTGCTCATGACATTAAACCTGCATTCAAACTACAACCATTCCAGTTTTATGTTTCTATTGACTTACTCTATGACAGCCAGCACAACCCCTCACTTCTCAATTCCTTACGCTTTTCTGAGATAGGGTGTTTTGAGTTCTTTGGAGGAAAAAAAGGGTTCTCTATAAAGAACAGGCAATGAAGGCAGGGAGAGACTGACAGACGTGGGAGTATGATTCTGAATGTAGGTGATCATCTGAGACATGGTTATTTACCCTACTGAGATGGGGATAATTAGCCCCAGGTAACCTGCAGAGGAAACACTGTAAAAAGACTTCTGCAAAGGCAGAAAGAGCATTGGGTGCTGACAAGATTCTTCCCAAGTAGAAAGGAGAAGCTGTTTAAAAACAAAGAAATGCATGTAGAAGAAAAAAATAATAATCAATGCAGTTTGTTCATACCATCTCTGTTTCCCTTTTTTAGCACAATTTGGTGATGTAATTGTTTTTAAACAAAGCTCCGTATTTGTTAAGCTTTTAGAAACTTCTGACAAGAGACATTTCTTCTCCATATTTTTCAAACAAATTAATCTGTGAGTGATTCAAATGCCTCAATCATGTGGAACAGTGTAAACAAATGAGCAAACCTGGACCGCAGACGTGCATCCAAGTTCCATGTCAGAAGCAGTATGGCTCTCCTTTTTCTAAAGGTATATTCCCCAGACTTACCTTCCAAGCAAAACTTACCAGTGTTGCCTTGGTACAAACCTAATTTACTCTAGGAATGTGTTAAGATCTTGTCTGCCTTTTTCTTCTCTTAATGAAGTTTGCTGCTTCATACACAATCACGTGCATACACACACAAAGGAAGTCAGGAGGAAAAGGTGCAGAATTTTGAGAAGAAACAGCAAAAAAGAAATAAGATGATAAAATCTCTCCTTAAGCCAGTCATGGTATCTTTAGAAATGCAGCTTCAAAACAACAGCAGACCTCTTAGAAAGAGATCTAGTGGACAGAAATACTTGGTCTTGACATGAGTGCTACTTTTCTTAAAAAGCTCATCAATTATACAGAAGAACTCCTCCGATGGAATCTCATGCCACCTCCCTCTTTATGTCGTTGGATCTCCAGTTCTGACTAAGGTAATGCTTTCCTACAGGCACATATGAAAGTTGCTTCCTGCAAAGTAGCCACTGGCAGCCTGAAAATAAATTGAGCACAGTGGTTCTGTCATTTGCTCTACATCCCATTTGTTGTCCCGTGATTAAAAATATATTGGTTAAGGCAATGCTTTCTGCCCAGCAGTCTAGAAAGACTGACAGCATTCAGTACTGGTCTTGAGCCACAAACAGACTGTTAAGATCGTCATGGAGAAATGCAAAGCCTAGATAATCAACAGATCCTATGATTCTGTAAAATATATTACTGTATGCAACTGCCAAGCATCGTTGTAGGGAGTCACAATAAAGGCAGATCAATCACTGACAGCAGAGGAAGACAGCAACTCAGGCAAAGAAAAGTGTTCTCAAGCAGTTTGGGGCAATTTGCCTCTTCACTGTACTTTTTAAGTACAAACTTCCTCTAGGATTTTTCTTGGATCAATCATTTATCATGAAGAATCAGGAAAGTTGTATTGGTGTCAGTCTGCAAGATAAGGATTTCAGTGAGATAAAGATAACGTGCCCTTTTATATCTCTCTGTGGTTTTCCCACTGCTGGATGGGAAGTTCCAAATTTAAAGTGCACCCACACACCTTTGCTGCCTTGATTTGAAACCTGGGAGGAACACAGCAAAAAGAACAAATGCCAGAGCAAGCACATTTGAAATCGTGATCTCTACTTCTGCCTGGAAGATCTTTTAAATATTATGTATTTCCCAGGATTTTAACTGAAGAAAAAAAATATGTTTTTTTTTTTTCCCAACAGGACAGAGTCATAATTCCCCCCTCCCTTCAAACAGGAAGAAATGCAATTATATGTTCCCACAGGATGTTGAGTCCATTGGGAAAAAGACAAAGGGAAGTAAATGAAATATAGTACACAAGAGAAAATGAATGCAAGATAAAAAGGTAACAAAGTGAAAGTCAAGGAACAGTGTGTTTGCTTAAGGATGTCAAAGGCAGGAAAAGAAAGGATGTATATTGGTTTTGCAAGCTGCTTGTTTACTTGGAAAAAACAAGGGCCGATTATAGTGATTTGCACCCAGGGATGGCTGGAAAGAAACCTGCTGCTTCTACAATTTCAAGATTTGTTATCTGTAGCCTGTGATTTCCTAACAGCCGGTAGCCAGATTTCTACAGCTGCAAGAAGAACCTATTCTTTGAGAAAGACCAAGATGAAAGTGGAGACATCTCCCGGATTACTATTTTCTCATGAAAATTTTTGCTTGAGACAGGCAACAGCAGAGTTAGCATATAAATTATAAGCTGTAAAAACAATAGTAAATTGCAGCTAACACACTAGGACCTCTAATAACAAGCCTTACAGACAGTACCTGCCAATTCTGCGCTGCTCCTGAAAAGAAAGATGTATAAGAGTGTGAGTAAACAGAACGGTTTTAGGTATCACCTTTAAAAAACAGCTGTCAAAGTCTGAGAGTCAAAGGTATTTCTTAACTTAATGAATCTAATTGTTACCTTGCTTTACATGCAAAATCTTCAGCACTGCTCAGCTCATTATGGTGTAACTGCATAAACCTCTCTGCTTCTTCTACTCATATGAACACCAAGACATTTGGCTTGTAAATCTTCCGTGCACTCCACATTTCCTGGCTGAAGTCTGTGCTGTGACCATCTTTCCCAGAACACCAGGAAAACATGTTTCTTAGAAGACCAATCCTGCCTGCAATCTCCTTCTTCTGCCTATACTTCATCAGTCTTGACCTGCATAAGAACCTGCCTAAGTAGAGCCTGCATTTACCCTGATTTTTTTCTGTTCAGTTCGGAGAGGTGGGTTCAGTGAATATCACTGTTCTTTTCCAGTGAAAAACACTTCAGTTATTCTCTATGACGGCCATCTTCAGTTCCACTCATTTTCAGATGCTCATAACAAGCTTTAAGAACTAACAGCCAGCAAATAAGTACAAAAACAAGCAAACAAAACAAACAAAACAAAACAAAAAAAATAATCCCCAAACCAACCCACCCACCAACCAACCAACACAACACTTGCTTTATAATTGTTTACATTATCTTCAGAGAACAGCTCTCAGGAATGCTGAAAGAGTTTAGATAACAAGATGATCTATGAACACTGGGCTAAACAAAGCCTGATTTTCCTCAGATTTGTGTCTTGTGATTGACCTGAATTTCTAACAGTACATGAGAATCGCTTTTAAATTAACACAACTCCTAGCAGACAGAGGGGAAGAACCACATATTGAGCAGTAAAAGGTTTCCACTTCTGTTTGAACGCAAGAGTTAGAGACAATAAACTGTGCAGTGGATTATTTTGTATTGTACAGCTTCCTAATGCACGGGCAGAGCATTCATAGCATCATTTACTCATGTGGATTTTCTGGTATCTGACAAGAACAGGGAGTGGATTCTTGCCCTCCTCAATTGCCTTTTCACTAGTCTTAAAACATGAATACTTAGATTCCTGTTGCTCTCCAATTTGGCTATAGACAAAGACATTATGGGGGAACACACTGTTTTATTGTGTCAAATCAGTTTCTTTAGAAAATAGTAAAACTGTGAAGGAGCTAATTACAGTAATTACCTTAGAAGGAACAACTCAACTAACACAAATGAACTCAGCCAAATCTATCCCAAGCATACAAATTTTGACTAACATACCACACACAGTAAGGCATACCTTAACATTGGAAAGGGACACAGAGGTGCAGAGATAGGATTTTCAAAACCGACATGAAACCTTTAAAAATAAAACAAAAGGGAGGATGACATGATACTTATTAATTTCTTTTTATGACTTTTTATGACAAAGCCACCCACTTAGCTGAGCAAGGGAAGACAGTTGATGTAATCTTTTTGGATTTCAGTAAAGATTTTGATACTGTTTTTCACAGTATCCTTCCAGGCAAAATGTCCAGCACACAGAGATAAATGCATAATACAATGTGTGAATAATTGCCTGACAGGTCAGTCTCAAAGGGTGATAGTAAATGGGGCTATATCAGGCTGGTGGCCAGTCACTAGCGAGGGCCCCAGTGCTCCATGTTAGGGCCAGGTCCCTTCAATGTTTTCATAAATCACTTGAATGTAGGACTAGAAGTTTTGAGTAAGTTTATAGATTATACTAAATTGGGAGTTGTTGACTACATTGAAGATAGAGAAGCCCTGCAGAGAGATCTTGACAAATTAGAGAGCTTGGCATTCACCAACAATATGAAGTTTAACAAGAGCAAGTGCCAGATTCTGTCAGGCGACCCTGGAGAAAGACTGGGACACAAGAGGCTACAGAGCCCACAGAAAGGGATCTGGGAGGTTTGGTCAACAGCAAGTTGAATGTGAGCCAGCAGTGTGCCCTGGCAGCCAGGAGGGCCGGGTGTTCCCGAGGGTGCATCAGGCCCAGCACTGCCAGCTGGTTAAGGGCAGTGACTGTCCTGCTGCGCTCTGTGCTGGTGCAGCCTCACCTCAAATACTGTGGGCAGTTTTGGGTGCTATAATATAAGAAGGACATGAAACTGTTAGGGAGCATCCAAAGGAGGGCAACAAAGATGGTGAAGAGTCTGGAGGGAGGGGAAGATGTGGCAGGAGTGGCGGAGGTCCCTTGGTTTGTTCAGCCCAGAGCAGAGCAGGCTGAGGGGAGGCCTCATGGCAGCCTGCAGCTCCCTCATGAGGGGAGGGGAGCAGAGGGGCAGGCGCTGAGCTCTGCTCTCTGGGGACAGCGACAGGACCCTAGTGAATGGCTGGGACAGGGAAGGGTCAGGCTGAGGGTTAGGGAAAGGTTCTGCACCCAGAGGGTGGTCAGGCAATGGGACAGGCTCCCCCAGGGCAGGGGTCACAGCATCAAGCCTGCTGGAGTTCAAGATGTGTTTGGACAATGCTCTGAGACACATGGTCTGGTTTTTGGGTGATCCTGTGTGGAGCCAGGAGTTGGACTCGATCTTTGCGGGTTCCTTCCAAGTCAAGATATTCCATGATTCTATGATATCCAGACAGCAGAGGGCCAGTGTTGTGAAATCAAGTCTCTTTTAGGTAATTTCAATTTCTGCATACTGTAACTAAGCAATTCAAACAATTTTTATGTGGCCATTATCCCTGTGGAGAATCATATCCTGACTGCAAAGACTTTATTCATATAGAAAGGGCACTTTAAGATATGACTAAACACAGGAAGCAATTATTCAGTACCCAAGGCAGACTTATGAGGAAAATATCTGGAAAGGGAATTTCCAGGTACCAAATAAAAAGCCTAGAGGCAGAAGTATTTCACTATCATACTGATTTACTGTCATCTGCTGGGACACGTTTATGGATAAATGCAAAACTGAGTGACATCTAAGTGGGATTAAATTGGATCATTTCTCATATTAAGGCAGTATTGTTGCTTCTTGATGGGCTCTCTACCAACTATTCTGGGTTCATCACCCCTGTGATTATGAAATCACTGTCATTTAAGTCGTATTTTATCACTCTAAATGCAACCCTTTTCCATGCAGTAACACTGCCTGTTGTTCTGGAGGTGAACCTGCATAAAGCCTAAACTACTGTTAGTATCAAGTCATGCTATTGTATAACAAATACTCATTACACCTTGTCAAAGATGGCACAACTTTTCATTGCAAATTGCCCAAAGTCACTACATGAATATATGTTCAGAGAGTCTGGCCTGTTTGAAAAATATAAATCAGCCCTGCTGTGATAATTACTGGCAGGGATGTGGGATGAAAAAAATGAATTCCCAGGAAAAAAAACACAACAGAACAACAGGATCCCAAACTAACTCAAATAATACTATCTATTCTCAAATGCTGTTGGACTGACCAACAGAAAAATCTTTTAAGAAGGAAACAAAAATAGGATGAAGTTTTTGAACAAGACAGGGAATCACCACAGAAACAATGTGCAGCTAAAATTTCCCACCTACCTTGATTCACACTAACCTCCTGTGTAGACAAACAATGGATAAACAGTGCTGTTACAGAGTCTCTGTATATTGCTGTGGCCATACTAGGAAACATTCTTGCAGCTACGGCTTTCAATCTCCCCATGAAAATGCGCAATGTATTTGTCTCTATGGACTCTCTCTCTCTCTACCTTAGGTTAAAACCGAAGAGCAGATTCTAAACTAATGTAAACACGTATCATTGTGCTAAATTTGGAAAGAACAATGCTAAGTGACACTAGGTGGGAATACTGATAATTTCATAATTTCAAGGGAACTTTTAAAAATCTGGGAAGAAAAAAAAACAAAAAACCACCACACACACAACAACACTTGAATTCATCAGAATATCTGATTATGTCCAGCGAGAGCCTATTCTTCTGTAACAAAAAAAGAAGTATCTGGCAGATTGAAGTCCTGAAGAACAAAGGGAGTAAGGCAGTATTTAAAATAACTGGATAATGCCAGATTTCATTTAGCCACACAACACCTGCATGATCATACAACAATTTTCTTCATTTGCTAGTATTTGCTATGTCCCTGCCTCTCAGGAAGTATCTATAATTGCTACTTCTTTGTCATTCCCCATTGACGTGGCTCAGTTTTTGTAAGCTTGAATTGGTATTTCAGGTTATGGGAAAGGATTGGCCAATTGCACATGTGGAAATAAAAATATCCAGAATGAGTCAGAAGTCACAAGAATGCAAACCGAAATGAAACTTACTAACACCTTCATTAGCCAAGAGCCAAACTGAATAGGTCATTTTACACAGTTAAAATAGAAAGCTGAGAACTGGCTTATACCACCTCTACTTCATTGTTACATTAGGCTTTATTCAGTGTACTGGTACAGCTGATCTGTGCCCATAAGCTTTAAAAAATCATCACCAGGCTACTCCAATCCATTCAGCTTTCTTTTCACTTGTCCCAGGGTGGTTGTGGAAGACATTTTTATATGAACTATTACTAACCTCAACCACCCACGTTTAAAAGCTGTTCAGGAAAATCAGGGCCTTTGGAAATTACCTTCTCCTGTAAATTGTCCTTATTGCTATAATCGTTTTTCTGTTGCTCCCCAGCCTGTTATTTATTTATTTTATACTTGTGGGGGAGGGGAAGAGGAGGACGATGACATGACAGAAACTGAACTTTTCACTTATGCTGTGGAATTCTGTCAGTACCTTCAGACACTTCTAAAGTAAAATAGATTAAAGAGAAGAAACTCTACATAGATATATATACAAATTACACACATATAATATATACAGTATTTTACAACATGGTGATGCAATAAGGACACCAAGGAGCATAAACTAGCTGCAAGTGACAAACACCAATTGTGCTGCCTCAAGGTGAGAAAACATCAATAAAAAGCCACACTTCCTTATTCAGCTGCAAGACTCCAAGGACGAAAGCAGTATTTCTGGAAAACAAACACAAACATTGCAGGGCAGGGCAGGGAGCGGAGAAGAAGAAAAAATGGAACTTTAGTGCAGGTTCTCCTTTCAGTGACTGTAAAGTTGCCATTTTTGTTAAACTCAAAATGGAAATAGCTACATAACAGCTATGCCACAAATACTGTCATCAACCTTTGCCTCCTCAGACCTCACCTCTGATAGAGCCAAAAGGAACAAGTGTCTGTGCATCCAGAGTCATTTCTACTCCTGCCAGGAACTGTAGTTGCAGAGGTGATTTTGCAATGCTCTGACACCTGTTTCTTTCCACTAAAACTCAGCACTGAGATCACCAACTAATTTCACAGAGTCCTCAGAATGTCATCTGAAGGCACCAACTCCGTCCCTGTAAGCAACACAACAGGTTTATCTTTGTCCTGTAGAAAAGATTTGCACAATTTCCTAGGAATGCTATCACTAGACGGAAACACTTCAATCTGAGCTAGAGATCATGGGTCTACCAGCTCATGCTGGACTCTGGTTGAATTCTGCTGGATATGGTTCTGCAATATAATGGAAAATCTGGGAACAAGAACAATGACTGAAGACAGTTAAAACTGACATCATATGCAGAAATAAGGAGCATACCTGCCCACATATCTGGCCCTGTAGGAACACAGAGCAGAAGTTAGCATCATGATTTATTTTATTTTTTAACCCACCTATTCAGCTAAGTGTGTCCTGAAAGCTTTCTTCTGATCTAAGCTGATTTTTACAAGGAACGAAAATGATAAAAGCTGATTTAAGAAACACCCATTTCCTAAAATACAATTGATTGAGGCTAGCAATTCTGACAAACAAAAACGTCCAGATGGCTTGTTGACTGTCTCTGTCCTGCCCAGAACAAAGAAATCCCAACAGAAAGATTAAAAGAACTCATCAGTAACATGTAGCAGGAAGCATATCTTACAACAAGATGTTTTTTTTCTTTGAAACACCATCACAACTACATGCATAAATGCTGCATTTTTACAGGAACCTGCATGTTAGCTTATTATTACATAACAACAGATTAAAAATTTGTTTACTTTGAACTTACACAGAGTTTGTTACCCAGTGCTAACAATTTCCTGCTTCCTCTACAGAGGAAAACACTTCTGCGATAATGCATACATTCATATAGATCTAAAACAGTTGCTCAATATAGCACCTTCTCAATATAAGCACCATGAATGTCTACAAATCAGAAGTAAAAGCAAGGCAGCTTCAGTTGGCATTACTTTACTGTAACTGACAAGTGGCCTTACTCGGTCTGGGTGTGGAACACATAGCCAAAGAATCAAAGCAAAAAGCAACACAAGTATTTCATTAACAGAAGGAACATCAGTTAAGGATCATTAGAAATGTCTCTAGAGCCTCTCGAACCGTAAGGGCATAGTTATGTCAATGCTGCAAATAGATTGGCAAGGGACTACATATAAAATACAAGGCAGCTGTATCTCTCCACGAACTTCATTATAAGGATTATAAATCTGAATAACAGAAGTACCCCTGAAGACATATGCTTTTAACTCAAAAGCCCCATTCAAAGTGGCATCTTTTAGGACTACCTTCTAATAGGAAGTATTTTTGTAAACTAGTTATTATCTGATCAGAAGCATAAAAGTTCCTATTTGCAGTGAAAACCTTTCTAGTATAATGGCATGCTTCCTCCTAATGGATATTCCAGAGAGCTGGCCTTCATTAGCAGTGCTCTTAAACCAGGTTCTCTTTTTTGTACAAGCCTCTTTCTGTAACAGACAAAAATAAGTATGGCCAGTAAAATTTCATGTTGTCTTTTTAGTCCAGTTCAGTAATAGTTATGCATATAACTTTCAAGAACGTGCTTCTAACTATTTCTTAATTCCCCACTGTTTAAACTACTTGCATTTTCCTGAAATATACTAAAAAAATTGAAATTCTGGGAGCAACAGAGCAACATTCCTGACAGAGGCTCTAACAAGAGAAATGTTAACACTTAAAGAATTATCTGAAGAGGGCAATGCTAAATTATTTTTCTCTATGCTTCCAACACTAAATTGTAACAGATGTACATGGAAAAAAGATAAGTACACAACCGACAAAGACAGGCTCCCAGCAAAAGGTAGGTCTGCCAAGAGTGACAAAGGAGGCAAAGAGAAAGAAGAAATCTTGCAGGGCTGTAGCTGTTTTGGAGAACTCCATTGGCAGGCAGTCCTGCCTCATCGCTTCTCCCTTATCAGTCCACTCCTGGATATTAGTATGATGCACCACTCTACTGGGCAGAGATATCCAAACAAATCATTAAATACATTATGTAATTGCTAGCAGAAGTGTGGGGGTTTAATAAGAAAGAAAGAAGACTTGCTCTGAAAAAACTCATATTCTGAGAAGACAAGCTAGGTAGAGAATAGTCACATGCCTATTTGCCCAAGGTTATATGAAGACCTCTAACTTTCCAGACACCGAAAAGATGAACTTCATGTTCCTGGTCCAGCACAACAGGTAATTGCTGATCTCAGTATATGTGCAGGAAGCTTTCATTAACAGAGGATGGCATGTCATGTGTCTTTAAATTACTTCTTGCCTCTTCACCTCTCTTGTATTTAGGAACAGCTGCTTACGAATTCTTGCTGGACAAGAGCGTCAGGAAAATGAACCATAATGAAGTGCTTCAGTTTATACAGCTACACCAAACCTTGGCAATCTATCCCAATTTGAAATGGAATTAAGAACAGAATGTGTGAGAATGAATTCCACAAGACAAACTGCAAAATTAAGTAACAGTAACCCAACAAGAACAGTTCTGTTATTCTTTCTTAATCGGTGGAGAAAAGTGTTACCAACTCTTTATCACTAATGTAGACAAAGGCGTTTTTACTCAGCTGCGAACTACTGAAGACCTACTGATTTGATGGGCAGATGTAGTAATCAGTGGGAATGGTGGATAACATAAGTAATATCCATGTATTGCTACTGCCCTGATCACAGAAAAATATTCCTAGCTATTTGCAATTTTATGTTAATTCCTCTCTCCTTTACCAACTACAAAGTCTGCTGTTACACTTTAAAATACCCTTTTTGAACACCAAAAAAGGAATTATACCACCCAGAGAGATAGCATGCCTGAAATAAGTAAAAAATAAAAATAAAAGCCAACAGGAATCAGAAACATTTAGAATTCCAAAAAGGCATACCATATATTCAAAGTGGTGAGATACAAAACGTTACTTCAAAAAACTGACTAAATTACTAAAACTCAAAACTTCTTTTTATTTCACCAGTAAACAGAATGACTTTTTTAGTATTACCTCAAAACTTCTTCTGAACAGGAGTGGAAGTAAGTACAGACAATTGATTCTTTCTTATAGGAGGGAAAAATATTATCTGGGAGGATGCCATAGGAAACTGGTTAACTGTACTTTATCAACCGACTTTAACCAGATGTTACATACCTGTGCAGAGATTGATTTTAATGTCTTTATTCAGTTGTAATTATAAAACAGAGATGAATAAAACTGCACTTAACACAGGTAGCTTTTGATTTTAAATAGTTTCACATGACACTAAAGCTACTTTTTTTTTGCAACTGCAGTTTTATAAATTGGTGCACTATTTGCAATTATTCCTAATTGCTATGAGCGATGGTTGCAGTATCTACAGAACATGGGTTGGTGACACTATTTCGTGTGACAACTTCACTCTGTACTTGTTACTGAAGTAGTGTCACCCATAGGTGACTGATGAAATCTACGTTTTTACTTGGAAAGACAGTAGGCACTTAAGCTGAGGTAAAAGTTGATCTGTATTTTCTCTTATAATGGGTCAGTTTGTATGTCCTAAGGCATCTGAAGTAGCAGTTAATCCTCACACAGTCTCAACTGGATCAGGGGATTATTCACGTAATCAGGTATGATACAGACACTTGCTATCAGGCATCCATGTGCCTGGAATAGCTAAAGCTTGTGGCCAACACATGAGATGCATGCTAACGTCTCTGACACAACGTGTTTGTGATAGAAGGTTTTTCTCTCCATACCATGCTGTCAGAAAACAAGGGGACACAATAAAAAACTCAGTAACAAACACATCTCAGCTGTCAATGCTACAGCACAGGTGTGCCTTACAGCTACATTCTGACAGGTTTTGGCTTTGGTAGGGAGACTGCATTTTCTTTATGCTGACTTTGAGGGATAACACATTAGAGAAGAGAGACATTTTCAGTCTCTGAGGATGATGATGCAATCCCAGCTTGTGTCATACCCATGGTAGCAGATAAACGTACACCCTCGCAGGCTAAAGCAGCAGGTGGGGAGTGCACTGCACTGTGGAGATAAAATCTGAAGAAAGAGAGAAATATCCAGTTAGAAAAACAACACAGAAAACAACCAACCAAAAAAACCTTGAAAATAAACATTTAAAACCAAAGCACAAGTCTGACACAGACTTCGTGACACTCATACTGATGGGGTAAACCACATTTTCTGAAGTTTTGGAGGGTTTTCTTTGAAGATCTGAGCTGCTGGTATAATTATGAACACTACAGCTAGTGTGTGGTAAGTAGAAAGTGTTCCCATAGTGTCAGATGACTGCCTGACCCAGGTTAACTTTGGCAACAATATCACTCATGCCCAATGTAGATTTTCACAAAACTGAAATTTTGTCACTGTCCTTATACATCTGAATGGGCATCATATAGTGAAGGAAACAAAGGATTAGGAGGAATGAAGCAAGGTGAATGTGTGACTAGGTATCTCAGCAATAACAACTAAGGGCTAATACACTTCCTTAAATGAAAAATTATTAACAATATTTTAAGTACATGAGCACTCAGGCTGTGTACTTTGCTAATTCAGTGCCAGGCAAACTCAATGAGGATCAGTTAAAACTTGTCAGCAACCCTGATAGTAGGAATTCATGATCTGTCACACTGCAGTAACATGATTCCTGAGACAGCTGACATGACAAGCTGGTGAGCACCTGAATACAGAGAATCTTGGTGACAAAAACTGCAGAGAAGTCAAGCTTACATGGATCCCAAGAAATAATCCGAGACATTCAGCTGACCCCATGGCATGACCAACTGCAGTCATGTCATTCCTGACAAACGTTTATTTAACCTGCTCTTACAGACCACCTAGAAGTCAGGGTTTCACAGCATTAACAGCAACCTATTCCCACACCTCCCTCTCCTACCATTCAGGAGTGCACTGGAGCACCATGGACAGAAGCAGGTTGGACTTTCCATAACAGCTTTTGTGTCTTTGTAAAATAACTCATTCCCTGGCAACCTCTTCTCTGCCAGGCTAAGCAGCCAACTAGTACATCACCCTACTCACACATTGGGTCTGACAGATCTCATGTCTCTGTTGTTGAGTTCATCTCCTCCACTGGGCCACATCCTCCTTGGAGTACGGTGCCTAGCACCGGACTGTGGCCTTGCAACTGTACAGGGCAGAAGGCTGACTTTGCATATTTGTTCAAACTACCTTTTTACTCAGAAATGCATTAGACTGATGCTTGTTTAAAACTGAAAGAGTACATGTTATTTATGGTCACTGCAGCTACTTGTGAGCACTGGAACATTCCTATCACAAATGTCACCTGGGTTTTCCATCCTCTGCCTCCCACTGTGGATGTGACAGCTTTGATTTCTGCCAAGGATTCTGTCTGATCTTCTCTGAAACGGGCAAATGCTTTTGAGACTTTAACTATACTTGGGAACAAGGGCCTACAAAATACCTGATGAGTTATCAAGTCCCAGCCCCCATAGTGTGTAAACACTGCAGCATGATCTCTGTCAAATGTAGCCCATGTACTTAGCTCCTTAAGGATGTCACTTTTAAAAAAAAAAACAATTATTTATTATTTTTGTTTTTCTCATTACTTTTAAAGCAAGGCTGAAAAGGAAGATGAAGACCTAATCTTCTCTATACTCACTCACAACTAGTTCATACTCATACATACATGATTCTTCTAGCACTGTCTATGATCTTAAATAGCTCCCTTCCCACAGTGATACTAATTGACCGGAAGCAATTTTTAAATGTATTTATAACCCCTGGTCACATTTTTGTTACAAAAACTGAAATAATTGAGGAGCCTTTCAGACCACAACAGATAAGGGATGTGTTTCACACTGCAATAAGCCCTCTGCCAGAACCTGCAAGGTGAGATACCAGGACAATAACAACCTCTTCTGCCTTTAAGGCCAAGTTGGATGGGGGTTTGAGCAAGCCAGTCTAGTGGAAGGTGTCCCTGCCAATGGCAGTGGGGTTGGAATTAGATGATCTTTAATGTCCCTTCCAACCCAAACCATTTTGTGATTCCATGAAATCCATAAATTCCACGCATTCCTCAAACTGTAGGCTCCTGACCATGCAAGAGACATAAATTGGAAGAATATTCTTGAATATATTAAAGCAACAACAAAGACCTATTTTGTAGGCAAAAGATTTTACACATACATAGACACACACAGTTGCTGAAAGGCTCCTACTTGTTTTACTTTTGAAAGTAAACAGTTACAAAGTCATTGCCCCTGCAAGAAGGATCACAAAATATAAAGAAATCTATCAGATTTCCAAAATACTTTTATTGTGTCCATTAGCTAAGAATCAAACACTACTGAAAAACCATCTTCCTCAGCATTTTGAAGTAAGTTGGGAACACTGGAAATTGGCTCTTTAAATAAGTAACATACAGCAACATTTCTGTTGGCATGACTTCACTTTTAGAGTAGCACACCAGACAAACTTTTAGTTACCATTAAATCAAAACGTATCTGAACAAAATTCCTCATGCTCTTCACTTTCTGAATCCTTCCTTTACTATGAGTCCGACACTTTTCAGATGTTTCCCGAGTGATTGCAAAGATATAAAAGGCATCAGTTCAAGCAAAGTCAGAGTAAGGGGACACTGAAGGAATTCTTCATAAAATTTATAACCCACCTGAGAGGCCTTAAACAAGCAGGATGGCAAGAAAGACTATCTGAAAAGCAAAACGTAAGCCTTCTGGAGGAAGACTTAACTGGAGTTTATACGTACCGTGCTGCTGAGAATGACAGGAACAGTATAAGGCAGACAGCAGCAAGTGACCCAAATACCACAGCAGTCATGTATTGAAGAGTGGGTGATAAATCTGAAAAAAATATATCAAATAGATCAAATGAACAAATAGCAATTAATGAAGCTTCAGTCTGGCGATGGACCGAGTCTGCTCAGCTGGAGTACTGTAACAAAACTCCTGTGCTGGACTTGCCATGCCATAAAGCAGTAATAGGGCTGACTGTTCAGCAGCTACCAGACTGCTGAGGATGTAAGATTAAATGGTGTATTTCTCAAAAGTGATTGCTCTTCTCCATTCATCAGTTTCCCACTTTTTTTTTTTTAATTAGACATTTACTGTCCACATTTTCCCCTCTCACCACTGGCAATTTCAGTCTAAATCAAATGCCAAGCTAGTCTCTTGTGACAGAAAGCCCTAATGCTTAATTAAATGGCTTGATGCATCTCTTAATTTTTGTAATCCTGGCATAGATTTCCCTTCCCCATTCCTTTTTCTTCCCAAGTGAAAATAACAGAAATAAACCTGGCAATGATAGCCTTATCCAAGCCTATCTTACCAGAAACCACTGAAGGACAGAACAGAAGGCTTGTAGTGACTTACAATTGAAACCAGAATTACTAAGAACTACCTGCAAAGGTTCCATGAGAAAAGGAACTTTTCCAGCTACCTCCTTCCCATTTTCAATATTAGTCAGGGGTTACCCATTTCCTTCTCAATTTCCCACAGACATCTAGGATAACAGACCTTGTTCCTGCAAGATTCCACAACCCTACTTACTGTTAAATCTTGCAAGCACAAGTATTTATTTAATGTCTCACCAAAACTTTAAATTCCTGCAAAAACAACACTCAGTGAAATTACAGTATACATCTACCATGAGAACCTGACTGCCCGAACATCAGAACATCAATTTCTGTTACTTAAGTGCAAACCTTTCTTTAGTTCATCTGAATGCACAGACACAAACCTGGCTGGGCATTCACCCAAAACATCCTCAACAACTCATCTGAAGCACAAATAATCATACAAATCCATAAGGTGCACTTGATCAGTTAACCATCTTTGCTCGAGTCTCCCCAATAAAACACAACTTGTATCTAAGCAGCAACTCTCACCTGCTATCTTAGTCGAAGTCTGGGAAAATAATTTCAGACAGAGACCCTACAAGGAAAATCTGTTCTGCCTACAAGCACGTTCAGTTTTGGTACAAGTTATACCCATCCTTACATCACTGTAATGCCGGTTTCCATATGTTAGTTACAAAGAACAGATGTTGACCCTCCATAAAAATGAAAGAACTGCCTTCCCTACACATTGTAGTCTATTTTGTGAAAGAACTCAAAATCTACTTTACTCGGACAACTATTTGTAACAGAAGTAAGCATGCTTGCAATAGCTTTCTACCACTTTTTATGACAATGATTTATCCAAGAATGTATACCTTTGTCTATGTGGGAGTTGAAATCTTTCAATTTAGTTTACATTTAATTTACAGATCTGCCCTTAACACAAGTTAACTCCTCAAAGGTTTCAGTAAGCCAAAAATACTCTCAGCCTCTCCAACTGCAGAAGTACACTAGGCCAAGGACACTGTTTGGCTGGAAGTCTGTTCAATATAAAGGAAAATGCATTTACAACAGAAAACCAAAGGCGTGTCCTACTCCCACGTTTCAATGCCCATTCTTTTTCCCAAAATAAAGTCCACCTACACCTGAGACCATACCTTACAATGCTCCAGAACCTAATAAAAAACAAGTTCAGAGAGGATAATTTTTTGTCTTTTCAGAGTTATTTTACAGCTCTTGCCTTTTTGGACTAGTAATAGTAATAGTAATTCAAGACTATTGAATCTTTGAACTTATCAGAGTATCTCATA
The DNA here is from genome assembly GCA_011074415.1 of Stictonetta naevosa. Taxonomy (NCBI): domain Eukaryota; kingdom Metazoa; phylum Chordata; class Aves; order Anseriformes; family Anatidae; genus Stictonetta; species Stictonetta naevosa. The sequence goes on along the minus strand of CM021729.1, from coordinate 61,798,811 downwards.
ACCACAGCTGCATAAGTGATATTCTACGTGCGGTGGTAAATGAACCAGTCTGAGAGTAAACCACAAAAAAAAACAACTTAGAAATAAATAAACACTTGTCAGTGGAAGACTAGTAATAAGAGTCAGATGTGGTTTTTGATGAACAGTGGGGCAAATGAAACACAAGTACCTCATCATTCTAAAGTATTATCTCACTCTCCAGTGCCACTGAATTTCCAAACACCAATTCACGAATCTTTCAACTCAAAAGCAGAATTTGATTTGGAGTCTGTAGGGGTCTCTAGTGGTGTTGCAAACATGACAAAATTAATAAAGAAAGTACTTTCTACCATGGTGGAAAGGAGGAAAACTTGATTTAGAGCCGATTCCAAACTCTCCTCTGAGGTAACCTCTTTCTCTGGAACATTTTACAGTAGAAAAGAAAAACAAGGATAAAGCTACACTCTCCCACTGTTTTTATAAGTTTTGCCATTATGCTTTATGAAACTGAACTTACAAGAACAAAAATTATCCATATTTTTCACTTCTGAATTGTGTCTTTTATTTTCCTAAGTTCACAAAGGCACTTAATCCTCCAAGGACTACCGAGGTGGAATTAACAATGCATCTCCTGATAGACAGAAGATATTTAAAAAAAAACACAACACAACACACCTCAAAGCCTATATTGAACTATCTTAAAACTAGTTTTTAAGATTTCAGTTCTGTTCTTCAAGTCCTTTGTGCACAAACATTGCTGTAAGATTTAGATGGGATGCAAAGAAAGAGTAATACTGTAAAACAAGCAGAGAATCCATTTTGGAACATCATAATCTAGATACCAAAGTACAAAGTAATTTTTTTGCCTCTAACCTCTCCCAGTCACAAAGTCATCCAATTATTATTGGAGAATGAAAAAACAGCTAAAGCAATTATTTGTTTATGCTGCCAAGCAAAGCCATGATACCTTCTATTTTTTCACTAAAGGAAAATTTGACTTACTTTTAATTTGTGCCCATACAACACAGGATTGTGTTCTCACCTGAAAATGAAAGCATAAAAATTACTGTTTCTCATGAGAGAAATTTGTTATCACTTGCATACTCTGCAAGAGCAGTCATCCATTACATATTGAATTTTATTACTTTCATGAACGTTTCTGTTTCTTTTTTTCCCCTGGTAGCAGCCCCTATCTTGCCTATAAATTTTATAAGCTATAAAGATAAGATTAGAGATACAGCTTTGATGAAAGCCCAGCTCTCGTTTTTCAAATCATCATTCTTCCTCTCTTTGTACAACCTATGCAGGTAAATGTCATCAAAGGATCTTTGAAGCTGCTTAGATACGAATTCAGAATTTATGAAATGCCAAGATAAGGCTGAATATGCTGTATTAACTCTATTCCCATGTAGCACATATACACTGAAATACTTAATGATATGGTTTTCAAATACTATGTCACTCCCCCTTACCCCACGTCCCCAGTATGACAACTTGCTTGGTAATTTTAAAATATTTTAATACAATAGTTATAGTAACTTATGTTTACAGTAGTTGAATAAATGTTTATTAAGGGTCTTCTTTTGCAACTGTTTAACAAGTTTGCTTTTTACTGTAAGTTTTGGTCCCTGTATAGCTTTCCCCCCCTGCACTTCACATTCACACAAGAAGACTCCCAAGTGCCTGTTCTGTTCTGTATTTTATCACCACTGTGAAGTCGGTATTTGTAGTGCTTCTGCACATATTTTCCAGCTAAATGATTTTCACAGACTTTCATAGAATATATACACATTTGTGTGTGTGTGTGTATTTTAGCAAAATACATATTATGTTGCTCTGGATAATGACACGTTTCTATGAAATGGAAGGCTACATTCTGAAGCATTTGCATAGAAGGGCAAAGGCACATTTGTATGCATTATCTTCCATTTGTGTGTTGGCATGAAGAAGTGTGGAATTTCAGAGCTTCTTAAAATGTTTTTTATACAGAATTTTCTGGTTATTTAAAATGACAAAACACTAACACAGGAAATCATATTAGGAGAGTCAGAATAAATATCAAGGCATGGATTTAAAAACTCAACCAAATACCAGATTCTGGCAAGCATGCATATAAGTGCCATCATCTTGAGATAGCTGCTACTGCCACATACTCTGGTTTGCAGGAAATCAGTGCTCTCCTGCCTGTAAGGGAAGTTAGAGAGCTCCCTGGAATCCCTGCAGTGAGGTTCACTGACCTGTACTTCACACTAAATCAAATTACAATCCCTTTCTTTGTTGAATTAGCAGCTGGTCACAACAGTAAACCTCAACACCCTTCCAGAAAATTATTACTCAAATTACTCCTGCAAATAACTCAAGCATCCATAGATCTCAAGGTCCTGATTTCAACCTTGGTATTCATCTTTCTACATTCAAACTAGTTAAACTGGGGATAGAATCTTCTTTCACAGAGGGACACTGAAAAGACTTCTGGAGAAAATACCTTGTGCACATACACTTTTCTTAGCTGATTTCTTATTGGGCTAGTTTTAACAAACTTTTCTCCCAACAGAGGCCATTTTGACTCAATTTTCAAAAAAAATCCCCCAGATTTCTATTGAAAATACTGCATATTGCAGAACTGAGTTACCTTCACCTTTTACAGTCCTACTCTTACTTGTTACATGCATAAACTGTTCGCTGCAGAACAGCTGATGTTGACACTGAAGACTGAGGCTGAACAAAAGTTACGCTAAAGAAATTAATTTCAAATCATTTTAACCTCGAAGCTCCATTTTAGTTCTGGCCCTTCACTTTGAGCCTTGGCTCTTTGCACAGCATGGAATCCATAAAGTAATCACTGGAGACAAAAATAGGTACCACATGGGACTGAGTTATTTAATTAGAAACATCCTTCACAGAGAACAACATTTCCAAGGGTGGACAATTTATTCCGCTTAAGTAGTGTTTGTTTGTTCCCAAATCATCCCCTTGCCTCCATCATTCCTATCTTCTAATTGCCAAATTCATCAATATGAAAAATGGTAATTTCTATTATCTCTGACTTCCTAACTGATTTCCTTTTATGTTCCCAATGATCTCTTCAGATAATGTGATCAGCCTTTTAACATATCTGAATGTCTTGCACAAATGAAATATGCATTTCTAGTCCTCCACCTTGAAAAATAAGCAGGAAGTAAAACCCACACAGCAGACAGTTTTCTCAAGGCTTCCAAATATGAGAAAATGATAAATGAAACTGAACTCAGTATGACAGAATAGCTTACTTATCTTTACCATGTCCACAAAATTTTATCTGAACTGATTTTTCCACCTTTACTACAAAGAAGATATGTCATGTATATGGAGGAATAATGGCAATAAAAAAATCACCACCTAGCCAGGATTTTGTAGAATGCACAATACAAAATATACGATTCTCAGCATGAAGGGACCTGGAGCCAGAAGTATTCAAGTAGAAATGCAGGCACAGAATCACAGAATGGCTGAGGTCAGAAGGGACCTCTGGAGATAACCCAGTACAACCCCCCTGCCAAGCAGGATCACCTAGAGCACGCTGCACAGGAGATCATCCAGGTGGGTTTTGAGTATCTCCAGAGAAGGAGACTGCACAATCTCTCTGGACAACCTGCCCCAGTGCTCTGTCACTCTCACAGTAAAGAAGCGCCCTGATTTCAGATGTGATAATAACTGAGGGCCAATTAAAGATCGTATTTTAAAAAGATTTTTAAATGTGCAGTTTTAGAATCCAAATTCAGTCACTTTAGTGATCAGACTGTCAGAAATGCTCAGCACCCAACAGACTTCAATTTAGAATTCTGAATTCTTGGAACTTCTGTAATACCAATAGTTGTGCAAAATATGGTGGCATGAGAACTGAAGACAAACCAATACTTACGGGTTACAAGAAAACGTTCCATTTCGAAGGAGAAGGGACAGGAACAAAAGTTGTCTGGTCTTTTCAATCCCAATGATGATTTGTAACTGTTGCAACTTATGTACTGTATTTATTAAGAAAAGCCATACAGGAAAGTGTATATTAGGGAGCTAATGTGTTCTGTGTAGTGAAAGGAAGCCAATGTGTGTGCGTGAATGTGTAATGAAAGGAAGCCAAGAGTGATTTCTACAAAAAAAAAGTATTAATATTCCATTAAATTGGTGGCCTAGAAAATACTTCTGGCAATGGTGAAGATGAAAAAAACAGGAAATATTCTCTATCAAAGAGAGTAAGAATATAACTGAGAAGCAGTTCAACAAACAGCTTGCAGAGCTGCTTAAGCAATTTGCACTGTCATGTGCAGGAAAAGCCTCAACACAAATAATAATACGTTATGTTCCCCAGTAACAGAAAACATCAAAGAGAAAGAGCTAGGGAAACCAGTACCTAAAACCCTATGATGTATAAACTGAGTTCAGACTTATTTCGGAGAGCTTAGACAGGCTAAACTTTTATAGACTTCAGTAAATAACAATCCTGCTCCACAGAGTAAATTCTTCTAAAAAATACAGTCTGACATCCAAAGTCTGAAATATTTTGGGCTTATTTCTTACGAACCAAATGTCTTTAGATGTCATTTCTCTACTTACTGCATCACGCAGTTAATTAAAAATTTATGACAAGTAACAGACTTGTGTCAGGATCAGAAACCAAGTTGTCTGTGCTATAAAACTTGCTAGGCTATTATTAAAGTAGATGGCACAAAAACTATACTTTGCACTGATTAGTAAGTACCAGCAACAGCTCTAACATGTACTTGCTTTATTTCACTCAGTTTGGACTGAAACAGTTACATTTCTTACCAGAAGCTGTATTCACTTACTCAGATGTGCGTGTAGGCTTCCAAAATTACACAGAATTATTTACAAGTGACTCACAAATGAGTTTTTGCCTGCTTCCTTGCTTCGTGCTGCACACACAAGGCCCCAGAACTCTATTTGCATGTTATGGAAAGCAGGCTGAGACAGCTTTTAGGTGTTTTTGGTATTTTTTGTTTAGTAGGTGGTGGTTTGTTTTGTTTCTACATTTGACATTCAGGAACTGTGTGCATGTGAAAATTACAGTGCATGTGAGAAAAACTACTTACTGCTAATAAGATTGACAACCTCTTGACCATTGAGATGGATAATGACTGGAAAACTAGTGGTATAATGACATTGTGGGAGGCAAGACACTGCAACATTGAACAGCTGAGAGAAACCTATAGTTAAGAAAAGTTTTGTTTCTAAATAAAATACATATTTACCTTAAAATGTAAAAAAATAAAATGAAAAAATGCTAGTAGCATGCTTTTTTCCAATACTGCTTCCTCAAGGGAGATGGAGTTGACATTCACTGTAGTTCAGAAGGTAACACACATGACAAAATATACTTTTCCCTTAGCACTTGGAAAACTAGAATATAACCTACTATTCAAAACTGAGAGAATTTTTCATTGCTAAGGAGAGATTTTCAGATTTTCACACTTATCTCTTTCACCAAGTTCTGGCCCAACAGACACCCTGCACAGTTGTGCAAGGAAGAGATGGCCCTTCATATTTAGCTCTTTCTATTGTTTGCCTTTTGGCATCCAGAGCTGCTCCAATGTTACAATGGGATAAATATCTGTATGGAATTACAAGAGTTATTTAAAGAGGCTTCAGATTTAATCTAATTCTGTCAAATAGCATCATAAAAATTTAACACAAAGCTGATGATTTCCCTTTTTTTCCCCCAGCAACACTTCATTCAACTGGTATAAAGAAAAGGTTTTAGAATATCCATTACCTTATTCCACTCGCTTATTATTCTCAAAAAAACACAGTACTCGTTTCCCAGCTTTAAGGGAGCATTATAAAACTTTCCGTAGTAATGTCTGTCTCCAAGAGCAACTGGCATGTTATCAGCAACATCCTTGGCCTGAAATTCAGCTGCTACATATCCCTTGGCATCAGTGGTGTTGCTAAAGAAAGTTGCAGCAGCAAAGGAGTCACAAATAAAAGTACTTTGCAAACCCAGAGGAAGCACAATCACTTGATAAAGGCTAGAGTGAAACAAAAAAAAAAAGTAAACATTAGCCCTCAGTTCAATATAATAAACAACAGATATTCATTACATTTTCATATTACGTTTTCTACGTATAGCCTCTTAACTGCTTTTAATCAATGTCCAATACAAACTCTGGTTGTACTAAAATATTTCTCTGCATGTGCTCCCTTGCATTTTGAAATCAATGCATGCACAGTTTAAACCCGGGACTCCTTGTCACATGCAAATTAACATGTTCATTCATACTGAGAAGAGCATCAAACCAAATTATTGCAGGCTGCCTTTTGCTTCTCTCACCTTACACCTAAGTTCATCTACAAAACAGAAGACATCACTGGCCTCTAAAAACAATGCCTAATTTCTGAGAAACAAGACTTTTTCTTTTTAAAGGAGAGGACAGATACCATTTGTGCAAAATTAATTACATCTGTCTCCAAACCTCTCAAAATAATGTTTTGTTTATGGTATTCAAAAGTGGGAAGAGTCATTGTAACAGCTGTTACACATAGTCATTTCCCGATACACTATCAGCTTTCAAATGTTTTCCGCTTTACAGAAAATACATATATTTTTGAGTTACAATTACCTTCTCTTTCTTTCATAAACAGCACTTAGCAAGATATAAAACCTTTTTCTCTAGAAATATATTTTGGTAGTAATACTCTAACGTGAAAATACTACTTCAGCATACGCATAAATACGTATTGTTCTAAATTATCTCTGTCCTAGAAAAAAAAATCTGGCTGCCTGAGTTCATTGGAAAACAAAAATTACAGGGGTTGTATTGCTCTTGGATGCAACAATAAAAATCTAGTGTGACTTTACGGTGGAGAAAGGGAAAAAAAAAAAAAAATACTGAAAACTCAGAATTATCAAAAACAGATTTTTGGTCCAAAAAACAAGGAAGTCTTTAGGCAAATATTCTGCTAAGGGAGGCAAAACTGTGAGTTACACCTTTTCTCCCATTACTAACAACAATGAAAAAATCTAATCCAAACAAAAATCTCCAATATGCAAGTAATATAAGTCTGCAGAATGTTTCTTGAAAGGGTTAAGAGTGCACATAGACAAACCTGATTGGCCCATTTCGATCTTCTGCTTTCCGGAGTCTGAGCAAGGGTGCAGAACCTTTTGCTGCAACAAATTCTACATCTGGGAATGGGGGATCTAAAAAGTAAACAAATACCAGCACTTCAGAGAGGTTTTAGAAATACTGCAGGCATGAGGGTTCCTAGTTACTTCTTCCCCCAGACTTCCTCTATTAACCAAACTTCAAACCCCAGTGGCTACAGTCTGCCTGGTCAAGAAACAGCAACCTTAAGTCAAATGCCTGCATGTGCCACTTGGGAAGGACAGAGATGCAAATAATAATGACAGACTGAAAAGAAGAGGAAAGGTTTGTAGGAAGAAGCTGCATTATTTATTAGACTAACTGAAATGGTCAAGGAGAAGTAAAACGTAAATCTTTCGGCACACCGCCCACTACGAGAAATAAGTCAGTATGAATAAAGGAGAATCCATCAGAGCCAAAAGTACTTTCAAGAAGGCAACTTCTGTAGTTACTGCACACAATCAGCTAGTGATATCCAGCCCCTTAAATTGGATTTCGATATGGGTACAGTGCTCTAATTTGTTCTAGTGGGAATGTGCTTCAAGGCCAAAACTGAACAGTTTCTGCTGCCAGTTTTAATGGCAACAATGACAGCTGCAGGCTTACAGAGACTGGTGCTATGGTAATGGAAATTACTACTATCAGCCTAGAAGCAAAAATGAAAAGAGCTTTGCTGTGTGCAGCTGGGGGGAAAAGGGGGAGCGTGGGTAGAGTGTGAAGTTTGGATACCCCAGAAAACCAAAAGAAGTAGCATGGATGTTTACAGGTATGGCTAGGCTGTTTGAAAACTGGTCTAATCAAGCTGTTTACATGACTTTAAGTAACAAATACAGTGTTTGCCTGCAGGAAAACCAAGGCTTCAGAGTGCTGTTTGAAAGAATAATCAGTATCATGGAGACAAACAAGAAAATCAAGGCACATTTGCCAAAGTTAAGACACATGACGCAAATCCTTGCTGAGATATGTGGACTTTTCAAACAGCTGGAAGAGAAGCAGGTGTACATCCATTTTGACATACAGAAAATCATTGGTGCAGCTGGCAAAAATGAGGGTTGGCAGAAAGACTGTACAGTTTTTACAAAAGAACTGGTAAATGGGGAGCTAGAAAAAGATTAAATGTTGAAAGCAGAAGTCCTCGCATGCAGAAAGGTCATGACAGTTCCTCCAAGACTAAATGCAGTAAGTACCAAGACAATCATTTTGTTAACAATCATGGTGCAAAATCCAGGTGTGTAGAGATGAGCATGCTGCTGAAACAACGGTAGACAGTGTAAGACCAAAGCAGTATGGGGATGTTACACAAGAGGAACTGAATGAACTTGAGAGCTGTTGTTCTGAAGAAAATGCATGCAATTCAACAACATAATGTGAAAGGCGGATGGATATACATGGGGCTACTAACATGATTTTTTTGTTGTATTTTCCAAGTTTGCTTGGAAAACCACCTTAGAATGATTTTTAGTCACCAGGTCACCAGAGTGGTAACAGAAAAGAAAAAAGAAAAAAAAAAGAAAAAACAAAAAACAAAGGAAATCATGGCTCGAAAAAGCCTAAGAAAATAGGTTTCTGTAACACTAGAATAATACCAGCACAGGTACAGAGGATTCAAGCATGGAAATTTCACAATGGTCTGAAGTTCCAATCAGTCCAACAGAACTAAAGCAAACCAGTGCAGAGGATGACTACAAAAAAGTACTATACAAATAATGAAGAAACTGTCTTACAAGAAGGAATCAGAAACTTGTCTCATGCCTTTGAGAAAGAAATAGGAGAGCCTACATGATCTCTGCTTTAAATAGATAGCACCAAGATGGGAAAGGAACAACATAAGATTAACATGCCCAAAATAAACACAGCAGGCCAGACATACATCTTTATGAACGAAAACCCTACCTTGCCCTCGGTAAAAATCATCCACAGGAGACCCTCCTGACAAAGCTACCTTTTGGTTACTTTACCTAGCCAAACTAATTGCTCTGGCAGTTCCCTTTATCAGGTCCTCTTCAAAATCAGGCTATGGGTAAACCATCCATAAAGAAGCCAGTTATGACTGATTAGGATTGAGATGAGAATAAGATCTGCAAAGTCTGAATGCTTTACAGAAGCTTTCCTCTAGCAGCAAAGGCAGAAAATCCTCTCAGTTTCCTGAGTTAATGAAGTTTATTACACGGCTGCCTACAAGAACAGGAACTGGTCATCTCAACACTTTTTACTACAGTTAATTTAACATTTATGGATATTATTTCTAGCTGAAAAAAATAAATGAACAAGTAATATTTGTCAGTCAAGCTTTAAGTCCTTTGCACTTTGCAAAGATAAGTAAAAAGAACTTAAACCTCACTTAACTTCAATGGTTCCTCAGAAGAGACACTGACAGTGGACCCGGAGATAGGAATATAGGTTCTGTCTGGGCAGATTTATCTGGCACCTTTTGCATATCTACTTTTCCCTTCACATCCAGCACTGCCAAGAGATACTATTATTAATTTATCTTGGGAATTTTGCAATATCCAAGAAAAACCTGGGAATTTCTTTTTTAATGCTGGGTAGAACATGCTCTTCCTACTCTCAATTTTTTGGCTCAAAATCAAAATTATATTGTGAGTTTGTAGTGTGGTTACTCTTCACACTTGCTGCCATTTCTTACTTATTAGTACATGCACTTCCTATTGATTTTGGGTAGGTTTGCCATACAGCCTATGTATGTATCTCAGACAGCAGCAGGAGTTCGTTTGTCTCTCAAATACTATTCCTTTTGTTTTAGTTCAGGGTATATGTGCTGGCCACACACTCTTGTACGTGTATCCTCTCTTTCTTCCTATGAGCGTGTAAGTTGGAATTCACAAGCAGGGAGCCTAGAAAGTGATTTGAATTAGAAGAATGAAGTTCATCACGTACTGAGTAGAGTCTTCTAGAATTCTGCACTTTGGCCTTTGTATGTGGAAAATGTACTACATTGGACTTGACGATCTTGACAGTCTTTTCCAGCTTAAATAATTCTATTAGAGATCAGGTAGAGAAGTCTGATTTGTGTGCCCATGGGTGTACAGGGATGTACATGAAGGATACATTGTTGTTGTGCTCTGTTGTATGATTGGAAAAGATTTATGCTTTCTTTCACAGAGGGAGTTCTGTAAGGTCTGGAAATGGAGAAGGAAAATCAAATCGGCTTTCCAATAAGGAAGTAAAAGACTGTTGTAGAAGTAGTGCTTTGACAGCTCTTACTCTGACAGCAAATTATATGCCTCCACAGAGTCCATTACAGTGAGCTACTTCAGAGCACTAGTATTGCAAAGGAGCTTCTGGTTTTTGTAACAGAGAAAAGGGAGTGAATAAAGCCTGAGCATGAAAATTGTTCTTTTGTAAGGAGGAAATTAGCTACCGGTTCTGTAAACATTTCTATACAAACTCCATGGTGTGTGCTGTGTATTTATGCAAAGACTATTCAAATGCATAAGGTCATATGAAACCTACTTATATCACAGAATGGCTCAGGCTGGAAGGGACCTTAAAGATCACGCAGTTCCAACCCCCTGCCCTATGGAAGGTTTGCCACCCACTAGATCAGGCTGCAAATGGCCTCATCTAACCCAGTCTTGAACACCTCCGGGGATGGGGCATCCACATCTTCTCTGGGCAAGCTGTGCCAGTGCCTCATCACCATCTGAGCGATGAGAAGAATTTGCTCCTCACATCTAAAATTTCCCCTATTTTAGTTTAAAACCGTTCCCTCTTGTCCTGTCATTGTCTGCCCAAGTAAAAAGTCGCACCTTTTTATAAGAGCCCTTTATGTATCAAAAGGCCTCAACAAGGTCTCCACAGAACCTTCAGGCTGAACAGTTCCAGCTCTCAGCTTTTCTTCACGAGAGAGATGCTCCATCCCTCTGATTATCTTTGTGGCCCTCCTCTGGACCCACTCTAACAGCCCCACATCCTTCTTGTGCTGGGAGCCCCAGACATGGATGCAGCACTCCATGTGGGGCCTCAGAAGGGCAGAGCAGAAGGGGCACAATCACCTCCCTCCCCTGCTGCCCACCCCTCTGTTGATGCAGCCCAAGATGCAGTTGCCCTCCTGGGCTGCAGGCACCCACTGCTGGATCATGTCGAGCTTTTCATCCACCACAACCCCCAAGTCCTTCTCTGCAGGGCTGCTCTCAAGGAGTTCTTCTCCCAGCCTGTGCTCCTCTCTGGGATTGCCCCGGCCCAGCTGCAGCACCTTGCACTTGGACTTGTTGAACCTCATTCGGTTCACGTGGGCCCACTTCTCCAGCCTGTCCAGGTCCCTCTGGATGGCCTCCCTTCCTTCTGTTGTGTGACTACACCACTCAGCTTGGTGTCACCTGCTAATTTGCTGAGGGTGCACTCAATCCCACTATGTGATTGATAAAGATATTAAACAGTATCTGTCCCAAGACAGACTTGTACTTCTCAGTTATTTTTCTGACCTCATTTATAACAAGATTTTTTTCAGAAATACCTGTGAAATCATGGTCATTCTCATCAACTCTGTTATTCTGTTCAAGAGAACAGTTGATACAGATGATGGAGTCTATGCTTCATAGTCTGTGCTTTAAACACTGACCAAAATTCTTTACTTTTGTATTATCTTCCATCTGTGTGAACTGGGAGTTTTTTAGTATTACTTCAAGTAGTTCTTCACAAATTTATAGTCATATACCTGCATTGATCTTTGTTTTCCTTAAGTAGTTATTTTAACTCATATTTTCTAAAATGAATGAAATTCAAAATGGAAAAAAAGTCAAGAATAACCTACATTTGAGGATGAAGGTGAATTTAAGGCCTATCCAACCATGAATTCCTACCAGAAAACCCCCCCACATACAACCTGCTAGTATTTCTCTTTCTAAGATACAATATTTAAAGAAGATACAAGTCACTGTTTTATGTGGATGTAGTATTGATTTATTCCCCTCCCTTCTTGCCTTCCATCTATTAATAATGTTTTTTCTCCAAACTAGAAATCTCTTTCTTAAAGCAATTATACTGGAATATATACAATAAACTTAGTTACTCTTTAGACAGCAGTATAAATAATAAAAAAAAAAAAATCCCTTTTCTATTCTCTGTCTTATTGCTGTGTACATTTTAAAGCAGTGTTTTTGACTTCCTTGTTTTAAAATTCAGTAAAAATGTTTTATGGACATACAGCCTTGGAATAACCATTAAAAAATAAAACCACTAAACCCTTCTTTTGCAATAAATAAGATCACACAAATGACATTATTTCAGCAGTGGTTGTTTTCAATTATAACTTGGCCTTAAGAGGAATCTTTGATTTGACTTCCCTGAACTTGGGAAGCATTACCATCTGGTTTTGGACTTGGTGATTTAGTTCCATTATTATTTTTAAAGCTGTATCACTAGCACAAAATAATGAAGCGAAGCAGTAAACAGGACTATGCTGACCCCAAATAAAGGTTTTTTAATAAGAAACAAATTATCCAGATTCATATGCTTTATATGTAGACCTATTTGGCATGGTGTAGGGATGAATTTGTGCATTCATTTTTGACATGTCTGTACAGGACAGGTCCGTGCTACAGCTTTTCTTGCTGGCATTGTATATCCAATGGTGCAGATGGCAGGAAAAGCATTAAATATTCCTGTTACCACTACTGGAGAATGCCATAAAATTGCCCACATTCTTCATTTTGCAGCAGTTTGCAATTTCCAAGACTAAAGAAAAAACAAATCATAGAATCATTCAGGTTGGAAAAGACCTCTAACATCATCTAGCCCAACCTTTAATATAGCACTGAAGTCCACCATTAAACCCTGATGCTAAGTTCCACATCTCCATGTTTCTTGAACACCTCTAGGGATGGTGACTCAACCACTTCCCTGGGCAGCCTGTTCCAATGCCTCACAACCCTTCCAGTACAGAAATTTCTCCTCATATCCAACCTAAACCACCCCTGGTACAACTTGAGGTCATTTCCCCTCATCTTACCACTTGGTGCTTGGGAGAAGAGCCTGATCCCCACCTCACTACAACCTCCTTTAAGGCAACAGTAAAGTACAATGAGGTCCTGAGCCTCCTTTTCTCCAGGCCAAACAACCCCAGCTCTGTCAGCTTCTCCTCCTAAGACTTGTTCTCTAGAACACTTTGACACGTAACTGTACATGTTCCATTGTGAAACACTTTCATGATGACTTATAGTGAAGTGCCCACAGCATGCTGGCTTTTTCTGAAGAGTATGATTACAGTGTAACAGTTTTTTTTTCTCCAGCATTGAGGCCTGTGCTGTTTTCCTGTGCTTTTGCAATGGCACTTGAAAAAGCAAGTGCACTTGTTTCCTGCAGCCTGGCTTCACGTTCAAAGGGAGACTCAGCGCATTGATTCTTAATGTAGAAAATCAGTGTGACAATGAAATGTCCAAGCACTAGAAGCCTAGCATTGCTGTGACAAGTGCCAAGAGCAGGACTGCCTCTGGACTTACTTCTTGTCATGTTTTACTGCATTTTTCTGATGCTGCTACAGGTATTAGTCTGTTTTTTTGGTGAAAAGTAAAAAGTAAACAAAAACACAACCAACCACCTACCACCACCAAAAAGCAACAAAAAAACCTGTACAAACGTTAGGTGTCAGCAGTACCTGAACACTCTGGAGAATCTTGCTTTCTTCTCACAATCCACCTGGTACAAGTATTTATCTGTTGATGGTGTTCCCCCTTTTCTCTCCACCATTTCTATATTGCATTAAATCAGTAGTCCTTCCATGTGTATTTTTAACTCTGGACAGTATGATGTCTTTAGAGCAGATACTTTTGGCAAATGCTAAATTTCTGGAAGGATGCTTCTTTTTAAAAGTTCTTAGTGACCAAATATTGTGTACAGAGTAATTCCTTTAGAGTTTTCTTTCTGTTTACTGAAGCAAAAATGAAACACGTTCCTTTCACAAATCATTATTATCATTAGTTTGCATTGTTGCAAGCTGTTAGCTCTTCTTGGTAAAGCAGACAGTCGTCTTAATTGTGCTTGGTGTTTGTAGTAATTTGTATTTCTTACCAACAACCAAAAATAACAGAAGACACTGAGTGCTAAAACCACAATAATTTGCAGATTTTGTTCTCTTTTGCCCCCCTTCTAGGTCTGTCAGTGGTAGATGTCTGTTTTTTTTCATATACTGCATTTTTCCTGTCATTTTGGGACATATAGTTGTCATGAACTGAAATTTTGTCTTACCAATACAATGTCTTAGGTCACAGTGACCATGTCTAAATCAAAGAATATTAGTCAGACACCATAAATAAGCAGGCATTAAAAAATACCCCAAAGATCAAAATTTTGTCACGTGTTCATTATAAGACTTTAACCCAAAGCAAGTATCAGTATTATTATAAGATATCTCAACTAAAGAAGTTACTCTTATTTAGAATATTAGAAGCGAAAGCACTTGCATTAACTCTTTGTCTATTATCCTGTTTTTCAAACACTTGAAAGCTGTTATAAAACCAGTTTTCTTAAATTCGTATGTGAAAACAGATAATGAAATTAAGAAGAATGGCTTGTTCCAGCATGCATACAAATAATCTACCAAAAAGAAGAGCAACATAACTGCCTTAATTATAGTAACCCTGACAGAAATTATGAAAGACAAAGTACACCTGGAAGACACATTCCTTTTCCTTAGAAATAGAAAAAACAAACAAACAACAACAAAAAACCTCCCTTCTGGTTTAAAAGACAATCTTGTTACCATCTTTTCACATCTATAATGTAATTGCTGCCTAACTACTTTTTATAATTGACTTAATTTCCTATCTTGAGTAGACAGGTGTTGAGAGCTTGTCTAAAATAAGCTAAGAAGACATAAAAGACTGTGTGAGATGTCTGTCACTGGAACTATGAAAGGAGCAGAATTTCAATGATCCACGAAGCATTTGTTAGACTATATTTACCATCCACAAGATGATCGGCAAAAACAACTCTGTGCTCAGCACAGAACTATTTTTAAAGGATGCTACTTGCCAGGATGAGAAGAAGGCTTCTGAGTCCCAAACACAGGGGGGGGTTTCATCCTCTTTAGAAATACTATGGATATAATATATCCTGGTTTCAGATACATGAAGTAGGTTTCTCATGCATTTACAAGTCCTCCTTTTTGGAAAAAAAAACCTTCTTGCTAGCATTTACATACTTAGTGTATTTTGCAACACTCTCAGAGTTTATACACATTGTCAGAAAATTAAATCTTCATCCAACTGTGACCTCTTTCTTCACAGTATTTGAAACTCTGCAAGTATGACTCCCCAAACTCTCAAAATGTGACAGATGTGTGGAAGTCAAGGAGATGCAACACCTAACAGACTGTGGATTTGCCCCCAGCTGGGGAAACAGACCAACTGAATGTGCATTTGTTAACAGATGCTACATGAAACTTTAGACAAAAAACCAGGCCACTTCCAATATATTAACAGTAAAACATCTGTGCAAGTCTCAGCTTCTTTAGTGCTTCTGTGCTTAAGGCGTATCTTGAATTTACACAGTACTGTTTAGCAAGAAAACCACCAGAGACAGACAACACTTTTCAAACTTAAGCTGGTAGAAAAACTGAGATCATTCCACCCACTACAGAAACACAACCATCTGGTCTAACAACGTATATAATTACAAAATAACTGGACAAATGAAGAAGCAAATTGTATACCTACTCTAAAATTGTAAGTAGTTATTATACAAGTTAAGTTGCTTGTAAAGATAATGAAATTCCCCTCCCATACAGTAGGCATGGAAGTCAAAGAGATAGTGCCAGAAGAGTTACTTTAATTGTTTCCTTTTCATCTTAGACCAGCTAAAATGGCATAAATAAATAAATAAACAAACCTTAGTTAGATTCTCCTTGTTTTGTGAACTTTTTTTGGTGTGTTTTGTGAACAGCCTGATCACTGTTGGCTTTGTAATTTTCACTCAATTTCAACCACAAAAAGACCCATTTCAACTTCTTGGCTTTCATTAAAAAAAAAAAAAGGCACAATATAAAGTGTTTGTGTGGCTCACTTCAGGAAAAGACGGCAGAGCAATGCCTACATTTTATTGCTCACTGAAAGAAGTAACTCAGATATAACATGGCTTGTGGCAGGATCTCCCTTCAAAATGGAAATGACCTAACTTTTATGCAAAGATCTTTTCTGGGGCTACACAAGTTGCATTTGTTAAGCACTAACTCAGCGTATAGGGAAAATGTGCCAGCTGCCAAGTCACAAACACCACTTCACACAGCACCTGCTGCAAAGTGTACTCTAGAGCTCTTCAGTAAGTGACCTGATGCAATCCTGTAGAGTTTAGGAAATATGACAGGATGACAGAGAAAAGAGGAACGTCTTTACTCTGAGTATGTATTCATAATTACCTCAGTCAGCCAAACTCTTGAGACAGCTCATTAGTTTTTACAAGGCTACATGTACTCATAGATGCTACCTCTGAGTCACAGCTAGGCAACTTACAAAAATCAATTACCAAATCATTACTGCAACTTCATTAAAAAAAAAAATCCACGTCATTGTATACCCCACACAGTACCTTTAGGAAAAATGATGTTATGCCTTTCAATCAAGTTTAAAAACTTTAGATTTACTTTTGAAAATATTGTAATACTGTGAATTTCAAAAACTGCGTATCTGCAGTTCTTCATCTGCAGTCGGAAGAGAACTGGTTCCACCTAACGGCTGAAAGAGTTACACACACTCAGAGAGCTTTAAAGTTTCTTACCTATCTATTCCAACCAAAGAGGAAGGATAGGTACTAGCATCAAGCACTGCATTTCATAGTGTAATAACAATAATAAACTAATACAGAAAGTCTGACAGCATAGGGATGGTGCAAAACCCTTCTGAACAATGAGTTAAGGATAATTTTTTTAAATCATAACATTTAAGTGCCATACACATATCTTGCAAAATACTGATGCTGACTATCTCCCTACAGTGTGCTGAAATGCCTTTTATGTTTTGTACTCTACTAATTATAGATGAAGGGATCTGTCTGCAGGACTCGTTGTACTTTGGACCCTTGTAGACTTTAGTTATATCTATTCTGCTTTTATCTCCATGGTGGAAACAACTGGCACTGAAAGAATAACTCACTTAGCATCTAACAGGGCAGGGAATTGAACTCCGCCCCCCTAGATACTAGCTTTGTGTCTAACCCACCAATCTATCTTTTCCCTGCTGTGTAAAAACAACACTTCAGAAACACTGCACCCCATTTCTCCCCTCCTTCGACAACTGGACTGTCAACAGTATTATATCCATGAAAAGTGAATAATAATGAAAAATTATGAGCACAGAAACCACCCTTTTGACAGCCCACCACACAATGCTGAGATCAACCATACTGTTTCACCGGAGTGTCTTGCACCCCATAGGTCCTTTAGTAAACACAAAATATAAATGGCAGGACCTACCTGTGATTTGCGTTGTCATGGAAACCATCAGTGAAAAATTCAAAGCTACCATGGAAATATTAACAGAGTAATTGGTGCCTGGCTGCAAATCAAAACAAACTTCTGGAGCCTGCTTGTGTGTGGTAAGGTTGAAGGTCATTTCATGCAAGAATTCCTTCTGATACCAACGCTGGCCTTGCACATGAAACTGAAACCAAACAATCATGGCATGGAAATTGTAATGTGTTAATGTATCACTTGAACTTGTTCATATTATACTCTAAATCAGAAGAAACAGCAGAAACACATCATTGCATACAGACTGCCAAAACTGCTGGAACTGACAGTTATTCTAATTCAAATGCTTCCAAAATTTGACAAGTGCAGTCCCCTCTTCTTGATCAACTCTGACAGTGTGTTAGTTCTTTTACTTGTCCTCCTCATCGTCTATCTTCTTTTCTATTAAAACAGTAATTTTCCCCAAGTCTTGCTTGCTTCCTACATACAGACTTCCAGTAATGGTGCACTTTAATAGTAGCATATCCACATGGTGCAAAGTGATGAGCTACGAAAGTAAGCTCACATGCATACAGCTCTGGTTTGACTACAAAGAGTAAGTGAAAATCAAGCCATTTTGATCTACGTCAAAATGCCAAGTAACCTCCGGTTTCTGCTTACAAAGATATGGTTCCAGGGAACCTTACAGACACATTATTTTTGTTTCAGTTGGATTTTTAGTGTGTTTGTTTTGCTGATGAACATCCAAAACAATCATGAAGCTAATAATTAAAGGCCTTTCCTGATCATTCTTCTATTAATAAAAACTAAACTGCTTTCTGTGTTTCAGCCATGATTATTTTCCTTTAAATGGATCCCACACCTTTAGATAATCTCTGAGCACTCAGAGCACATGGAGATTTCAGATAACAGCAGGTGGTCAGAGTCCAGGCAGAGGTAGTTCACACAGAAAGGACTTGCTGGGCTAAGGGAAGATTGGAGGTATATCACAAGGCACAGTGTACTGACTCTGTGGAATTGGAACAGACTTGTCTGGGGCCTGAATGTGACAAAGCTGAAGGTACAGATAGGGGAGGCAAAAGGTACTGATAGGGAAGGTACAGACAGGTAACAGTACAATAGGGGAAAGAATAAGTAAGAAAGAGGACACTACAGAAGAACATTGTAGAACATTTCTTTTCTGAAGGCTGCTATGAAGCTTATTCTCTGTCTTTTTATGAGAGCATTACAGTGAGGAACACTGATGGCAACATGTGTCACAAAAATTACAGATTATTCATATATAACATTTATATAAAACTGTTTTCTACAGAGGTAAAATCATTTTTCATTCAAAAATATGGATTATCACTTACAGAGTATCTGTCTTCTGTATCAGCTCCCCTTATGTTTCGCCACCATTTCAAGCAGGTGTCATTAAAAATTAACACATTATTGAAAGCTTCCTTTACTGCAGAAACAATAAAAAAGGGAACAGTTATTACAAAGACTTCACCCTCTATGTGAGTAGATGAGAATAAAGGAAAGTTTTTATTTAAATTCTACCCTGAGGAGGAGGCAGAGCCTCATATTTTTTCAAATGAATACAGTAAATAAAGCAAATATTTTTCCCAAGATAATGGCTTTTGGAAAAAAAACATGCATGCTATTTGGAAAATCGAGACAGGATTTATTTATCTCAGATTGAGGGAGGGTGTAACGACAAACATCCAGTGGTTCAGACCCTCTGATGAAAATTAAGTTATCACAGAATCATTTGTCACAGCTGATGCCCTTTAGGAAAAAACTCTTGAGGAAAAAAATAAAATAAAAAAAAATGGATTCCAAAGATGATTATTTCTCAAGGTCTGTCTCATTAGAATTAGTGTGTCAGAAGGCAAGTCTCAAATTTCCCTGATCAGAATATTACAGAACCCTGCAGTTAGAACATGCCTTCTCTACAGTTACTGAAAAACTGCCCAAACACTGCTCATCAGTGCTAAACATAGGAGCATTATCTATAATGCTCACATCTCTTAGATCACTATCACACAGCTCAGGAACAGCGAACTCTCCCACAGAATTGGTTATCCAGGCAAGGAATGGAAAACAGTGAGCACTGTGCCACGGGCTGAAGTTCTGGCTTGTAGCCAGCAATGGCACCGTATCCTGCTTTAGTCAAAAGACAAATCCTGAAGAAGCAAGTCTGCCAAGCCTTTCTGAAGGGCACTTACTATCACAGCTTTGTTTGATCATAGATTAAATGACTACAGTGAGTAGAAAGAAAAGCATCTCTCTTGAGAAAAACAGGATGGTGGTAGCAGCTACATTTGTGCAGTGAGCATAAAGAAAGATACGGTCTAGGAAACAGCCTGTTATCTTGTCTGCAAGGCTCCAGACCACTCTGCACCACAGTAAGTTCTACAAGCACAGCGAACACAAAACAAAACCTACCCTTTGTTTGAACTGCTACTGTAACTGAGACACTGATGTTTGTGGAAGAGATGGTAGTAATATTCACCACGTAGTTACTGCCAGAGTTGAGATCTAAACACACCTTTGGATTATCTTCACTTGTAGTAATGTTAAGTATCACATCCTCTGAGAACGTCTTCTCATCCCATCTTTGGCCAAGTATATGAAACTATTAAAGGATTAACAAAAGCAATATTGTGATCATATGTAGCTCCCCAAAATTCAGAACACTGGTTTAATTAAGCCTTGAAAACCTGGGTAACGCCTGTTTTAAAATATCAGCTCAACTGAAAAAATAGGATTGTGACCAACTGTTCTGATGCAACAAGATGACTGTAAATTAGATCTTTAATTTCTTCTGGTTGTTAAAACAATGACTATATTTTGTTTACTTCTACAACAAATAGAATGGATCTAAAACATGGACCCTAAAGACATCTCCAACACAAAAAGCAAGCTGTAAGGGGATACTCTTGTGTACAGACAGCACACAGCTGGAAACTACATTTGCTCACTACTTCCTATTCTTTTTTTCTAGTTTTTCACCCTTGCTTTACAGAGCAGCATTAAGACTGAGCACCAAGCAACAATAAAAGCCAAGCTTTGCTCTGGTCTTCTCAGTACTGTTAAAAAAAAAAAACTGGTATTTGTATGAAGTGAAGGGACAGACAAAGCTTTTTTAGAT
The DNA here is from genome assembly GCA_011074415.1 of Stictonetta naevosa. NCBI lineage: Eukaryota > Metazoa > Chordata > Aves > Anseriformes > Anatidae > Stictonetta > Stictonetta naevosa. The sequence continues at coordinate 61,778,131 of CM021729.1, read as the reverse complement.
GATCTCAGGACAGTCCAGTCCAGCCTGTGTTCTGAGTTTCATGGCATGTATCTACGTATGCATCATCCTCAGTTTTGACTATTCTGAAGTGTCTTGCTAAGAACTGATTTCAGGCAGAAGCAGGTACACAGACCACATTACAACAGAGATCCACAGTTTGCCAGTTACCACTGGGTACAATGAAAAGCATTGGTTTTGAACCGTTAAGATAATTTGGAACTTGTTTTTTCCATCTCACTGGTGTTCAATAAAAGCACTCAAACTAGAACTACATCGGTTTATCACACAGTAGGAGAAAAGACAGGTTTTCCAAAATCATCACCTAACTTCAAAATGAATTTTCCGTATTAATCTCCCCACCGTGGAGATCCTAAGTAATCCCATTTTTATTTTTTCCATATTTGGTCCTCAGCACAAGAAGGACTTGAACCTATTAGAATGAGTCCAGAGGAGGGCCATGAGGATGATCAAGGCGCTGGAGCACCTCTCCAGTGAAGACAGGCTGAGGGAGCTAGGGATGTTCAGCCTGGGGAAGAAAAGGCTCCGGGGAGACCTTCCAGTGCCTAAAGGGGGCCGACAGGAAAGATAGGGAAGGACTCTTTGTCAGGGAATATAGTGATAGGACAAGGAGTCATGACTTTAAACCACAAGACAGTAGATTTAGATTAGATGTAAGTAGGAAACTCTTCCCTCAGAGGGTGTTGAGGCCCTGGCACTGGCTGCCCAGAGAAATTGTGGATGCCCCATCCCTGGAGGTGCTCAAGGCACCTGGATGGGGCTTTGAGCAACCTGGTCTGGTGGGAGGTGTCCCTGCCTATGGCAGAGGGTTGGAATTAGATGGGCTTTAAGGTCCATTCCAACCCAAACCAGTCCATGATTCTGTATTTGGACATGCTCAGAAGAATAATCTGCCTCTGGGCTGTTGTTATTCCAAAAACATGGGAAATCTTCTTGCATTGTTTTGGATTTCAATCATTGAACTATTTGTATCTAACAATGTGTATCTTAACTTTTATTCCTACTTTTACAGATGATAAAAAATGGTAATTATAAAGGTTGCTTTCAACTTCTAAGAAAAACAGTTCTAAAACTGTTGAAATATAAAGTGGTTGAATCTCTTGAGCAAGGCACAGTGTATATATGTACCTTGCATCTCTAAAACAAGTTACATCCAGTATCTACAAATGATAGGCTGTTTACTTGAAATGTTTGCCTAACAGATAGGTACAGAGACCATGTTGTGCAATGTTTTCTATGTCAATGTGACCTCCAGCTCAAGAACGGAATTTTCACTAAAACACAAACTTGTGCTGAAATGCTTCTTACAGTTTCAAGGAAATATTTAGATACTTTAGTTGTTGGAGTCAGTTCCCAACAGCTTTTGAGTCTTTCAAGTAACACTGGGACAAGTATACGTTTCTTTCCTAACCCAGTCACCTTTAGGGTTCTGGGAGGTGCACTGGAAGAGGAAGCCAAGAACTTACAATACAAACCATACCCATAGAACTGACTTCCACTAATGAACACCAAAATTAACCAGGACAAAACTACTCCCA